>VZTD01005804.1:152714-546870 GCA_013397725.1 Rhagologus leucostigma | reverse complement strand
GTCACGGCAGGCTCGGGAAGAAGGAGAGGGGTTCGGGCAAGGGGAGCCAGCCGGAGGGAGCCGGGGCTGGGAGTCGGCTCCCCGGATCGCGGAGCCGCTCGGCTCCTGGTGGGGATTTTCGCGGTGCGTGGCCGCCGGTCAGTCCGGCTGCGGGCTGGGGACGAGTCATGGCCATGTCACTACCGCGGCGTCGGGTGCTCCTGGGTTTCTGGAAGTGCTGCCTGGTCGGGAAGCTGATTCACGGCTGAAGACGTGGTTGCTCATAGCTGTGGTTACCCCTTCTTTGATTTTTGAGAGGTCTGTTGTCCAGCAGTTTTGCCTTTTCCCCTATAACTGTAGTGTCCCTTGCTACCCCCCTAGCAGAGCTTTTTAGCCAGGTAATTGTACGAAGGCGGTGCTCTAAAGCACTGTTTTTGTTAAAGAATTTAAACGAGTGTGTGGAAGCAAGAGTGGAGACAGGGGAGAATGGTTCTTTATTTTTTTGACTTTTTGTAAGTTTTTTAATGAGCAAAATTGATGGGGCTTATGTGGATGTGCATTAATAGATGCTTTTGTCTGTTGCTCTCTCATCTATCTGCATCCCAAAGGAAATACTGGTCTTCTCCATTTTTAGTATTGCAGTGTCTGCAGTGTCCTAACAATTGGATCTTGACTTTGTTCGTGCCTTAAAATTCGCTGTGATGGGGACGTACTGGTTTTTTTCCGGTTTTTCCCCCTTTTGTGACATTGCCTGCTAAGGTTCAGTGTCTGGTAAATAATAAATAGTGTTACTACATTATAGGATTACTGATGGTTATTAATTACTGTGCTAATAATGGTTCTCCTTTATCTGAATGCAAGCATTTATAGTCCTGATGCCGTTGTCTGTGCCAAGCGGAAACTTAAGAGAGAAAAGGGGGAAGGTGGACTACAGAATAGAACTGAAGCTTGCTCAGCGAGGCCTACTCCTTGGTGAGGTGCTGATCATGCTTTGCTCTGTCAGGAGAAAAGCAACGAGGCAGAGCACTGAAACAGGCTGCCTGGGGAGATTGTGGAGTCTCGCTCTCTGGAGACATCCAAACCCCCTGCCGAGGCTGGGTCACCACCACCAGCAATTTACACAGGAATGTATCCAAATTGGGTTCCATTAGAACCATCCAAATAGATGATCTCCAGAGGTCCCTTCCAATCTTAACAATCCTGTGATTCTGGGAAAGTCTCCCACCAAAACTGGGAGCAATTACAATGTGTTTTTAGGGGTGGATTTTAGGATTTTGCACAATTCTTTACATCATAGATTGCTGCTTGAAGAGTCCTGTAAAATCGTCTCAGCCGACTGTTTTTCTTTCCTGGAGTAGTATGCTAATAGGTGATATTTTGTTCGAAGTTTAATTGATCGGTAACATCAGTTTTCCTAGAAATACAGTTTAAGTGAAGGAAATATATGTATTTTTAAATTTCTTATAAGAATATTTGGTGTAAGAAAAACTGGGGTGATGTCTCGTCGAGTTGTAGGCTATAATTCTAAATTGGCCATGGATTCGAATTTCCTCAGTAAAGCTTATGTAAACAGGGGAAATTCACATAGTTTTGTTATTATCTGTCAACAGAGTAAAGGAGTCAGGTGAAGTTCAACTCAGTTTCAGTTGGCTGTTGCTTGAGAGTGGTAGTAGGAAGGGAAACCGGAGGAATTTCTGTAAGAACTTTAATACAATGCTGCCTAACTGTCAAGAATCTTTAGGAATAGATTATAAAGAGGAACACCTTTATTCCCCAGTAACTATGACTGGGTGGGGAAATACAGAACACCTTCAACAGGCAACTTCTGATAAAGTAGGCTGGAAATGATGGTGCAGGATTTCCAGTTTGTCTCTACTTAAGCTGTCTCAAGGATTTGCTAATTGTATTTTTGTTCCCAATGTATAAGTGTATCCTCTTGCCTTTTCTCCCATCTTTTGGAGGCTGACTAGAAAACATTTGTTAACAGAAGGGTGTTTTTAATTTAAAACTGACTGTGAGTTAGATTACAGTAATGACTGATCTGTCAGAATTACCTTGTAAAACCAATGACGTGTGTTTGTCATCTCGACTTTGCCTTTTACACAGTATACACTAATTTGAACTTTTTGGGGTTTGTTGTTGGGTTTCATTTCATAGGTGGAATTTGATCAGGTTACAAGGTTTCATGCAAATCTTAAAACATTTGCTGAGGTTTAACATTTGATGCTTATATGTTAATTCCGTATCTTCTAATACAAATAGGGACTATTTATATTTTCTTATTCAAGTTATACTTTGCCTTTTAAAATTTTATAACAGTGAGTAACTTTGTAGAAATACCTTCTTTCTCTTCCCAAAAAACCTACTAACACTGTTGTATTTTCAATTTAGCCTAAAACTCTGTGTAGGTTACCTCTGATTGAAAGCATACTACAGGGATTCTGGTTCTTGTTACTTTCCTGCTGCTTCCGGTGCTGCCTCAGGAGCATTGCCTGCTAACTATAAACAATGTTGATGTCTACCATATGTTTTGGTAGAAAGTGCAGCATTCCTGCTGTCCCACTAAACTCAAATGCCTAGCTTAATAGTATTTGTGAATATACGGTGGAAATGTTGACTCTCCTATCATGTAGCTCTGTAAGAAACCCTTGTTTCCAACCTCCAAGGAAATAAAGTTTTAGATTGAGTAGCAAAAGCAAAAAATATGGTCAAATACTTTTTCATTTAAATTTACAGAACCCGGGATCTGGAGCTCAAACTTGTAACCTTAGCAGACAGTTTTGCATTCCAGTACCTATGGTAAGTAAGATAGGTCTCTTCCAAAAATAAATCTTTATAATTTTCATGCATTATATTTGGTTCTTGTGAAGCTTTGATACTGATGAATATACTGCCTAGAACAACATCTTTGCAGTTGGTTTTGTAAAAACTTACTTAGGCTTTAACTCATGCCTTCTTTAACTTACCTGCTTTACTTTGCTTTCCTTTTGGGACTTTTAAAAATTTTTTTAAAGGCTCTATAACATAAACAAAGCTGATATTAAAGTTAAATTACGTTGTTTGGCCATGCAGCCATAGTGCAGCTTGTGTTACTGTGTCTCACGCAGTGGTAGTGTCTCACACGGAGAGGAGTGTCTGCAGATGTTTTAGAGGGTGTTTAGGCGTAAGACTGGAGATAAGTGAATTCTACTTTTAAGAGGGTTCTGTGGTAGTGGGTGAGAGTAAGGAAAGAAGTTTTAATAGCATCGAGGTAATTATTGCTGCTCTGATGGTGTTGATAAGCTTGTGCTGGAAGATAAATGAGAGACTTGAGAACCTTGATTGAGCAAGTAGAAAAATGTGTTGGCAAAGCTTTTTGCTCTTCAGACTAAGTAAGAGTGAGAGATTTTTGAAGTGTGGATAACCTTACAGCAGATGCTAAACTCAGCAAGTGAAAATCGATCTGGAGTGTTGTTTTCCTGTTTCCAGGTGAGAAGATGAACTGCTGCATTTTGGACAAGCTGAAGTTTGGAATGCTGGGACATAAAGAACCCATTAAGAAGGAAATTACAATAGTTAAGAGGAGATGAAGGTATGACTTAGGGCTTTGCAGAAACAATAATTCAAGCTAGATAGATGTAGTAGGTACATGAGAATTCAGAGCCAAGATAAATTCCTATGATGTTGGTAGAGTTGTATTTGAGATGTGTTCTTAGTGAGGTGTCATGAAGGATAAGTGTTGACCAGACCAAGTAAGGCCAAAAAAACCCCCTATGTTCTAAGAATAAGATAAATGGATTTGATGTTAGCTTGATGTTTTGGTCACTAAATGATATCTGTGGCTGAACTTGAGAAAACAAATGCCCATTCTTGAGGGAAAGGATCAGGATGGACACATAATACATAGATGAAAGTTGCTAAGGGTTATCTACATTTTGGTGTTGGCAAAAGTGATGTTGTCTCTCTGATAAGTATGCCCTCAATGCAAGTTGTCTTTTCTCTCTGCTGGTGTTCTGTTTCCTAATTATTTCATTCTGCAGTCTCCGTTGACCCTAAAAAATGGTGTAATTGGAAAATGTATGAGTGTTGCATCTATGCAGGATGCTCCAGGGAGCAGCTTAGAGAGCATGATTTTATGTTCTCTGAAGCATGTGACCATTTATTTATTGATTTATTTATTGGTAGTGGAAGGCTACATGTTTTATTTTGAGGGGTAGGAGAGAGGGAGAGGTGCTGTGATTACTGCACGTGGTTGCTGTGGCCAATTTAATTTGTGATTTGCAGTTGAAATGTTCAGAATTTTTAATCGGAGTACAAAAGCTGAAGACATCCATGAAAGTTAAGATTTATTTCTCCTGCACCCACTAATTTAAGGACATCTTAGATAATTATTTTTACTGTGTAGAGCAGTGAATTCATGGATTTCCGTACTATGTGAACAAGGTATTTATTTACCAGATCGGGTATATCTGAAATCTCTTGTACTTTCGTGTTTGGTTAACATTAGCAAAATTTTCAAGTTATTTATTTCTTATTGAAGGGATTTTTATTATTGCCCTCATCATGGATACTTTGTGTATTGTGCAGTGAGGATGGGGGAACACACAACTGTAATTTTTAAATTTGGTTTTTTTTAGGCAGAGGAAATTGTTCAGGGTGTTTCAAGGTCCACACAAAATCTTACTATTAAGCTAGTAACTTTTTGGTCAGGTATCAAACCCAGAGTTTTAGGGATTTGTAAATAGTCTTTTTATTTGCCTCTTTTTTATTGTCATCTTGTTTTGGTCAGTTTTCTCCACTCCAAAAGGATGACTGCTTTTGTGTCTGCTGCACTTTTGTCTACACAGCCTACCTGATTTACCCTTTCAAACAGTACCTTTGGCTTTCATACCCTGCTACTCGAGATGGCTTTCAGTGTTGTGGGGCATTTCTTTTTGCTTCCACTCAGTCGAGTGTCACTATACTGAGCTGGGAAATGAGTCCTGAGGCCCTGAGCCACATGCACTTGTAACCAATGCCAAATATGTGTATTGTTATGAAGTGGTAGATTGCTTTCTTATATAAGTGTTGCAGAAAGAACAAGAAGTTCTAATCTTACACCCCAGAGGAAAATGTTTTTCCTCTGTTCTGGACTGCCAACAGTTGCACTCATCTGTGCAGCTGTTTGTCTTTTGACTTTGTCTTTTGACTTGGCTGCCCATGGCCCGGATTGTCCAATTTCATTCCACCCACTGTCGTAGTTCATTTTGTGAAGTACTGAAGGCATAGGAGCTTTCTGATCTTTCATCACAAACTGTTTTTGGACAGTTCCTTAAAAGAACTGGTGATAAGGTATTCATTTTTCCAAGCACTTAGGACTTGTATGTTGGTTTTGGTTTTGTTTTCTTTTGTTTGTTGAGGTTGTTATGTGTTTGGTTTGTTGGGTTTTTTTTTAAAGAAGAGGGAGCTAGGAGTGGAGTTCGTAATTTTATTTTACTATTTGTAGGTTATTTTTCTTCCCCCTAATCCCACAAAGTATTTCTGTGGTAGAATTTGAAATCCATGTGATTCTGTACAATTTCCATGTGACTTCTGACTAAGGAAAAGTTTAAGACCTAAAAATGAGAATTTTCTTTTAATGAGTTTTAGTGAAGTGTGATGAGGCAGAGGAAATGTCTCAGCTATGCTTTGAACATAGCATTTCAATTGACATACTGCTATGTAGAAAGTGGTGGAAGAAGCAGCCTCTGAACTTACATTATTTTATGTATTCTGTGGTCACTTGATAGTGACTTAAGTGAGATGGGACTATACCAGATGACTGCAACCTCTGCTGGTTTGGCTGCCTGTTGTAAGGGAAGGAGCGTATGAGGTAGATTGGTCTTCTGTTGCTGGATGCAAGCTGTGGAGTTCTGCAGGAAGGTAGATGGTGTCTCTCACTGTAAAAATGTGGCAGAAAAGGGAATGTGAAGATGCATCCAAAACCTGTGGCTTATTTTCTTTACTATTCTAGATTAAAGAGGCCTGAAAACTGCTATAACTTAACATAGACCGTGTGTTTGGCTTGGACTGAGGCTGGAAAGGGTAGAAAACTCTAGCAAGCTGTCATCTTTGATGTCACGTGTTGTAGCATCGTTATGAAGGGCTGCATGTGTACCTTCGGGTTGGGCAAGTTTGCTCTCTGAACATGGCCAGTGAGTCCAAGGAGTGCTGTTCTTTGAGAGTGTGCTCATTGCTGCACAGTATCCTGTGGCTGACCTTGCTGTATGGAAAGACTGAGGTGCCGGTATTGTGTTTCACAGCTGTACATGCAGGTGTTATTGTGCGTCCCTAGTTACATTGTTTCTGTGCTTGGTATTCTTCCTTTTTTTCCCTCTGTCACTTGCTTGAAGTCAGAGGAAAAGCTCTGCCCTTGTGTGAAATGAATAGTTGACTGTGATCAAAGTTAGAATTCAAACACACAATGTCTTTTTCTTCTCAGATGGCATAACCTCTTACTCACTTGTTCTCCATTTGCTGGTTTGCTATTCATTATATTGCTCATCACTTCCTTTTGTTGCTCATCTTTTTATTTCACTTTTCACAGAATTGTTGAGGGGTTGAAAAAGGGTGGGAAACGAATATGGAAGATGGGTTAAATAAAGGAAGTAGTTAACAGACAGTTCTTCCAAAGTCTGTTACTAGCTCTAGTTAGAAGACAAGCTAAGATTTGAACCTTCAGGTTAAAATGGAATGGAATTGGAATTTTTCCAAGCTTAAATCTGTTGTGGCTGTGACGATGTGCTTTTGGATCATGGCGTAGCACACTGTTAACCTCAGGTTTAACCCAAGTCAGAGCATATTTTCAGTCTGTCCATTGAACTGCCATGGCAAGTTGCTGAGTTAGAGTATTAACAGTGCATGTGCAGTGGAAATGGCATTGTATGGTTGCATCTTGCTTTAGAATTAAAGAAGCTTATATACTCATGAAATTACTCAGTCTGTGTTTTTTATTTTCTGACTTTTTTAGTGTAAATTAGTAGGTTGCAGAAGATCAGGAATATTTTTGTTGTGTACAACTTCAGACTTAGTATGAAACTTTTGTGGGGTTTTTTTCTGGATAGTTTTTACACATAGTAAAAAAATTAAAAATACGACAGTGGTTGAAAAAGCAAAAAATTTGATCTTCCTTAAATATCTGGAGTTACCTTTTCTCCTGAGGGCTCTAATGTTAAATATTTATTAGTGCTGCTCATAATACCTTAAAGAGTGAAAACTGAATACTGCATTTGCGTATGTAAGTTGATGTTCATCTGTCAGGTTTTATTGTTATTTTGAAACTGTCCAGCTGAGTAGCCGAGTTCCAGGTGCTTTTTAATTGAAGACAGCATTAACTAATAAATATTTACAGCGTTTTTCTATTTGTGGGGCAAGTTTGTGCTTCTCAAATTACCCTGGGGCATCAGCCCTGGAGACACCTTTGTTTGTGTTCTCTCTTTGTACAACTTTGCTGTGGGAGAGATGACATCCTTTAATGTAGCTTTAAAGGAAGGTGAAATAATAATCTGCATAGATAATTGTGATACTCAGCTTTCTCCCTGTCTTTTACACATGGATTTTATTTCTGTGTGGAACAGATGAACTTGTTTTAAGCTGATTCAGGGAAAAAGAGTGTAATGCTTTGTGGGTTGAAGTTAGCATCTGAAAAAGCCTGCATGCTGGCTTCAGAGAATGAAGATGTTAATTTTGAAGGTCTGCAATTCACCATTTGATCTAAAAGAAAAAGTGTCTTCATTCTGTATGATTTGAGGCTTTTTTCCTTTGGTACTTTAGAATGTCTATTGTTATTTGTGCTATTGTTTCTGCCTGGACTTGCAAGCTGCTACAGTTTTGAATGTAGCTGCCCATCTGCTCCTTGGTTATTTATAGGCAGATTTGTAGAGCTCCTTCTAATCTCGGAAGTCTTCAAAAACATTAATGAATTAAACATCACAATACTCTTGTAAAAAGAGAGTTAGATGAAGGAACTGAATGGAGACTAGAAATGATAAATGACTTGCTGAAAGCCATATGTATATTTCATAGCAGAACAGGGAATAGAAACCAGATTTTTTTTTCTTACTTGTAGTCCTGTGCTTAACAGACCAGCTACATGCTCTTGTGAGATACGTGCTAAAGGAATGAAGAAAGTACTCGTTCTCTGAAACTTGCAACAGATGCTCATATGCAGACTAACCCATTTCAAGACCTGGCACCATGTACTGAGAATATTAAAGGTTTCAGGTCTAACAAACATGAATAAATGTGTTAATATTAATTCTCAGTAAGCCTGAATTTGTTTTGATTATTAATGTTATTGACCAGTGGTTTCCACCAGGTTGCTTAGAAAGAAAACACCTGTTATTTGCAGGACAGCTTCTCTCTGACATCTTACTTCCAGTTGTCTAGTCAACTTGTCCCTCTTCCTCCATCTTTAATAGACTTTTACAATGGTTTTAAACAGTATCTGGACGTTGTTTCTTATTTATTTTTTTTTAATTCGATGACAGTGAAGATGGGTAGCACAAAATGCAGGTGATATTTTCCATTCATCAGAAATTTTGCACTTTGATGGATTACACATAGTACTTATTGTGTGTGTTTTTCTGATTTTTGGCTAGGTTTTTTTTTTTGCTTGGTTGTTTTTTTTTTTTTTTTTTGCTGTGTTTGTTTGTTTGTTTGGAGGGTGTTGTTTGGTTTGGTTTGGTTTTTGTTTTTGGAAGAACTTCTGAAATGTTAGATGTGTGGAGTAAAACAATGTAGTTTACAGTAGTTCCAGAGTCTAGAAATGATAGAGGATGCATCCTCCCAAGTTGTGATTTCATTTCACATTGGAGTGCAGCCTGAAATATTGTTTGCATTTTCCCCTGTTCTGTAATTTTTTTGAGCTATTTGTTTACTATTTCCCCAACTTCCTATCCTCTCCTTAATGTGTACATATTTCATCCAAGTTTGTATGTAAGAAAATTTTCTCCACGAATAGTATTAGTTTCTGCTTGTCAAGGGAATTGAAAGAATTTTCTATATCACTGGAATGCCTTTCAGATATTTAGATTTTAAATACAAGTATTATGCGAATTTAGTGTTTCCACCTTCCTGTGGAAATCTTCAAAAGAATGGACACATTGTTGGAGACTGACATTGCTATATTGATTTAATAACCTGAAAGCCTCTGTCATGCTAAACAAGTTCAGTGAGGTTCTTCAGTGTGTATTGAATGTGTCCAGGAAACATGTTAAATAAAAGAACTACAAGTTTTACAATTTGGTGTATGGCATTTTATGGTATTTCGGCAAAGTAGATTGCAGGTGGACATACAGCACCCTAGATTGTTTCTGAAATTCAACAAACACATTTAGCCTCTTTAATTTCTTTCGTATCTGTAACGTTTCAGCATATAAAAGTTATGTCTTTGGATTTGAAAGTGATCAGGTGCAGCTTCCTGAAGTACTTCACTTTTCTCACATGAAATGTGTTCTCTTCAGTGCTCTCGTTTCTCTTCTGTAGCTTTTCTGTGTTTGATGAAACCAAATGGGTGTTTTATTGATGCATATACACTGAATGTGTTTCTTTCAGCTAAATAGTGGTACAATATTGAGCAACAAATCATTCTTTCATCATGCTAAATTGAGAGCTTGATGGACAATTTTAAGAGCCTGTCATTTTGTCTTCCTCCAACAAATTGAAGACTTTACATATATTTTGTAGGTCTAAATATTACATCTGCTTTTAAGCAGTGTACCTTTTCAAAACACCTTTAGTAGCTCCCATTGGAAAGTAGATGCCAGCTGTCTTGAAATTGTTTCACTTTCCAATAGTAAAAAAAGACATTTAGTTTAACTCATCCTGAGATTCTATGGATATCAAAAACGGAGAAGGACGCTAAGCCTGTTTTTTAAAGTGAAGATTTTTTTTTTTCTGATATGTTCTGATAACTGCTCTGGTGAGAGTTTTCTTCTAGCTCTCACAGAAGAGAGGTGATTGTAAATATTCAGGAGTTTCTGGAACAACGGCTAGGTGTTTGGAATTACAGCACTTGTTCTAATTGGTCTGATTCACCTCCCTCCACTCTGAACAGAAAGCTTCCTTTGGTTCCAGGAAATACTGAATAAAAGAACTATTTTGATCCATGGACAGTGCCACTACTGTGGCAGAAAGCCAAGCGATGCTTTCATATTAAATAAATAGGTCTTTTCAGAACAGCAGAGAAACATGTTCCCTAGAGTCAGTAAGCTGATGCAGACTTTTGTTCCTGTGTGAAAGTACGGAGATAATGAAGTGTGTGTAGGTTTGAACTTCATTCATTGGTTATAATAAAGAGGCATTTGTATTGATTTGGAAATATAACTTGGGGAGGAGGGGGAAAACTCATTCAGGTATGTGTTCCACATCTTGAAAAAAAGAAAATAAAGAGAACTGCCAGTTAAAAAGCTTACACAGAGTGGTTTGAGAGGCAAAAATGACTGCCTGAGTAATTCTTGAATTTTGTGTTTTATGCAATAAATAACTGCAAGTTTTTGTCTAAAGCATACAGGAAGCTTTAATAGGATGCTTTTTTAAGTAATTGTTCAAAGTGCAGGCTGTCATGGGACTTAGTTTCCTGAGAAAACTGAAAGTTGTTTGTTTCCTTCTGTAATATGTGAAGTGTGAATTTTATATAATTCGCAAAAATAACACTAAAATATGGAGATTTTGGGATAAAAGATGAGAATGAACATTGTGACACATTACACACTAAAACAGGAAGAGACAGTAAAAAGCTGTTGAAATGTTTTTTTCTGTTTAATAATAATATAATTCTTTTTTTGTTTGTTATGAAGCTCATTCTTTTAACATGAAAAGGAATAACTATTTTACCTCAGGCCATTTGGATTTCTCTGGATTTGTTGTTTTTTGGGTTTTTTTCCTAGATCATTTATAGTTTTTATTCAGTTAACTTCCCCCATGCCAGGAAAAAAGTTCTCTTTGTGTACATTCTGAAGTTTCCAGAGGGAGAATTCCAAGTTGCAGTCCAAAGCCCTGGGCCTGGAATGAGAAAAAAAAAAAAAAATTTTGATCTCTTTTTATTTTGCCGGGGTACAGGCACATATCTTGAATTGTGTATTTCTGTGCAGGATTAGGTTTTTTAATTGCATGGATTGATTTGTGGAAGTAAGACCTCAGAAAGTTACAAGCAGATGCCAGTTGCTACTTTGTGTAGGCTGAAAGAGAAGGTTGCAGTTCAGGCATCCTGTGGATTTGTCAGTGAAGCAAAAAAGCTTCATCGTGGTGAATTGCAGCTCACAATGCAATAACAATTGCATGAGGGTAAGGAGGAGGCAAAAGAAGCAGAATCATTTCCAGGTATAGCTTATAGTTAGGACATAGTTATTCAGGCTGTTGAATGTTGTTCTTCAATTGAAGCCCTGGTAATGGCAGGGTAATGGCGGTGTCCTGACGTAAATGTAGCATAACGTATTTAGATAATTATTATATTCTTGGTAATACGAGACAGACTGTGCAAAAGCGCAATCTTATTTGCACTTACTTTACATCTGAATGAGCAAACAGATGACCTACCTATAAATTAATTGTAGTTTAATAGGGTTGGGAAATGGGATTTTATATAAATTATCTTGTTGTCCTTGGTCGAGATTCTGCTTTGATTTTTGTGGTTGGACTGTTTGTTCCCCCCCAGTGAGGAGAAAGAAATCTTTAATTAAATATTTGTATGGATAAATGCCTACAGTGATGTTTTTTCTTAAGTTTTTACAGTATTTTAGGTTTTGGTTACAGTGTTCTGTGCTTCCTTCAGAAGAATATGGAAGTGTAACACTGTGAAACACTAATTGATTTCCCATGCTTGACAACTTCAACTTCTTGTGTTTCAGAGCTGTGAAAAGTATCTGAAGTAGAATGGAAGCATCAGTAATATTACCCATTCTGAAGAAAAAACTGGCTTTTCTTTCAGGTATGCTTTCAGTTTTTCTCAGCTGGTTCCTCTCTGCGTAATTTGGATGGGATATTTAAGTTGGTTATTTGTATTTGCTGGATGTATTTAACAGAAATATATTGTTGGTTAATGCTTTGTCATATTTCAAAAGAATCTCTGGAACTTTTTATCTAGTAGCCAAGGTGTTGGTGTTTAGGACTTGGTTTTGCTGTAGCCTGTAGCTCAACCCACAAAGTTGTTAGGAAGTTTCAGTCTGTATGTAAGAGAATGATGATTTAATAGATATCCAAAAATAATCCTTGCTAGTTTGGTTTTTTTGTGGTTTTGGAAATACAGAGTGAATGTTTTCAGGATTTTCCGTAGAAAATTCTTCCTTCCTTTTCACCTGTCTTTTCTCTAACATGGAAACATGTGGAAGCAGAATTAGCCCTGCATTGTAACAGTTTGATTATTGCCAAGTAGTTAATTCAGGGAAGGCTGTAACTATCATTGTATTTATTAAAACTTCTTGAATGTTTTGTTGAAGGTAACTTTTTCTCCTCCCTATGCCAGGAAAGAAAAAATAAAAGAAGAAATAGAATGCTTCAAATAGTGAATGACATTCTCCTGCTGGTTTCACTGCTGTCATAGATAGCTGTGTTAGTTCTTGGTGTTTGATTGTCTGATCTAGTGTAGGTAGGTAACTTACAGAACACTTGTCAACTGCAAAAACTGACAAGTGTTGCCATAAATATTCTTCTCATTTAGTTTATTTTTGTTTATTTTTTTAGCTAGTCTAGTTTAGCCTGCTCCGGTCGCCTGAGAAGTGAAACTTGTTTTTTTTGTTAATAGAATTTATTTTGCATTTTCCCACTGTCCCCAGCAATTGCAAATGTAACAATTCCTGTTTAAAAACAAACCCCTAAGACTTAACTCACATAAAAGCCTGGGACAGTTCTTCCGCAGTAACAGCAGATGTGTAGTAAGTTGTTGTTCAGCATTATATTGCAAGGGGATATTCTCATTAACTAGAGTGCATTTTCAAATTGCTATTCAAGCTGCCTGATCCATTTCAAAATACAGACATTCTTAGTGGAAAGTAATTTACTGAGTGGCATTTTAAATGCTAGGAACCTTTTTGGACCTGTGTAGTTCTAAGTAGGTTTGATCTTTTTGGAATTGATTAGTATTAATGGGTGCTTTAATTTAATGAACGGTAAGGCTTGATGCAGCAGGGTTTTTTAGCATTCTTCAGTGTGAGTAAAGGAACTTGACAGACACGAGTCAGTTCATCAATTTTACTCCATATAGTAAATATATAAATAAAAATATATTACTGATTCAAAACATATACTCAGAAAAATAATATTTTAAGGAAGTGTTCTGTTTAAGTGCGGAAGTCTCTTGTCATTTTTGAATTAAATTGGCACAAATACTGTTGATCCTGCCTTTTTCCGGAATCAAAACAGTGGTTTCTAATGGAAATCCATGGCTGTGTGGCTTTCATGTTGATAGGTCAAAACACATAGCATAGAAAAGGCAAGCTCCTAAGTCAACCAAAAGCCTTGAATGACCACTTTGGTGCAAAATGAACTAAAAAGTTCCTTTTTTTTTTTTTGTCTTTTGTGATGCTCTCAGTTGCTTTCCTTAGCAGTGTTTACAAGCTGGGGGAAAAACCTGTCAGTTGTTACAAAGATGACTTGTCATGAAATGATAATTTAGATAATTATTGTGGTCTTTTTGTAAAATGTCAGGAGATTGTATTTCTGGGATTTGGGTTGTGTTTTGTTTAGTTAGTTCAGCAAATGCTGTTTAAATCCAAGTATTTTTCCTTTTTCTCTGCTTCCTCACTCCAATTTTCAGGCTTTCTGCCATTCAGAAACAGAAGGATGGACAGTCTGTAGATAACTTGCTTTAGATTGTTTCTGCAAGAAGCATCTGTCCATTTTTCCTTTCTCGTACAGCATCACTCTTCAATTCTTCAGTTTAGAATTACTATTAATAAAAAGTGTGTTGCTGTTTTCCAGCAGCAATTCTCTCTCAAAAAGGAGGAAGGGAGGGGAACACAACTACTGCAGTGGACCATAGAAAGCAGTAGGTCCTTTATGAAAATGTGGAAAATATCTGTGTATCAGTGGATCTTTAAAACTCCAAATTTAGAGAGTTTTGCACAGCTTTGGAAACAAGGAAAAAAAGCCTGTTGCAATTAAGATTCCAACATATGTTGTGTAAACAGTATTTTTTCATTATCTTGCCTGCACCTCATGGATGGGGAGAATTCTTAACAAATTATGTCAACATATGTGTATGAGTCTGCAAGCATGACTGTGCTTGTGCACTTTTCTTGCTTCTGCACGGCTGTTACTGTTCTGTAAAAAGTTGTTCTTACTGATTGGATAGAACTTCAGTTCTATTGAAGAACTTTATGAAGCAAAAGCATAATTTAATTGCTTTAGCCATGTGAATAACACAGTTTGAGAATAAAGATGTTTCCTCTCAGGTTACGGAAATTTACTTTGCTTCTTTTTCACCCAAATAAACCTGTGATTATAGCTGTCTTTGTACAGTTTTTTCTAAAATATGGAGAAGATTGTTTAGTAATTGACTCCTACATGTGCTTAAGTGTGTTGTGGTTGTGTTTTTTTCCTTAATAAAATAGATAATGTATTAAAATTTACTGTTTCTAATATTGTTTGTATAGCTTTTACCAGAAAGGTTTGAAAATGCATATGAAGATTAAGGCAAGTGGTGGGAAATATTTATCTTAATCATGAGGTGACTGTTACCTGTTTGTAAGTAGGTCTAGAAATTGTTCTGCGTTTGAATGAACTGCCAAATTAGAGTATGTGCCATGGGCAGCCTGTGTGGTACAAGATCCTCCTTTAACAGTCAGTTAGACTAGAAAAGTCCTCCTTTTCTAGGAGCTCCAGTTGGAGCTCCAGCTGGTACATGCTCAGCTTAGGAGCTGACTAGGTTTCTGATAGGCTGGTCGCATAGAAGGTCTAGGAGATGCTTTTTAATAATATAATACAGAAATGCAAAAATAGTGTGTCTGGAACACTTGATTTGTGTTGCTTATATTGAAAGTATTAGATGAAAAATTGTGACAGCTGTGGGTGTGGGCTATGCTCTGATGCCCTGGTGATGTTTTAAATATCCACACGGTGCATGAATTGTCACAGGTGAGAGCTGAAATTTCAGTTGCGGTTTTCACAGCAACTTTAAAGATTCTTTTAGTGATGAAGTTTGAGACCACTTAACTGCAAATTATTTCTTCTGCTTAAATGTCATCACATTAACTTTGTAATTGCTTTTTCTTTCTGAAACAGGAGGGAAGGACAGGAGAAGTGGCCTCATTCTGACAATTCCATTATGCCTTGAACAGACGAGTATGGATGAGCTGAGTGTCACACTAGACTATCTTCTAAGTATACCAAGGTGATTTGGAAGGCATTCTGTTCAGAGCTGGGTTTTTGGATTTTTTTCCAATTGTAGAAGGGATCTTTCTATTGTTTTTAATTTTATTTGCTCTTCTATACCAAATTAATTTTATGTAAACTTTTGTTTGGAATGTGATACTGAGTTAGAAACACACATCCCAGTAAGCTAAGGGATATGTGCTAAGGCTTTTCTATGTCCCTTTATGTCTTTATGTCCTCTTTTCTTGGGATAGCTTTTTTCATAATTTCTTTTTAATGACAATGCACTTAAATTGCTAAGTAAATTAATGACCCATTCCAATCAAACTCCTAAGCTTGCAAAGGCAGCATCGCTCATTGCCCTTTCTGTGCTACGTGCCTAAGCTTTGTGGCTTGTAGGGCTTCAGTGTGCACTGAGTTTAAAAATATGCAGTCTTACTGAAGTTAGCGAGCAGCTCGTGGTTAAAGTTAAGGTACTGCTTAAATGTGCTGAATGACAACTTGAGTATCCTATCATCCATAGCTTGCTGTAAAATCATTGTTGAAGTTCTGTCATTTGCCACTGCATGCTTATAGTGACAGTTCTTGGTCCTGGCTTTTCTATTTTCTTAAGATCCAGGGATTGATCTTTATCGTAATTTTTTTTTCTCTTGTGCCACTGCTTTATAAAAAAAAAGAAGCCTCTCAGATAGATGCTTGCTTTTATGAATTTTCGAATTTCTCTTCTGGAAACAGAACAACAATGGCATAACTAGCGATATCCAGTGTACTTTGCATATTGTAATCTATAAATGTTTATAAAACACAGTTGAAGGATCCAGTGTTGGGGTTGTTTTGGTAGATAAGACTTAAAAAAATTCTAACTGGGGAGAGAGAAGTAAAGAATTAATTCAAATTACTTAAAAGTACAACATCAGTAGGTGTATGAGTATACTGCACAACATTTTAGTTGTGTAAGTTTTAGGGTTTTTCAAACAGCTTGTTGTCTTTTGTAAAGTGATGAAATACCAAATGGTCATCCACACAAGTCCTATCATTGACTTAAGGACTTGGCCGTATTTATGGAACAGATGCAGGCATTCTTGTTCTAGTAAGTATTAATTATTCCACAGTCTCATCCTGATGTATGTCTTTACATATATTAGTGTAACAATAACTGTCTAAAAGCTGAACCAAAGCGCTCTTTGTACTCAGTAGAAACTGGAAAATCTGTTTGAAAGTGAAGTCAGTGTTCCCACATTTAATGTTCTGTTTGTCAGTTGTGGAAAAAATGACCTGTCTTCTCTGGTGGCAGTATGGAAAAATCATTGTCGTTTTGGTTTGCATGTTGTTTTTCAGTGGGAAATGCAAACTTTTTGGTCTAAGCACTTCTCTTTTTTGTTCTGGAAAGACTTGCTGCGTGATGTTTGGGAAAAAAGGGGCTGAGGGGAGGGATATTGTCCCAAACCCAGATACATGTCCAAGCAACATTAATACTAATTTTTTCCCCAAGTTCTATGTGTAAGGTAACGTAATACGTTTACCTTTTAATTCAGTTGTGCATGATATACGACGTAACTACAACTGGTTTGAGAGCTGCAGTCTAGTGTGGATGGCTGGCTGTGTCCAAAATTTGAGAGGCATAACCGCCTAAAGTGTCTGGGGTAGAATTTCTTTGGAGTAGGTGTGTGAAGCCATCATAAAACTTCAGACAACTTATTCCTAGTGTTTAAGTCTACTGTTATACTCTTTTTTGATGGAATTTTAAATTCTCAGATTCTGAGGAGGTCTGTTCAGAACTGAATAAAAGTGGCAATGTTATGCTGTTGTCTGTTCATACTAAAGTTTGCTTCCTTTGTTGTATTCTCTCTATTGTGGCTCAAATCACCAAGCTTTTTATTTTTTATTTTGATTTGTATACAAACATTTGCATTGGCTGAACTTTTTAGAAGTGGTAGGTCCCTTCTGAATTTGATTGGTTATGTGTTATATTGTGTTTTGGGGTTTTTAATAGGTTTAATACGAGAGGAACAGATGCTGATACTGCTAGATTCCATTAAGCCTAAGGAAGTCATGTCTCAAGATCCTGTAGTAACACTCTTCACCTTATTCTTAAAAGCAGTAGTAGTGTGCCTTTTGAGTTGATTTTGATTAAACATTGCATTCATGAAGCCTAAATGTTCGGACTGCTTCCAGAAAAATCACGTGTGTGATCTTAGAGGTTCCTTAAAACCAAAAGCATTCATGGACTGGCAGCCAACTTTGTAATTATTTTTCCTAAATAGACTAGTAAGGTGACTTTTTTCCCCTTTAATTTGTCTTCCAAGATTAATTTGTCTTCCACCCACACCTGATGAAGCTCAGCTTAAACGTGAAGTAAATAACAGTTAATTTCTTGTTGTGGAACATAATGCTTACTGTTACAAGCTTTGTTTTTTGTAAGCTAAGGAGATCACAGAAGTAGCTTTGTTTTATAATTGTAGATTTGGGAAAGATTACGTAATGCTTTCCTACCTCATGTAAATGTCATGGATTTTATTTACTTATAACTTTGCCAACACAAGAATTTCAACCTGGGACTCGATATCTAGTGTGGTAACTAATGTTAAAACATGGGCTCACTTGCAAGTCCTCTTCTGGATGCTCATGTGCTGGTCCTGAGAAGGTTACACTTCCCAGCTGTTGGTGATATCCAGAGGTTGCTGCCACCACTGAACATTATCCAACTGTCGGGAGCACCTTGATGCCAGCTTCAGTTTCAAATGAGCTGGAGAGGTCTGTGGAAATGGACACAGAGTGAGGAATGTTTTTGCTATTTTCTGCCATTTTTTGTTTGAGCAGAAGTACCTTTGAACTTTCAGCTTTGCAGCTAACTGTTTTCAGCAGGTTTTTGTGGGGGGTTTTTGGTGGTTTTTTTGAGGGGGTGTGTGTGGTTTCATGCTTTTTTGGAGTGGGGTTATTTGGGGTTTTTTTGTAGTATACACAGACTCAAACCTTATTAGAAGAAAAAAGAGGTGATAGCAGTCTAAAATGGTCTGTACGCAAAGCCTGTGTGCTGTAGAGGCTTTTTTTCAGTGCAGTTCCTAGTTTACTTGTTTAGGATAGAAACTTAAGCATGTTTAGATGATTTCCTGTTTGGACATGCACAAAGTGATATTAATCCTCAAATCTTTGCCAATTCAGAAGTAACCTTGAGAAAACTGATGTCCCTTTGTCTTACTTATGACAGTGTAAATTGATCTCTTTTCTGAGGATTTTGTGAAGTTAACGGTTATGAGACCTTTTCAGTGTTGCTACAGTTTAAAGAAATACTTGTATTATAAGATATATTTCAGTGCTGCTGAAAAATTTTAATTTGAAATATCTAATAATACGCTGGAGCATTAAAATTGGAAGTTATTTATAAATGAGTAAACTTAAGGTTTATAAGACAGTGTTCCTATAACAAAAAAAACTATGTAGTTGTATTTTACCGGAGGCTTGAAATCCAAAGTCACTGTGATATGACACTTGTTAGAGGGAATTTTGTTTTTCTAAGTGTTTTTCTTCTTTTAGTGAGAAGTGTAAAGCCCGAGGATTCACTGTGATAGTGGATGGCAGAAAATCTCAGTGGAACGTGGTAAAGACAGTTGTGTTAATGCTACAGGTAAATAAATATTTATGCATTCATAGTTGACTGATCAGTTTTACGGATGTGAACCAAATGGCTGTGTTAATATAGGGGCAGTAATTTCCTTAAAATGTGGTTCTGTGACAGAGTTCTGTGAACTCTGGAAGAAATTCTGAAAAGCAAATGCTACAGCTCACTGTAGTGAGAGACACATTATTTATATGCTGAGGACACACAGTTTTAGAACTTTTTCTAAAACAGAGTTTTAGTTAAAAAAATACAGAAATACGCTCCTGGCATCACCAACTATGAGCAGCAGGAATGTTTGCAGGGCTGCAGTTCGCACAGATATTGCAGCTGAGCAGGTTTTGATGCAATATATGCTGTACTACCTAGTTTCCTTTGCAGTAAGATATAGTTGACTTTGTTGTAGATCATAGTGCCAATCACAAATTATGTTCTGCATGCTTTAAAAAGTAGTAGAAGAAAAAAAGTGAAAATTTCCAATAAAAAAAATTCTGAAAAAGTTATTTTAACTCTTTAGAACTGTGGGCTTACAATAAAGTCTTATTTCTGCTGAACAGTATAGATTATTTTCTGGTCTCAGTAGTCAAAGAAAATGCAAGATACATTTCTAACACATTAGAACACTTGGACTACTGCCTTTCTAACTGCACAGATGATTCCTCTTTATCAGAGCAGTTTTCCTCTCAGACTTAGGTGAAGCCTCAGAAAGTGTGTCAAATATGAGTAATTTCTTTTTTTTTTTGTCCTGCTGGGTCATTGTTGCTTCTGGGTTTTGAAGTCTGTGTCAAGGCGTGTCTCACCTATTCTTGATTAAGATGGTTTTCCTATTAATAGAGTTACAGTATTTGAATCCCTTGTGTTCAGATTATGATCTTGACTGGATTTTGCTTCAGCCAAGGTGTGGTTGTGAGGTTCAGTGGGAACTGCAGCTAGTGGGGAAGGTCAGCTCTTTGCCCACAGTCTTATTCCCCTGGCTTCCTGGTAGCACTCATCCTGCCTGTGCAAAGCTGGCAGAAACATGAGTTGCACACCTGTATCTTGAATTTGAGAAGGAAGCAATAAAGAAGATTTTCCTATGGGAATTGATCACTTGTGCAGATCACATGAACTTTGTCTGCTTCATCGTATGTAGTTCTCAAAAACACTTCTGTGTTCAAAATATTGTCTACTTCTAAATAATTTTTGCATAGTCATTAAAATGGTGCAAGAATGAATTTGGGTTCTTTGTTGCTGATTTCTTTAACTTCTTTTGAATTAAATTTTTGTAAATAAAATTAAAATATTTAAAGAGAAATCCCATGGAATGTGTCACCTTTATATCACTACTCTGATTATTTAACTTCTACTTATTGCTATAGCTGATGAGTTTAGAGTAATCAGGAGTCTTTGTTCCTTGATCTACATTCAGTGTGACAAAAAATCAACTTGGTAGATGAAATTACTGATTTAGGTTGAGAAATGTTTTTCTGGTAGTAGTTTAATGGATTAATATGTTGAAATGTCAATATTCAACCTTTTCATTCTAGTCTAAGCAGTATGTGCTAGTGAAGTAATAGGATATAATCTTGACATGTGATCTGGTAACAAATATACGAATTTTTCCTAACTTTATGATTACAGTTTCCCTCTGCATAGAAGATAACATTTGTGGAAAGCTTTATTTTTAATATTTCTTCTTCTTTTTAATGAAATACCATAAATTAAATTAAGTCTACCCAATAATTCATTTTTCTGTACTAACACAGCATAGACTGATAGTTTGTCCTTAGGACTGGGAGTAAAGAGGTTGTATTTTCTTATCGATTTTGTTACAGTTTTGCTATGAAATCTAGTGCAATTTGTTACAAAGCAGGATGGAGCAAGTATGTGATGTAGATGAAGCAGACTTACTTCAATTTCTGTCTGCAATTTTTAAGTTCTTGTACAGATGATGAAATCTAAGTGGAATTCAGTTCTGTGGTAAATGAAGGTTTAATCTTGAATGTTTTACTTATTTTTTCATTTGTTTTACAGAATGTTGTTCCAGCTGAGGTGTCACTTGTTTGTGTAGTAAAGCCAGATGAATTTTGGGATAAGAAGGTTACACATTTCTGCTTTTGGAAAGAGAAAGATAGACTTGGCTTTGAGGTATGTTGAGCTTTTGTGTACTTCACTCAAAAATACTGTTTCTGAAAACCTGGTATAATTGGATGACAACTAAAGTGTCTTTAAAATAGTTATGTTCTAGATGGTTTGTGGAGAACTTTAACAAACCGCACTGTGGCTTTTCCATTTTTAATGAGACCTTCTTCTTTTAATATTCTTAAGTTAGAAATGTGTGGCATTTAATTCTTTGCTTAGCAAGAAAAGAAAGCTACTTGATACATATTGTGGGTGTTTTGAGTTAGAAACTTGTACAGAATTTAGTGTGAAATTTTTCGTGTCTTCTCTAATAGACTGTAGAGATACATGGTGTATGGTGTAACTATCAGCTGTAACCATTCTGACAAACATCTTTTTGCTATTGCATGCATCTTCTCTCACAACATCAGTAACAGGTTATAGATCCCTTGCTGAATACAAGCTGACACTGTTCTGAGTTGTGAGGCAGAGTGTGTACAAGAGACTACACATTAATGTTAGCAGTTCCATTGTTATATCTGTCTGGGAGGCTAATAGAAAACTCAATTTTCCCTGTTTTTATAGAAAATTATCTGTGGCATCAAACTTTCCACTCATTTTTTAAGCTAATCTTGTTTGAACTACAACAGGCATGTAGCATGCAGCCCAGTCATGGTGTCTTTAATCAAAAACATGAGTGTGGTGGTGCCCACTTTTATAAACTAGCCTATTGTTTGGAGCCACATCCAAGATGAGAATTTAAAGAGCCTCTGAACTCAAAAAGTACCATCTGTACTCAAAAATGTGATTTAAGAGCTGCTGGTTAGAAAGAGGCTTAAGTTTGCAATGTTCAGTTTCGCATGGATCTTTCACAATATAAGGTAAATGTCAGAGTCCAGAGAGCAGCAGTAATAAAGGCAAAACCCCTCTTTAGAAGTCCCTACCATGTGATTTAGGCTCTCTTTTCCCATCTACACACCTGTAAATAAAGTGCTTGGGTACGTTCAGGAAGTCTTTGAAGTTGCAATATAAAAGTATTTGATGTAGCAGTTAGTGTATATATGATGGTGTTGCTAGTTTTGGAAGTTAGTCCTTCTAGAAGATTTTTCATGGATTTTTCTTTAACATGACTCAGCCAGAATGTATTTTTAGACAAATAAGCAGAAAGCTTGCAGAAAATATATGAACAAAGCAGGGATAATTTTACATGATTATGATAATAAAAAGATTTTTTGTTTCACTTTAAGGTTTGGCTAACTGTCATTAAATGATAATCCTTTAATTCAGTAATCTCAGTAATTTTATGAAGCGTGTTCTGTGCCAGTAGTCATGTTGGCATTGTTGGCATAAACCACTAGTATTATGTAACTAAAGCTTTTGGTTTCAGTTATTTGGTTGCAGTCAGGAAAACTGTTTCAGTAAAAATGACCCACCTTCTCTGGGCTCCAAATAATACTTGTGTCAGAGTCAGTAGTGATCTTTCCTCTATTCCAAATACCAGTGCAGAGCACTGATAAGGCTATGGAAGGCTCCAACTCATGCACAAATCTACATCTGCATAGTTTTGCATTACTGGCAGTAAAAACAAACAACACCCAACTCATGTTTTGGATCACGGGTTAGATTTGTGTAACTATTACGAAAATTCAGGATTGGTTTTGCACCACTGAAATAATTATGAACCAAAAATTTTAATGAAAATATGAAATCTTTTTATTCACTTGGGCGTAGTCTCATTTTACTTGAAGTAAATGCTGTGTAACTGTGATTTCTAATGGGGCATCACATCTACCTCCTGTTTCCTGCTACCTGATCTGTTCTTAATACCTTGCTTAATATTTACCATATGAAGCCATTAATCACAGTGTCTTCCTTTCTGTTCAAAGGCAGAGATCCTCTGCTTCAGAGTGAGATGTGGTGATGATGAGTTGCAAAGCACTGAAAGTAAATGTGGGAACTGAGATCAAACAGTGCTGGGTGGATAAGTACAGAGAGGTGGGCTGATTCAGCTGAGTAAAAGTTCATATCTTTATTTCTGGTTAGTATTAGTGTTGATTTTGGACCTGCCTCGGGACAATTCCCGTTTGTCCTCCAGCAGAACTTTCTTCTGTAACTTTATTCTTCCCTTATTAGCAACCAGTTCATATGTTAATTGAATCAGTTTTATCTGGTCCTGTGCCGTGCTTCGTAAGAGGAGAGTTGTCTTAATTGTTACAAAGCTGTCTTTCAGCTGAAATGTTGTGTATATGACACTGTCTTAATACTGTTAATGTTTTAAAAGACTGAAGGGCAGGATTTGAGTATAAAAGTTGCTGTGTTTTAGAGAGTTGGGAGGTGTTGCTTTTTGCTTTTTTTTGATATACTCTACATAGTGATGTGAAACAAATCACTCTTTTAGTAGATGTAGTGTGTTGTATTTGAGTGTGAGCTTTTCGTATGAGGACAATGAGCATAACTGGAAGAAAAAAATACCTTAAAAATAGAAGAAATGTACAAATTTGTACAAAATGCAAAATTGACTATAGATAGGTGGGGTTATTTTGCGTATACCATTAATTTAAGGAACTTAGATGAAAAATAATCTCTGAGTCTGATTTAGATAATAGATTAGTACTTTGAAAATTAGTTTGTCAGGAGCAGGAAAGAAGAGGATGTGCTTGCTGTTCTTATCCTTGTGGAAATTAGGGAGCAAAATTTTAAAAGTTCACTTAGGATTTGGAGATAAGAAGTCAAGTGCTTTGAAAAAAAAAAAAGAAGGCAAAAGAGAAAGGAAAAACCAGACTGTAGACTACAAGGAATTAGTTGAAAAAATTGGAGTGTATACCAAAAGGATCTTTATAATCCTGAAGTCCAAAGTCTGAGTAGTTCTAAATGCTTCACACTTTTACTGTAGCAGCTGACAGCGCTAAGTGTCTAGTAAACAGTGTCAGAAATTTCTTATGATAATTTATCTGCAGCATCTGCTCTGGAAAATCTCAAGTCTCTAATTTACCTTTTAGGAATGATGCTAATAAGCAGAGTAGTGCTCCACAGAATAAGGAATGAATAATACTTTGTAGGAAGTACCTAATTTTTGTCCGTTTTCAGTTCAGTGTTTTAAGACTGAGGCACCAGAATTTGTAGCTTTCATGGACTTTCCTTAAAAAGGCATATAGGAGTTCCAGTTAAAATTGTTTATTTAACTGCATCTCTCTTTTCATCTGCATGCTTTTCTGTTGCTATTTTAACATGGAAGGCAATGGGTTCTTGGGCAAATCAGGGAATTGTCTATGTGAAGCTGGAGCATGTAAGCTTGCATTTATGTCACATCCTGAATTCTGTCCAAAAAAAGTCTGTGTTGAAAAATACCAGCATCTTTGCCTATTTTCTCTTCTCTGGGTTGTAAAAATGGGAGTGTGCTAATTACTGTGATCCCTGGAGGGTAAGGTGAGTGGGTAAAACCATGACTGAAGGAGGCAGTTCCTGGCAGTGGAGCCAGCAGTTCGCTTTGTGTTTATCTGGGTTCTGCCAGCTGCTCTTGGGTTTCTAGTATGACAGATTTCTATGGCACTGGCCAGATAAATATTTAACTTGTGTTTCTTGGTGTAATGTTAAAGAAAAGGATTTTTGTTTAAATTAGTGTTCCATATTAAACAAATAATACCCTATGCTACTCAGTGTTTAATCAAATAGTGTTTCATAAATGGATTGAAATAGTATTTAGCATCAAAAAATAGGATTATTCTCCTCAGGAAGAGGTAGCCTTTGCTTTACAGTTCTGTGGCAATGAAGATCGTATTTAGATTACACTTGTTTAAATTATATGTTCTCAAGGGACATGTATATTGTTCTCTTTTTGAAAATAACTACTCCTTTTCAGTTTCAATAGTGTGGCTGCTCTGATATTACACACTTCAGAAAAAAGCTCTTTGTTACTGAACTTTTACACTACGCAATTTTCGAGTAGCTCCTGGGTTTGACTCTGTGACATTTGTATTAAACTTTTTTTTCATTTCTTCCCTCAAGAAAGAAAGTTCATTCAGATGGCTGTATTTAACATTTTGGGGGCACTTTTGCATGTCCTGTTGAATATCTAGAATTCTTCTCTCATCTTGACATTTGCCTCTATCTTCTCGTAGATGATCAGTGAAAATTGCAGAAAACAGGAAATGATGTAGAGAGGTCAGCTTACTGCAAGCAGTATTTGAAGCTTTTTTATTACAAAAGATACATGTTGCATGGGTCAAAACCATGTATTTTCACTCCTGAGAAACAGAATGTTGCACTTAAGGCACAAGACTTTGCAGTTCATGTTTTTAGCTTTGTCTTTCTTCTTCTGCTTGGCAGTTCTTACAAAGGTTGTTTTGATTTTATTATAAAACACAGCACTTCTACTTTTCCCTTAGCACTGTTCTGAGTTATTTAAAGGCTTTCACAATGTTTTAGCAAGCCAATATTGTACAGAGCTAGTTTACTGACTAGTGTAGAGCAAGGATGAGAGCTGCTACCACTCTTCCAGGTTTTAAAAAGAACTGAGTTCAGATGATGAGTCCGTGACTCTGGTCAGTAGCAAACAGGACATGTTTGAAACCTACTACCACTGTCAGCTTATTAGCTGTCCCTGTTGTCAGGAGTGGGTGGATCAAGTGGGAAGGGAAGCAAAGATTAAAGGATTCAATAATTTATACTTTTTTTTTCTGTTTTACTATCTGTCCAGATCTATTTGCTTCTCCCTTGGGAAATTTAAGCTCTTCATTTTAACATCCAGCTATAATCTGCTGTCCAAAGGCTTTTACTTTGGATTAAGAAAACTGTTTTTTTTCCCTTTTTCTGGAATCAACATAGTTTGACTTGGAAAAAAAAAGGAAAACAAAAATCATTTCAGTTGCAAGCACATGAGGTTCTTTCTATTTTTACAGCTGTAAATTACCTTATCTTTACCTGCGGTAATACATTAAAGGGTGAAATTCATAGGCAAGGGTGAAACGCTAATTCATAAGGGACAACCTTTCTTAGGATGTGGTAGTTTGACATTTATTTTTACAAAAGTCAAAGACAATTACTGTGATTGGATTTTGAAACATTTTGGGAATCTGACAGCAGAAGTTTGCTGAGCTTGAAGTAGAATTCATATCTGTAAAAGAGAAGTGTCTTCTCACTATGCACATTGCATTTTTCAACATTTTTTTCTTCTTTGGCTCTTGGTCTGTGTACTTATGGACTATCAATCTGTAGTAGCTGATTAAAATATTATTTCTGAAGCTTCAGAGAGGCAAATTGTGCTTTTGACACCTAGAAAATATCAAAGTTAATTTACTAATTTAAAGCATATAGAGGATGTTAGGTTAGCACTGCCACTAGTTCAGGTTTAGAACAAGAGCTAAATTCTGTTCATGAGCCTTCATTTCTCTCGCAACCTAGTCAAAAATTCAGATGTTTGTTTATATTTTGAAAAGTTCAGACAGGATTTTAGCAGCTAGCCCTGTGAACAGTCAATAGACAGTTTAAGAAATAAGTGTTTCTTAAATCAGAAACCTAGAGAATGGATGGGTTTGGGAGTAATGCCCTAAGTTCCAACAAGGCTCATTAATGACGTGGAAGTTTTTGTTTTTCAAAATTTTTGTAATAAGATGTAAAAAATTTTGGTTTTGACCAAATCTCTTTTGTGGGTGTTTCTATTTTGTCAGAGGATTATTTTCTCATATGGCTAAAATATTTTTTTGTGCAGGTTTTACTTTTTCAGGAGATTTTTTTTTTCTAAAAACATCTCCCTAGTACAAGTTTACAAGGGCTATTCCATGCCCACTCTCTTTCCTGAAGGGTCTCAGTTTAAAAAAAAATCTGAAATAAGTGGTCTCAATACAGTCCATCCATTTTGTCAGGCTATTTGGGTCTTTTTAGAACTTGTATTTCAGTAATGAGAACCAGCTGCCCTGGTTCCTTTAGTTCCCATACCAAAATGTCCATACCAAAATTAATTTGCTCCTTTTTTTTAATGAACTCATAGAGATGAATGTTGAAAATTACCTAAACTACAAAGTGTGCCAAAAGAAGGAAGAACAAAGGCCTTTTTTTCTTTTTTCTTGGACCTAGAATCCTTTGGGGTTTGGGCTGATTACTGGCATTACTTAAAGAAACTACTAGCCAATTCCATTTACAGCAGCTACGTACCGTTAAGAGTACAGGACAATAGTGTATATTTGGATGTTGCTGAAAGGTTTTCCTCTGCAATAATAGACTGTTTGTTTGGAGCTGCTCTGAATTCTTTAGTTTCAGTATCTGCAGGAAAATGGAGCTGGAATAGAAGGCTCTTTCCAGTTAGCTCTTTCCACATATTCTTGTGCCGTGCAAGAATATGTGAATTATTTGATGGGTTATGGAAATTTTCTTTTCTTTCCTTTTTTTTNTTTTTTTTTTTTTTTGTTTCTGGCTTTATATTGCCAATATATCTGCTTCCATAGAGAGGTTGTTTGGGGTTTTTTTTTCCACAGGGGTTATTCCAGGCTTAGCATATCAGGCATCGAAGCAAGCTGTGCTGCCAGCTTTTGGTTTAGGCTTATATGAATAAGGCTCATTCAGGAGCCTCTAGAATGCAGAAATGAAAGCAAGAATTTAGCTTTCCACCTAGAGTGAACCTGTGTTTTCCTGTATTCCCTGATGTAGCTGATGAGCTAGATTTGCCTGCTGGGTGAATGCCTTGGGCTTTTAAGCATACTAAGATTTGACTTTTTGACTACTCATGGAAAGAGTATGATTGATCCAACTTTTGCTGAGCATATTTGCACAGTAAATGCAGGCACTTTAATTTTATGGCACAAACTCACCTCTGGGACTGAAAGTATTGCCAGAGAGTGGTAAAAATACTAAGTGCTTTGCAGTATGATAACCTGCTACTGTATTCACTACAAATAGATTGTGTGGTATATGACTTAATCACAAAGCATTGGTTCCCAGCAGGAAAACAGATATCCAGGTAACACATTTCTTTTTCCCGTTGTAAATACACAAGGTGGTAGAGATGATGCTCTTACAGGATTATGCATGAGATACACACTGCATCTCGGAATTACCTGTCTGGTTTAGGGCCACACTAATTGCAAACAGCCATATTTAATTTAAACATTTAGCAGTAAAATCTGAATCGCAGAAAGGTCTGCTCAGTGTCTTTAGACATGCTTCTCAGATACTTAAGGAAAATACAAGCATTACCTACAAGTTACCTATTTTATTGTTGCAGGTTATTTTAGTATCTGCTAACAAGCTGACACGATATATAGAACCATGCCAACTAACAGAAGATTTTGGAGGAACTCTCACCTATGATCACATGGATTGGTTGAATAAGAGGCTGGTTAGTTATCTGTGTTTTGGGGTGTGGGGGTTTTTTAATGTTTCCTTCTTGAGCCCTGAAATTTTTATTTGTAGGAACTACAAAGCGAGTAGGAAATGGTCACATGTGTAATAGTGCAGTTTGTTAACATGAATAGTCTTGTGATAAGTAATACTGCATTTACTCAAGGGATGATAAAGCTAATATAATCAATTTGTTGAACCAAACAGTTCCTAAATGAAACTCTTTTAGTAACACTAACTCTAGAAGAGCCGGAGTGTATGGTATAGTCACTATAAAGGGAAATGGGCTGCTGTAGGAGAAGACCAAAACAAGGAAAAAATACTTGGACTCTACAGATCCTTCTGGGTTATCTCTTAGGTCTTAGTTCCTGTGGACTAAGAGCTAGGCTTTAAGCTGTCCTACACCAAAACCTCTGTCAGTGCAGTTCCCCCAGTAGATCGAGAAGCAGTAAATGTCTAGGACCGACTACATCCTTTAATTATTAATCAGCACAAATTGTTTAAGGAACTGTTGGTGTGCACAGCTCTCCAGAATGTTCTTAATCTTTTTTTCACTGACACTTGCTTTTCAGTTATTTAAATAGAATTTTCAAAACAATATTTAATCTTCATTGATACAGTGTGTTCCCTTCCTGTGTAATCTGTTCTTAAAACATGTGTCTCCATGTAGGATCTCCAGGTGTGTTGCAACTGCACCCGCCTTCCCCTGAAATTTTAAGTAGTCCTAGAGAAGTTAGGGAAAGTTCACTGGCAAGCTATTGATTAATAATTTAGTAACAGTAAAAAGGACCTGAAAGTTACTGTGCGTGTCACGTAAGGCACCCAGTTGTGCTCACTTCTGTTAAAAAGTAAAACAGAAGTCAGGTACAGAGGAATTGTCTGAACAGTGCTCAGTGTCTTGACTGTACAGGCATTGTTGTCTGAGATCAAAAGTGCCTGAGTTCAAAGAAACTGATGAGGATATTTCTTTCTATATGATCTTTCCGTATAATATAATACATTTTTATTTTAGTTTAATTATTCATTACAATATAGTCCATTTTAATAGTGATTAGAAGCTGGAATCTTCACAAAATTGATTATTTTAATCATTTCAAGTAAGCCATCTGGTAGTTGTGTAACATGCCTTGATTCTCTAGCATTATTAAAGGCTTAAATGAAGATGTAGAATAAATACATCCATAAGAACCTACAGGTTTTCCAGAAATCTCAGGTTTTTTTCAGTATTCATTTTATTCAGTGTAATATTTACTATCTCCCTAAGGAATCTTAGTGCTCTTAAGTGTTCCCTGAACAAAACTTTGTATTTTTTGTTGTTTCCTCCCTACCATCTGAACATTGGGAAAGAATTACACTGTATAGAGACTGAAGTATACTAATGGAACTACTGGATAAATTTGCACTGATGCCTTCAATACAGCTACCTAAAACTTTCATTTCTTAAATTAAAACCTTCCTCTTATTTAGGTATTTGAAAAGTTCACGAAAGAATCGACATCTTTACTGGATGAGCTTGCTATAATTAACAATGGAAGTGATAAAGGAACTCAACAAGAGCGAGAGAGGTGTGTGATTCACTTTTTGAAACCAGTGCTTTTGGATTATAAAGTTTCATTTGAATTCCAAAAAAATACTGAAAAAATGATACACCTTAAATACTTTGAAATGTGTAAAGAAATTCTAAACATTTATAATGTAGACTACAAAATACATGAACGTGTATGTAGATGGATGCTCATTTAACTGATTACATGCACCTCCATTTGTGTTTTGATTCAATGAGTTGAAAAAGTAAGGACTTCACTAAGTGAAAAAAAACCTTAGTCTTTTAACACCATTAGGTAGTTCTAGCCTTAGCTGAAGTTTTTAGTGCTACTGTAATACAAATTTTAATAATGTGTTTGTTATTTTTTTCAAGATCAATAGATTTGAACTTCCTTCCATCAGTTGATCCTGAGACAGTATTGCAGACAGGTATAGTAAGTCAAAAAATTAGAATGTTGGTCAGTAAAGTGACATAATCCATTTTAGGCCCCAGGTGAAAGCATAGAGGGCGCAATTGTTATTTTAGCCATCTTCACAATGTAACAAGCTTATCAAATACTGTAATCTTTGGGTTAAAAAAAGTGACGCTAAGAAATGGAAGAACTCCAAAAGAACTCTTTTTAAATATGAATTTTTATAATCCTACTAACATCTTTACAATATTACCATAACTGTTGTGTTTAATTTTGGGAATGCTTTGTTTCTAGCTGATGTCGATATATTTGCCGTATAGAATGAATTTATCTCAGGAGCCACCAAATTGTTACAATACAGAAAGCATTTTCGTGCACAATTCTGACAATTTGCATCAGTCTGGTTCTGAGCTGGTCATCTGTCAGAAAAGTGAAGCATACTTCTCTTCTTGGACTCTCCATTCAGCATTAGATGATTTGAGATCATTTAAAATGTTGGGTTTATGTCAGTGAATTTCCCACTGACAATAAATTATAATAGTGTATTGATTTGAACTAGAAATTTTTTTTTTTAATTAGTGCCTTTTTGAATAAGAAGTAATGCATAGTGTTAGGTGGTGATCAGAGTCCGAGTGCTTAGAATTTTTACCTTATAGCCTCCTATAAACTAATGTGTGGATCACAGGTAGTACTTGTCGCAGAGAATAACTGGCTTTATGTGCCCTCTATGTAAAATTTTAGCTTATCTAGATGTGGGATAATACTGGTTTGAGTTAAAATGTGAAACAATAGTTTCTAACTCTGGTCTTTTGAAGTTTTTAAAATCCAAAGTGTCTGTAGACAGGGTCACTAGATTTTAGCCTAATTGTGTGTCCTTGTCTGATAATAGGATTTTTGGACAAAACAACACTTCAGTTTTGTGTAAGCAGATGGCTCCTTAGCCCATTAGTTTATATGCATTCTCTCTTTTCTTAGTTATGGTGTAATGAAATTTTTTTGGTGCTATAAAATTTCATAATTTCCATAGGACTGGATGACCCTTGCTGCTCCTTTCCAACTCAGCATATTCTGTGATTAAATCGTGGGAGTTTTAAGAGGCAACCTTTCTCTGTTGGAGTCACTGTATTGGAAGGCTGAGAAAAAGAAAAATTAAAGTCTCCCCAGTTAAATTTTCATCTCCTAAGAATAGATATGAACAAACTGAGGGTTGAGATAAAAGGCTTCTGTTTTCCATAATTACAAGTACTGTTCTTTGCACAAGCTCCAAATCCATATATATAGTTCTTAGAACTTGATAAGAACTTAGTTCAAAAAAATCTTTTTACTTGGAAAAATGGTAATCCTTTGCTGCTGAAACAATACAGTAAAATTTCAAAATTACCCCAGTAGAACAAACTTGTAAAATTGTTTAAGTATGTTTGCTCTGCAGCTGTCTGTGCATATCTGTGTAGGGTTGCAAAAGATGAAATCCAAGATGTTTGTTCTATAGTATGGCAAAATGTGTTTGAATTCTTAAAACATCGTCATTTCACAGTAATATATGCTGAGTAATTTAAACTTGTTTGCTGCAATTTCCAAAGCCCTTGACATTTTGAATGTCTCAATAATACCAGTTGAACTTAGTCTTTTGTTTCTGCATTTTTCTTGAGATATTACAATTACTCAAGTACTAGGTTTTTTTATTCTTTCAGTGAACTGTCATGTTACCATTTTAAGACCTGCAGAACTAATGATCTCCAACTGGCACATTTTCACTTTCACACCAACATCTCTTTAGTGACCAAATGCTGTTTTATTTTAACTTTTTCAATGAGCTTTTGAGGAACAAATTTATGTTCTGGGTTTACTTGTAGTATGGTGTTTACATCCTGGGAACTTTAACACAACAATAAGATTTTTCAAACAGCAGAAACTTAAATAGTCAAAACATACTATTTTTTGTGTATATGAAAGTCACTGCACTCTAGAGAGTCTGTACCCTGATATGATGCATAAGAGCACAAAGAAAAAGACAAGTGAGAACAAAATACTGAAAAAAATAGTATTCAGCTTCACACTCTCTATGAAAGTGTTGTACTTGCTATAAAAGTCCTGAAAGACAACAGAAGAATTATATAGTCAGGTTTTTAGTGCCTCCAGAGCATTCATGCAATATAAGAACATGAATTGTTTGAGAGAAATACTTAGGATGCTACTTACCATTTTGAAGTAAATCAGAATACTTCAGAGTTGTTTAAGACTCAGGATTGAGCTTTTCAATTTTCTTTACGTTAATTGATGCTCTTGTCAATTTGAATGTTAGTCACAGTATCTCTTTTATATATCTGAAATATACCACATTTCTTTTCTTCTGTTTTATGACTGATCCAGCCCCGCAAACTGTGACCAGAGCTCTGCATGAAATTGTATCATTAAATGTGTCCAGTGCATGAAAGATCATTAGCTGCAAAAATGCACCGTTGATAGTTTAAAAGTAGACAATCTTAATACTAATTCTCGTGGTTTTATTCTTTGAATCTAGATTAACCACATCATTATGTGTATTCTTAAAGGTCACGAGTTACTCTCGGAGTTACAACAGCGTCGATTCAATGGATCCGACGGAGGGGTCTCCTGGTCTCCGATGGATGATGAGCTGCTGGCTCAGCCACAGGTCATGAAGCTGTTAGACTCCCTCAGAGAGCAGTACACCCGCTACCAGGAAGTTTGTAGGCAGCGAAGCAAACGCACACAGCTAGAGGAGATTCAGCAGAAGGTAATGCAGGTAAGCTTGGAGTTGTTCTTGAATGCTCCGAGGCGGAGCTTTGAGCTCAAGCCCCAGACCATGCTTTCTGCAAACTGAAAATCAGAGGGGAGACCTTCAAGCCTCCCGTCACTCCACAAATGTCAGCGTGCTAGTTTTAGTTAGTGCTTCACATTGTGGCTGCCACAGTGACTTTCCAAAGGCTATTCTGATATGTGGAGGTTGTTTTAAATGTGCTGTCTTGCCTTGGGGGCGGTCTCTTTGCTGCACATTGTGGCAGTGCGTGGCTGCGTTGTTGGAGGCGCAGATGCCTGCCCTGCTGGCAAAGACAGGACCATTCACAAGTGAGACACCTTTGGCTGAGAGTCAGCTTTGCTTGAGAGTTGAAAACCTTCCCCTGCCCATGTCATATAAAATTCTGATTACTGAATATAAGCCATTATTTATTCCTGTATTTGTCTAACGCTTGAGGGTTTAACCTAAGCTAAAGTGCTTAAACTCTCTGTATTTCAAGGATACCCTGAAAAGAATGAATATAAACTTCCTAATCAATTGCATGTTAAAGGTCATGATGAACTGGTTTGATCCTTTGGAAACAGGCATTTAATTAGCACTTTCAACATTTTCTCAGCAGAGTCTCAGTAGAGAAAATCAAGGAAATGGAATTAATTTATTCTTCTTGTGTTTATCACTTGAAATTAGATTTGTATCTTTTTAAGATTCTGCATAGTTTGAATATGCAGAAAATGGAATAGATAATTACTGTCACCCTTGCAAAATTGGCATTTCTAATGCATGAGGAGTGCAAGTCAAGTACTTGCACTTTACAGCATTGTAGATATGGGTAAAAATAAAAACTAATCAATTCTGTGAGGTCTAGCAGTGAAAATAGAAATCTACTGAGGAGATAATTTTAATTTCTATAATAATTTGATTACTGTAAAAAGATCTAAAAAGCAAATGTCATCTATTGGTATATTGAACTGGAAATACTAAAAATATATGAGATTAATATAATCCTATATAGAACATATCAGCACAGCTGTGGGTGTAATCAGGTGAGATTTTTTTTTTCTGTGTTAAAGCTTTAGTGGTTCAACAAGAAGTGATTTATACTGCACTTTGGCAAACTGACATTGTTAATGCATTTAAATAGATTTGTTTACCATTTCTTAGCCTTGTTTTGCAGTATTTGTAGTAGAAATAGTTACTTGTTTGCTCTGTGTACAGATCTTTGATGCTACAGATGTTACCTGGCAAGTGAACTGAGTTTCAGTACACAGGAAGAATGTGTTTTGCTCTTTTACCAAACTAATCAGTTTTAAAAAGTTGCCCCAGAGAGGGCAACTGCTAAGCAGTAGCCTTATACTCTGTTTCAGACTTGCATGAGAACTGTCATTTCCATGTATAAGTTTTCCAGGCCATTCTGACCTTGGAGGGGGACATCAGGGTCCCTTCACTTCTAGGTCAATTCCATATTTAACCCGTAACAGCTGTGCAGAGGTGCTGAGCACAACAGGAAGTTTCTCTTTAAACAAAAAGAACCTGCAACAGTAGGGTCTTAATTTGTCCTAGAAATTATAAAAGCAAGGAAGACTCAGGATGCTTTTGGAGCAACAAATACATGCTCTGAAACAATGCTCCGCATGGGGCAAAAAAGGCAGTGGGAAGGCAGATACATAATGACTCAAAGATGGAGTGAATTGAGTAGCTTTCTGTAACGATGATTATTCTTGATTACTGTTGCAGTGCAGTCTGGCAGCACTAGGAAAATGGTCCGATTAGTCCCTGTTTCATTTGTCTTCATGGTTATGGGGTTACACTGTGTATTGTATTATGTTTCCTGAAAATTTGTGGGAAGCTGTTTTGTGATTGATGTTTAAACAAAAGTCACATTTAAAGAGAGGAAGCTGGCTTCCTATGCTTTTTATTAAGGTTCAGAATCTGGAAGTATTCCTGCATTTCCTTACTTCAGGACTCCAGTATTAAGTGACTTCTGCACTAGGTTTCATTGCGGCTATCTCTGTTTTCCAGATATTTAAAAATTTATCAGGAACTTTTTCCATAGATATCAACTGATAATTCAAATGTGTATAAGGAAACCAAAATTGGAGATATTCTGCTTTGCTTTGAGTAACATTTACATCAAAAAATAGTTTCAAAATAATAATAATAAAAGATACAATACTGTAGTCCAAAATTGTATTGCTGTGACCCTGCAAAGACAAATTCCATGAGATGTGGCCACAAAAACTCTGTAGCAGGATTCTGTTACTTGAATAGAGCAAGTTTGTGTGTAAGTTTAATTTTGAAATAAGTATGTATACTGTACCTGAGTGTTAGTATATTCAGCAAAAAAAGGAGAAAGCTCTCAGGTGTGAGGTTGAATACAGCTGTGCATCATAACCACTTGGGCAAAAAAAAATCCTGGTTTGAACAGAAGAGGTCCATTATCATTGTGTTTTGAGCTCTTTTATTAAGAGATATGAAATGACAAGTGTCTATATGAAAAATCTTGTCATAGCTGCCACCTGTTTTCATGGAGCTGACAGGCTAAGGTTAATAAAAAGTAGTTTCTAACTAAAACTTTGAAGAATGTGAATGGATTCAACAACAAGACTTCTACAGAGCTAAAAAAGATGTTTTTTTCATAAACATATGCTTATTTTTATGTCCACTTGTGTTACAAAATTCTGTGTATACCAGTTTTTGTATGATTGATTTGCTACTTTGTTTTTATCGTCTTTATCTTACTGACAGGTAGTCAATTGGCTTGAAGGACCTGGATCAGAACAGCTAAGAACCCAGTGGGGAATAGGAGATTCCATTAGAGCTTCACAAGCTTTGCAACAGAAACATGAGGAGATTGAGAGTCAGCACAGTGTGAGATTTCCCATACCCTTTTCAAGTATCAAAATAATTCTGAATACATTTAGTTATGACCAGTGTATTTTGGTTATGAGTACCTAGAAATTTTGCGTAGTGCATGATGTTATGGGTTACAGAGGAAATTAACCGAGCAGTTATAGAACTAATATAGTCATTATATTTGCATGTTATTTTTTCTCCATTGTGGAAAATACTGACTTCTATCTGTGATTTTTCTTGAGTTTAGTATGTTACAGCAACTCTTAAATTTTCATGTTGAGTACAAGGGTAAATTTAATTTTTCCTCCCTGCCAAAATGTCTGAGAAGTCCTGCATTTCTCAGGTGACTAACTTAATATTTTTGTCTTTGTTAGACTACACTTACCAGTAGCTGAAACTGGCTTAGGACTTTCATTGATCAAGACTTTAGATATACTTTATGTTCATAATGAAATCATGAGGATGCTGTTTTGTAACTACACTAACTTGATGCCTTTGCTTCTAATTTTGAATACTTCCTAAGCTCCAGTAGAATTTTGTCTTTCCATCGGATGATTAACTATAATTAGGTTATGAATATTCAGTGCTCTCAAAGGGAGTTTTGCTCACTGTGCTGTTCACCTCTTCTGACTTTCCCTGATGTAGACACTGGCAGTTCTGTCCACTTTTCCTAAGTTCCCTTTACAGTCATGACAACAAAAATAGTCACTGGGTTGTAGTTTTTCAGACGCAGTTTAGGGGAAAAAAAAAAACCCCAAACGTTTAGTCTGAGAAACACAGCACCCTAGACAACCCTAGTTCTAGTGACTCCACCTTCAGTGAGTATGGTTTCCTTGCTAGATGCAGCAGTGTAGGTGTTTGGTTAAGTAAATCCCATCTCCTCTCTCTGGTTGTTGCTTCATGCTCTTCAAGCAGTGTGGAAACCAATACCTTCTGAAGTGTAAAACATGTTGCGGTTGAAATCCTAACTGGAAAGAAAAAGAAAAAACACAAACGCCCTAGACTACCTACTTCATTGAGAAAAATAAATTTGGGTGTCTTTTAGTTATATTGGTATTTCAAACTGAAAAGAGAAAACAAGACTTAGCATACTTTGTTTTCACTTGGATATCTATAACAGAGAACTGTGATTTAGCTGGGGCTAAATGCAGTCCTTGAAATCATTGAAATCCCACTGAAGTTTTCAGGCTGCCTTACAGTGTGCTAAAGCACTTGGCAGCATGGAACAGAGCTTGGTTCTCAGGTGCTGGCAGGAGTCTATGGAAATAAAATGCATTTTTTCTGGCTATTTTATACCAAAAGAAGTAACTGGAAGACCACTGATGTACCTTAAATTTTAGATGCCTGTTTAGGGATTAAAACCATTTTTTGGCAACAGCACTAGAAAAATGTACTTTACCTTTTCCTTTGATTTTTAGTGTACGCTTCCTCTTTCATTGTTTTCCTGTTTTTTCTCTCCTAATAATTGAATTGATAGTTCATATGCTTGCTTTCTTTCATCACCTTCTGTTTATGTTGATTATAGTATTTTGAAGAGACTTGCAAAAATGTTTGATTTGTTTTGAGGATACTTTTTTGCTTCAATTTACTCTGAAGTGAAAAACTAATTTCCATAGGATGCGTTTTTGTTTTGGTTTTCTTGCGGAGAGGGTGGTTGGGTGTTTTGAGAGGTTTAATTTTCTGATAGTTTTATTCACGACCAATACGCTAGAACTGTTGTTTTTGAGCAGGGCTTTTCTCCCTGGGTTTGAGCTGTCACATTCAGCTGTGCCTAGGTTCTCCCATGGAAAAGATCAGAAACACACTTTTTATACCTGGTTTGCTGGTGTCTTAATTTTACTGGTAGCTTGATCAAAATCAATTACTGCAACGCTAACTTACTCTAATTCTAAAAATGAAAACTAAAAACAAGACAAAAAACCCTAAACATTATCAATCTAAAATTTTTTTGACTTCTCATGTTATAGTTGATTTGTCGCACTCAGCTGGATTTGTGTGTTCAGTGTCAAAGAGCTGTTTCTGTGAACTGATTGTGCTGAATGTATGTATGTATAGTACATGTGTCACGATGGAAGATGTTTTCACATTATGTCATCGTAGTTACCCTTTTGGGACAGATGAGAGATTTATTCTGCTCTTAAATTTTTGACTTATTGCTAATTTAACTTCTTCATTATTTTCTCTTTTTTCTCCTCCTTGCTCTTTTCATGCTCTCTTTTTTTCTGTGAACAGATGGTAGAGGCAGCTTTGGGTAAAAAGAAAAAAAATTCAGATTATGGATATTTATACTCCGTTTTGCATGATTTGTAAATAAGCGATGCAAAAGCTGAAGACATAACTTACAAAATTCTAAACATCCCAATAGGAGCAAGACAAGAATACAAATTAAATCAAATATTGTAGGCCGATAGATGGTGCTATTCCATAGAAATGCATAGGACACGTCAAGGTCAAAAATTAGAGCTGTTGAGCAAACACATTTTGCTTTACAGGCATCTCAGCCATGCAGGATGTGAATGTGATATGAACGTATCAAGCTGTTTTTAAATCTCCCCAAATTGTTAAATATTTGAACTATTTTCCTCTGCAAATACACCACCAGGACAACATAACTAACTCTTATGTATGTATTCAGTAATCAAGCCATGTGAAAAACAAATCTGCACATTTTGAATTGAATAGTATAAAGCTTTCCTTAAATAAGAAACAAGGATCGTTTTGAAGTTTCTGAGCATGGACACTCTTTTATTCACAAGATAGAGATTACTTCCACTTTGTCAACGGCAGTATTTTTACTAAATATTTTAAAGAAATTATTGCATATTTCAATCATATCACTGAAAGTAACACCTTAATATCCTGTGAACACCTTTTTATGACAGCTGATCACTTGGCAAGAGGCCTTTTGTTTCAATAGACCACTACAGACATTTAAGCACTAGAAATTTGTTTTAAAATGATGGAATTCCTCTCTTGGTGGAACTTTGTGCTGGGACTAGGAGACATCCCTTGTACTCTTCCCATCTTTCTGCACTAATTTTTTTGTACTACAGTGCATATATTAACATGTACTAAGCACTTTATTGACAGTTGGTTTGAAATTGGGAATATTTTTTCTTTCTCTGTGAGATGTCATAATTATAGTGTAATCTGTAATAACCTCCTTTTTCAATCTGATTATTTATTAGCCTGCAGTTGGATGTATGCCATTCAAGAGAAATAAAATTATATTTGGAATTTTTAATTCTTCATCTTCTTGTGTTTCTAGGAGTGGTTTGCTGTTTATGTTGAGCTTAATCAGCAGATAGCAGCCCTTCTAAATGCAGGGGATGAGGAGGACCTTGTGGAATTGAAAGCATTGCAGCAACAGCTGAGTGATGTGTGTTACAGGCAGGCCAGTCAGCTGGAATTCAGGCAGAACCTATTACAAGCAGCACTTGAATTCCACAGTGTTGCCCAGGATGTAAGTGTTTCTTTTTAATTTTTCACAGGCTCACCTGTCAGTAAATTAGTGCCTTAAAATTGTAAATGTTGAATAAATTGGAAAAATACTCAGGGAGGTGAGGGGAAATATAATATCACTTGGAAAATGCTGTAAGTCATCATTTACTGTAATTGAAACACTGAGAAAATTGGATCCCTCTTTTTTAGGAGGGAAGTACTTTGTAATATGTCTTACATTTCAGTAGTGTTGGAAATAAAAAGGTTGCTTGTTGAATAGTTACTTTTTTGCCCCTCATTTTTCTTCTTATTTAGAGGCATATGCATTAATTGAACTGGATTTTGCTGTACTTTTCATAGTTTCTTTTTTTAGAATGGCGTATTCCTTTCATATACTCTTCTTAAAAAACAAGTAGAATGCTGGCTTCCTGCTCTCCCACCATCTAGGGATGTATGCTCTTGGAATTCTGCAAGGCAGATGGGTCATTTATCTTTCATCTTGACTTTCATTTCCTGTAGCTGCAAGGAGAAATTTGAAAATGACAAATTTCCAAACATTTAGAATATTGTAGACCAAACCATATGAAGCTCAAACTTCTTTTTAAATATCAGCATTTATGTTGTTCTTACATTTTAGTTGTCTCAGCAATTGGATGGTTTACTAGGGATGTTGTGTGTGGATGTAGCACCAGCAGATGGAGCATCAATTCAACAAACACTAAAACTACTGGAAGAGAAATTGAAAAGTGTTGGTAAGCAAGATATTTCTGCATTTCAGACATACGCATTCTAATGAATGCATTGCAGGGGGAAGAAACAGTAATCCCTTTTAAAAAAACACCAAAAAAGCAGGGGAAAAAATATTGTCACTTCTGATTCCTCACTATGTAATGCTCTGCTGAACTACTTTGGACTTGTTTATGCCATCTACTATGTAGTAGTTCTGTCTGGGGAAATGATCTGGAGCTGTTTTCTTTTAAATGTTTTACATCTAATATATATATTTGTTATATGACATTATCATACATTTCATCTGTAAACAAACTTCTTTCCCCCATTAATCTTCTTTAGAATCTTGGGATTATAGTGCTTAGATGATCTGTTTGTCTCCAGAACTGAACCCTTGATAATTAAGGTTTTATCCACTCAGTTTTAGAATGCTTGTACTGAGTGTTTTGCAGTAGCTTTGAATGCATGTGTTAAGAAATGGCACGTTGAAGGTTGTTACACTGTCAAGCATATGGAATTAATTATTTCAGTTGGAAGGGATCTACAGTGATCAGCTTGTTCATTACGTTGTGGGAGAAAGCTGCGAAGAAAAATCATTTATGGTAGAAGTAGTTATGATTGGAATATAACAGTTTGATGCATAAATGAGATATTCCTTCAGGAAAACAAATAGTAGAACTGCCAAGTAAGAGATATAACAGCAGATCCCAAGGGTTGGCAAATTTCAGTGTAGAAAATTGTATCGGCCATATCAGATGTATTATAAAGTAGTAACTTCTGCCAGCAGTGGAAGAACACTTAGGCTGCAACTGCTTAGCAGTGATAACTATTTTAGGAATTGTGTAACTGTGTGGGTGAAGGACATTAATTAGCTATGTATATGCTAAGAAGCTGGCTCACTGTCCACTTTTATTCCTTTTCTTGTTATCTGCTAGGTCATAAAATAGCGAAGCCTTAGTTCTTTGTTAATATAGACAAATGCTCACTCAAACTTGGGTTGGAAAGGACGGTGAAAGACATAATGATGTCCTTTCATTTTCCAGGTTCCAGTCTTCATCCACATATGATTCTGTTGCATTTTATCTCTCTCCATGAGGAAAAAACCCACCAAATTTATGAGTGACCATTGACTTCTTTTTTCCTTTCTGTTATTAGACTTAGGCTTGCAAGGCTTGCGTGAGAAAGGTCAAAGTCTTCTTGACCAGATATCTAACCAGGCATCATGGGCCTATGGGAAAGATGTGACCATTGAAAACAAAGAAAATGTGGACCATATCCAAGGAGTAATGGAAGATATGCAGCTTAGAAAACAAAGGTAAGAACAACAGTTCTAGTCGTTAAGATTTTTGTGTGTTAACAAGTCACTTTATATACAACTTAGTTCGTTTTAAAGAGCCTATTTTGTTTTATGACCAGTTAAGGGATGTAGTAAAACTGTATTTTATATTTGTAGTATATTTGAATGGGACAGAAGCTTCCCTGACTAATCTGTTGTAGCGTGTTCCTGAAAACAAGCACCTTTTGTATTTTGGTACTGGATGGAGTATTTGAATGCTTTCCTGTTCTTGTTAATGCTCAAAAATGATACATTTCTTTTATATGGAGTTATGAAAATATGCAAGAGGCATCTTTTATATGTTAGCAGTTTGAGATGGAGGTATAGTACGACTACAGTAGTGGTGATGGGTGCAAAATCACATATTAAACAGACTTGTTTATCCTCTCTATCACAAGCTCTATCCTCTGAGTATGGTATTTTCATTCCTGAACATAGGAAGACAGATGAGCTGGTGTTGGAGGGGACAGGGTACAAAATGGAGGCACAGATTACAGTTTTCAAAGTGTGGGGGTTTGTGAGTTTTGGAAAATTACAGAGTGGGGTATGAAGCTGCAGTTGAGAAAAATGTTGTAGAGAGTTGAATTTATAAGAAGAATGGATTTTGCCATCATCCTCTTCCTCCAAAATTTGATTATTTTTAATTAAAGATGTAGTAGTACTGGATATTCTGTAGTACTGCCTTTTTTTTCTACTCAACAGTGTGAAAGAATTAGATGCTATTGCCAGCATTACTGCTGGAACCTCTTGAGACAATGTAATACTGTCCATAGAAAGGGCCTGAAGTTCAAAGGCATTGGCTGAGCAAAAGGTGCCTCTAGGCAACAGCAAGGTCTAGTGAGCATCAAATTGCCCATTTTACAAATTAATTCTACTATTCATAAATTGTTTTCTTAGGGATCTTAGTGTAAGAAACCATGTGTTTTGGTAGTGCTTAGAGAAAATACTGTTTTAAGTATGCCCTCTGAATCCCATTGATTTCAGCACTACTTGTGTTTAGAGGACCAGCTGTAAAAAGCTACAGAGGACGTGTCACTGTGCAATAAAATGGCAGTTGGAATTCCATACTGAGGAAAGAGATGTACATGGGAGAGGGAAAGACTTTCTATACACAATAATGGAGTCTGAATCAGCTGTGAGCTCAAAGATAAGCATTGGAAAGCTTGCAAAAATTGCTTTAGTGTTCAGTGATACAGGGAAAAGCAAGTTGAATGCTAAGAATTGTTAGGAAAGGAATAAAAAACTGAAAGAAGAATGTCATTGTGTCACTGTATAGATTGGTAGTCCATTTCTGTTTTGTGTTACACAATTGTGGTCCCTATTCTTAAAAGAGTTGCAGAATTGTGGGAAGTCAATTAGAGGACTAAAACATCAATAAAATTTCCAGGTAAAGGTATGAAGCAGCTTTCAGATGGTGAATGATTAAACAAAGTTCTTTAGCCTGGATGAGAGACAAAAAAGTAAAAGGACTAAGTATCTCTCAGTAGCATGTAGTAGTATTTTTTGAAATGCTTAATTCTTTTTTTTTTCCAAGTTCTGTTGAATGTTTCTTGTTATTTACAGACATGTGTATTATAATGTTTATTTTTAGGGGCATTTTACTGTTTTATTTGTGCTTCTGGAACCCATAAACTGTTTTCCGGCATTATTAGAGCAGCCAATTTCCTTTCTGTAAGCATTACAGGACATGTAACAAAACGCAGCATACTACCAAACTGTTCTTTGGAAGTGCTTATGTTTGTAACCAGTTTGGAAAAAATCATGCACACAATCTTTTGCATTTGCTTATAAAGCCGACTGTTGTTGACATTAGTAATTCCATTTGCACTGAAAAGGAGCATGAATCTTGCTGTCTACTTAGTAGGCTCTGAAATGGAAGTGGAAAGCATTCTGCTAAATGTATTAGCTTGGATCTTTCTGTGGAAAGAGAAGAACTTTCAATACTTGTTTTGGAATTCTGTAGAGAGAACTGCAAACTGTGCTCCATTCAGAACAAGATAATTAGGGTTAGTTTTCAGTATCAATTAGATTTTGAAATGCTTCCTGACAAGTATAGTGAAGGACGTCATCATATAAGGGTTCAGATGTTACCACCTTCAGTTAGCTGAAAAGAAAAATGGAAAAATGTCCATTTACAGTCCTCATTGTATTCATCAAGAAAACATTGCCCCCAACAAACAATACAATTCAGAATTATGCCAGGCTGAAGCCAACTTTCATCTGAATTTTAGTAGGATAAAGTCTGTCCTAGCCACATAAGCCTCTGTGTGGCAGAGCTTACCAGTGCAGCAAGGTACGGAACCTGCAATGCTGCTGCAAGACCTAGTAGCTATCTCTGGTGTTACTGCCTCCAGCTTAGCCATATCAGGAATCTTGAGGATCATGATTTTGGTGACTTGTAGTGCTCAGTTCTATTTATTGCAAGCTTCTTACTGTTTTCTGAGGCATTAGGTATTTTGGCCAAGCTAAGCAGCTTTGATCACCTTTTCATGGACACTTGTGTCTTAATGTTTCTCACTTGAAAACACTGTTGTCAAATTCAGAGTGTTTTGTGTCTGCTGTACATGTGTTAACAAGTTTTTCTGTGCTACTGTTTAAGGTGTGAGGATATGGTGGATGTGCGGCGACTGAAGATGCTTCAGATGGTGCAGTTATTTAAATGTGAAGAGGATGCTGCTCAGGTATGGAAATACCTCTAGAATTTCATCGTTCTGATTTTTGTAGTCCACTGGGTCAATTTATGGGGGGCTGGTAGTTTTACAGTACTTTTTTTGTAACTTTCAAATGTAGTTTTATTTAGGGAATATGTATAGTGAAAAGAAAGGATATAGCAATGTCTGAAAATCGTTTATTTGGTGATTGCATGCATGATCTACCAGCTTGTGACAGCTCATTTAACTTTGTTTCTGTATCAAAAATATATGTTACTACTGAAGTAATGTCACCCTTCTGGATTAATTTCTTTTTAATGTATTAGTTTTTATTCTTTTGGCTTGTTTTTAAGGCAGTAGAATGGTTAAGTGAACTGTTGGATGCTCTGCTGAAGACACACATCCGACTGGGAGATGATGCTCAAGAAACAAAAGTTCTACTGGAGAAACATCGAAAATTTGTTGATGTTGCACAGGTGAAATGTGTTATTTTTTTTTAGCAATGTGGGGTTTGTGCAGTTTCACATACTCTCCTAAATAGAATCAATATGTGTATGGACAGTCATTGAACAGCTGTCACTGGTCTTCCTGGTTTGCCTCGATGTTTGAGTGAAGCAATGGCTGAAGTTGGCGATGGGCCTATTGAGATGTTGCAGTTCCATCAAGAGCAGTTTACTACCTTAGTTAACCTTCACACAGGCAATGCAAACAACCAAACAAAGTTCACTGGCTTTTGTGAAAGACATATTTCAAAGAGTCTTTAAAATTAATTTTGACAAGCTGGGCCTTTGTCAGGTGCTTGGAGAGTCATTTACTGCTTTAAGGAGTGTCTAATTCGGACGTGTTAATTAACAGATGTGATGTTTTCTAATTCCACCTGTTACACTGGAACTGATTTTCTCTTCTGACGAATCAGAGTTGAGGATGACAGGAGGGTCATTTGCTGTTACAGTGATGTGCCTCAGTGCGCTTGGATGCTGGGTGAACATAGACATGGTGACAGTGAAGTCAGTGAGACAGTCTTCTTGGCAGTGGGTATCAAGTATCCCTTGTAAAATCCAAACAGCTATTCAGAATTTTTTGGGAAGCTCTCTTCCTTTGCCAGTGTGAATGCTAGGCAGCAGGGGATATTGGATTTTTTTTAAGAGTGAAAGCACTGTTTGGTCATTGCAATTTTATTCATACTTTGTCAGCATTTTCTAGTAGACCAGATTAGTTCAATGTACTTTGTGAACCTCAGCTGTGGATGTTCCATAAACTTGCCTGCTGTTACTTTAAGATGCTATTTCACCCCCAAGTTAAGTGCAGAGTTTTTACATGCGCTTACTCTCCCATCCCCTCCAATTTTTAGAGTACTTACGATTATGGGAGACAGTTACTGCAGGCAACCGTGGTCTTATGCCAGTCCTTGCGATGCACTTCAAGGTCCTCAGGGGACACACTTCCCAGACTGAACAGAGTGTGGAAACAGTTTACAGTGACTTCTGAAGAAAGAGTACACCGTCTGGAAACAGCTGTTGCATTTCATTCAACCGCTGAAAAGGTGAGTGTTGTGTTTTTTAAGAAGAAAAATTTCTTACCCAAGTTTAAGCAACTAAAATTTAAGAAAAATGGAGTTGCCAGTGTGTATATTTGCCCTTCTAAATATTGAGAAAAAAAAAAAAAGGCAGAAAGAAGAATTCATTTTCCAGCCATTAACTACAGTACGTAATGTAATGATTGTTCATATACCTATATTGGTATAGGGCCTGCTTAACAAAAAGGAGAACAGCCGTCTTCAAGTGGGAACTCTGATACTTCATCATTTATCTGAAATGATAAAGCATTTCTTTGTGTCTTTTAGACTGTAATACTTAAAAGCCAGGAGCAATTCTTTGTGCAAGGTATGATTCAAAGCTATCAGGTCATTTAAGTTCTTGGGAGAGTTTAAGGTGTATTGCCCTTTAAGCTGTGTGGATTTTGGATGGCATAACCTTCACACAAACTGTAAATGAGGGCAGCTCTCACCACTTTAGTTTCCACACATGCTGTCTTGTTCCATCTTCTGTTTTGCACCTGGGAGGGTTTGAATCTGCTTTCTTCTTCTTGAACACAGCTCTACCTTGGTATGGTTTTCAAACTCCTATAACCAAATGTCTCACTGCTGCACCCCGTCAGGTGATATGAGAAGCCACAGAGGAGGATCAGAAGTCAACAACAGTGTGATGAGGAATAGTTGCTATTCAGTAACAGCTTGCTGAAGAGGGAAAATGTTGAGAGTTTTCAAATGCTTGAACTTGAGACAATGTCCTTTAATGTAGATCATGAGGGGTAGGGCCTTTTTCTCCATAGCTGTTTTTTTGTGAAGTGATATGTTTTAAAAAAGCAGTTTAGAGTGTGTATCTCAAATATTGACAATAAAATTGCATGTAACTGCAAAAAAATCCAAATCTTGCACATGGTAAAATAAATTGTAGTAGTGGAAGTTACTTAGAATTTGCAGGCATTGGGAGTTGATGGAAGTTTACAAAAGCAGAAATATATCATCTATGCTTCCAGTGATTTACCTGATACCAAATTAAATTTTAGTGGTTCATAAACTCCTAAAAGAGTGGAATCTCTTAATCCATATTATGAGCATTCTTTCATTATTGCAGCAGTTAATTGCTGGTTTTAGGCAGTCTTAAGTTTAAAGAAAAGTAAATTCATGGCTGACAAAACAATGCTCTTGTTCAAAAACCATAATTCTCCTTTCACTATCGGACGTATATTAATGAGTCTGTGTGGAAAATTGACTGTTAATATCTGCGCTGCTTTGGAAGAAAGAAAGAAGTGGCAGAGAGAGAAGTGAAAGAAAATACAGTACTGAGTACTAGTATTGGGTCACAATCCCATCTGGAAAGACTTGAGTTCAGACTTTTTTAGTCCTACCTGTTCTGTGCCAGATGTGGATTTTAGTTTTGAAATGTCCTGTAAGGGGCTCTTCTTTAACCGTGTTTTTTCCACTTTACTTGACTGTCTTGTATATTTAATAATGTAGGTTACAATTTTTATGCATGTTGTATTTATTGCAGGAATATTGTCTAGGAAGCCTACTTTTTGTTCTCTTTCAGAAGTAATGTAAAACAGTCTAATACAAAACAGTGGTAGCCCTGAACTGTCTTCTTAATGGACCTTAATCAGTATTTTCTTTTCTTGAATTATATGAATGTGTCAGTTGATCTCATGTAAATGTGGCAGTGAAAATGCCAAAAGGACATGCACTCTGCCAGTTAATGGCACTTAAAAAACTACATGCTATCCCTTGTGTACTTTATTCTGTGTTTTCTTACTTCTATTTAAACAGATTTTGCAGGAATGTCCAGAGCAGCCTGAAGCTTTTAATGAAGTGGAGCAATTTGATGAAATTGAAGCAGTTGGGAAATCACTGTTGGACAGACTAACAGTGCCTGTAGTTTATCCTGATGGGTATGTAGAATGTTTTTTGTAATGCCTTTGGAATAATGCTTTTGGTAAAGTTTTATAGTAGTGTTGTATGCAGAAGAATCCTGAAGGCATATTGCTGAAATAGAAGAGTGAGCACATTGTTTTATAAAGTTTGAAATTAGACCTACTTGCTTTCTGTGAAAAGATGGGAAAGAATTTTTAATGAGTATTAGTGCACTGTTTTTTTAAAGTAGTGACTTTTTCCCACTGAATGATTATTAGATTTATACATGTACAGTATGCAGAAGTAACAGAAGACTGACCAGTCCCAATCTCTTCTCCCTGAAAAAAGATGAGAATTATGGGATTTTGATTTATTTGCAATTCTAGCTATCTGAAGTCTTGTCAGTATATTGAAGATAAATTTACATTTGATTTATTCAGTAAACAAAACAGTACATCCCTCGAGAAGTATTCATACTCATTTTAAATTGGTAATTCTCTTGAGCTACAAAAGCAAATTGAATTTGGAATCTCAGCCATAGTAAAACTCAATTCTCTGTGTTTAATAATGTGTATTGTTATGCTGAGCTTGTAGTTAACTTCTACATGAGTTACAGCCAAGCTATGGAACAAGTCTCTAGTATGTTGGGTGCCAAACCATAATGAAAAAGGTCTAAAATGAGTATTTTGAATTAGAGGCTAAAACCTTATGACATAGACTTCAGGTAACCATTAATGCAGTTGCCTGATGCTATCTGTAAAATACAGTTGCAGGAAGCTGGTTATGAAAATTTATTGTCATCTTATTTCCGGAATACCATATTCCTTCTGCAGTGTAGATCCTTCAGTAAGGAGTGCTAATCATGAAGATGGACCCAGGCCTGAATTAGTATTGATTTTTACTGTTATTTCAATAGTGTGTTTGAAAATAGTGGAGGATTTTATAGCTGTGGAAAAAAAAAAACCAAAACAAACAAAAAAAGACCCAAAACCAGATCAAGAAGTGTTTGTTGAAGTATTTTGTATAACTTCTGTATAGCAGATTTTAGTGACCTGGCAAAAGTAGCAACTGGTCAGTCCTGAACATTGTTTCTGACCCCTCTGGCATTTCAGTAGCATTTTGCATATCCCCCTTCACAAAAATGGTGTTGTAGTTGTGCTGTATCTCAGGACTCTCTGCTCATCATCCTAGGCATTCTGGTTTTGAAGTGTTTAATAAACAATTTGCAAAAGGTTTGCTCATTATTAGAAACAGTTTTAGAAACTGAAGACCGTGCAAAATGTCATAAATGCTTGGGGGCATTTTCATCAGCTTGTTCAGACTTTTGCCAGTATCTTTTTGGAAGTTCCAGTCACTGTTCCCTGTCCTGCTCATGGCTTCTGCTCTGTATCAGGAAATGCTGTGATCCGAGTGCAGTTGCGCAGTCTGACCAATTACCTTCTCAAATGAGTCTATTCCTGTGTCTGTCCACTTTTGCCTGTCTGAAAGTCCTTTGTCCTACTGCCATTTCCAAAGTGTACAGCTTCTCTGCTTTGCAACTAGATTTAATACCTGTTCTTTTGAAACACATATTCTGTTCAAACCCTCCCTTTGCTGAGAGCTTGGTGAGTGGTTTCCCTAACATTTCAGCTGTTCTTTGTTGTATTTGAATTACACGGCCATGTGTTCTTTTCAGTTTGAGAGGTAGATAGCATATTTTGACGGCATGTGGTTGACTTAATGTGTGAAGAGTCCTTTAATAATGCAGCGATTTTATAAACTCAGAATGCATGTATAGACTGGTATCATAGATTGTCACAGTATGCAAAATTGTCAGACTGACTTGGGGGAGAGCCAGAGAAGGGAGGTAAGAAATAGTGTTGGGAAGTATCCAGTTGCACTTCTAGAATAGTGCCCTGCTGTTCAAATCACAGAATGTTTCGGGTTGGAAGGGACATTAAAGATCATCCAGTTCCAATCCCCCTGCCATGGGCAGGGGCACCTTCCGCTAGACCAGGTTGTTCAAAGGCCCATCCAGCCTGGCCTTCAACACTTCCACAGATGGGGCAGCCACTGTTCCTCTGGGCAACCTGTGCCAGTGTCTCACCACCCTCAAACTTCTGTTGAGAGTGTCTTTTGGCTATGAAAGGCGCATTGAGTATTTGTAACCATTTCACCAAAATTTGCTGTCGAGTCTCGTCACTAAGTCCCCGAAGCCTTTTAAAGGTGTCTTTTAAATGACAAGAGGAAGAAGTGGCTATTTTTCTTACCTGCTTTGTGTTTTCTACTGCAATTAACAGGTATATTCGTGTACTGACTTAACTTTTTACCTAAAATTTCTTGTGGTTTGGGTTTTTTCTAGGTCTGAGCAGTACTTTGGGAGCCCAAGTGATATGGCTTCTGCAGCAGAACACATTAGAGAGAAGATGAAGTTAGTTAGCCTGAAAAAGCAGCAGCTGAGACAACCAGAAGCCACTACCCCAGAGAGCTAATACTGACCTATGAATTCATAACAGGACTTCAGTTTGTAATCCAGCATGTTGTTTGCATATTACAGAATTTGGTATAATATATTAAAATGCATTTCACAGCCGTTACGAGTCTCATCTTTTTTTCAAAGTAAATGTTCTCAGCATCTTAATACTGTACATCTATCAAGCCATAATTATTTAACATGCTATGAAACCATAGACTCCAAGTATCTTATGAAAAGGAACTGTAAACTTTGCACTGAAATTTGCTGTAAAGCTTTACCTGACCTGTCAGCTGCTTCTTAGTTAGACAGCTGATGCAAGCTTTGAGTGGTGCTAATTAAAGTGTTAGAAGTTCCATATTATGAAACTGTAGTTCTTTGCTTCCCCCATGCCCAGGTGATGTAGTAATTTTAGACTGTAGGGAAAGTTCCTGCAGTGTAGACTGTGGTAACCCTGTAATTTTAATTTGAAATACTTAAAAAAAAAAATCGTTTTTATTGTGCCAGTATGCAACCTGCCCATCAGATCTTTGATATATCAAATTCATTAAACAGATGTTTTCCTATTTGTATTGATAATGTATTAAAAGCTGTTTGTGCTTAATAAAAATCATCTTTTTAAAATCTAAGATAAATTTGTTCTGGTCTGTGTTTCCAAATATTGTTTATGTTACATTTTTGTGATAAATGGTAGTAAACATAATTAGTCCCCCAATATATTTAGAAAGTCTGTATAATTTTTCCTATGAAATACATTGTAGCTATAAGGGAACTGCTCTTGCACTGTTGATAGGTGTGAAAGTCCATGCTATTTTTTCTTTCTTTCTGATAGCAGTACTTGCACAAAAGTAAGACGGTATTTGCATATATCAGTGTTACATTAATCATAGTTTTGTTCCCTTGCAGGACTGGCATATGTCTCCTGTGCTTTATTTCTAAGTCCTTTGTTTCCCTTTGAATGGAGAATCCTGAATAATGCGAATATCCCTGTTGGTACCTTGCAGTTAAAGGTTTTCATGTAGTGAAAGAGAAATTAACATGAGGTTCATGAACAACTTAAATCCATGGGATTAGTAATAAAATGAAATTTATTCAGAGAAGGGAATTGGATTGAAACCAAATCAGCTGTGTGCATGGCTTGGTTAACCTCTTAATCTTCAGGATGCAATCTGGATACATTAATTATTATATTTTTGGAAGATGGTGTGGAATCTGACCATTTTAGGATACTGTGTGTGGAACAAACAACTCTAGATCTAAGAACTTTTTTATCTCACTATACTTTGCTCACAGTAAAGATAATGCTCTCTTCCTGCAGGCATTGCTATTACTCTGCAGATTTTCCTGATGGATCCGTCATTCAAATATTACGTTTACTTATTTATCTTTGTTTTCTGCATTTTTGCCAGAGGAAAGTGATGTTTGAAATAAAGCCATTTCTCTATAAAAAAAATAGTAATTCCAAATTAATGACTTACCTTTATCACTGAATTTACAGGTGTTTTTCCTCTTGAGGTGTTTTGACAGAGGAAATGCAATTTTTTTAATGCGCTCAATGCAATGGAACAATATTACATTAATATTAGTTTAAAACTAACTGAAGTTTTGCAGACCTTATTTATAAAGAGACTTTTTTGATATAATCTTTGCAAATTTAGTTTAGTTGCTCCAATTGCATTTGAGAAAGCTGATGTTACCATGGCTAATATTTGGGGAATATAAATTCATTATTAAGAACCCAAACATGAAAAATATGCATATATTAAATATAAAGTGCAAACACAAAAGTAAATTAATATAGTCATTAATAAGCACTGTGTCTTCAGTTCTGCAGCATTTGTAAATAGAATCTACTTACAGTAAATAATGATCTGCATTATAAAATCTCATTAAAATATTAGAGTAAGCAAGTATTACAAACACTTTAAATTATTTCCAGGTTTTTATTTTATTTGATTTTGGGTTTTTAAAATTTTATTTTATTTTGGTTTTTAAATTTTTTTAATTTTTTTACTTTGTTTAAGGGCTCAATACTGTATGCAAACCCAGGGCAATATCAGAAGCTCTTCACTCATTCCTGTGACAGCTGCATGCACAACTTGGAACTGATGACTGCTCACCCCAGTAACCCTGATGTTAATTTTGGCTCAGTGTGTGTAGTCCAATCTTGACGCTGCTCTTATCTGTCGTTTGACATTCCTAGGGGCCTGGGATCCTGACTTTTACCTATTGACTCTAATTAAGCCTCTAATGCAGCATCTTGGGCTGTGCCAGCTTTTGCTCTGTCTCTCTGCTCTCTTCCTCTGGAATTCCTTGCCTTTAGGGAAATCAAGTGTCTGGAAAGTGCTGTTTACCATCACTTTGCTGTTTGCCCATTTTCTGTGTATCAGGAATGAGGGCAAGTAGTTTTCCAAGTCGTGTTGCATGAGAGTCTGCCAGGTATTTCAAATCCTCTGAACTCTGAGACTTCCTATCTTACAGAAACGATGGAATAAACATTGTCTTAATACTGCTATTGAATGTAACTGCTTGAGAGAGGGGTTTTTGTGCTGGTCTTTACTCTTACTCTATCCTCTGTGGTGGTACTTGCTACTGAACCTTTAGAAATAAACAGCCTTTAATAGCACATAGGGTCAATGAGATACAGAGACATGCTAAAAAGCAAAAAGCCCTGTGCTCAAGTAATCCACTGTTACTTCTCTGCGCATTTACTACCGCGAACAGTAGTGGTGGCTCTACTTGTGGCTCTTGTTCTGCATTTTTTGGTTGCAAAAACAATTCAAACAATGGAGTTCCAAAAGATGCAAATAGTTTGGGTTTATTTGAAGCGAAATCACTTGCATTGGAGGATACAGTGCTGCTAGGTGTGAGATGGGGAGATAGCCACCAAAAGGGAAGGATTGATTGTCAGGACTGTAATTGTTACACCCCTCCGTACATTGCAACTAATGACTTGGAAGTGATTGAGTCAATCCTGTTCATGGTAATGAAATGAATACCAAGATTTTCTGTTCCTGTTAGCTAGGTTTGGATGTATTTGACATGTTTCAAAATATGATGAGTGTTTTGTTACTCTTGCTGGTAGTATAATCCCGAGTGTGCTTTTTGTGACAGAGAATGGAAAGGTGATCAACTCGGTAAGTGCCATCCCTTTTTCCTGGGGCATCAGTTGCACAGACTGACAGCCATAGAAAATGCTCATACCTACAAGCTCTTTTCTTGCAAAAGGTGTGTGGACTGTTGTACTACTTTCCATAAAAATGTTTGGTGCTGTTCATCACTTAACTTTATATTGTGTTCAGTAGGATTAATGGGGGTTACATTTTTCTTGGAGAAAAACAGATTTGGACCATGGAGGCTTCTATAGCTTTGTGAGAGTGACTGATCTAGCATTCAAATAAAGCTACTCTGGGGGTGCAGCAGTGGGTGGAGGAGGGCTGTTTGCAGAGCAGGATCGTATAGCACTTCTTATTCCATCGTGCTAGCCAAGGATATCAGTGCCAGCTGACAAAAAGATGGGGGGAAGATTTTTTTTTTCCGTCAGAGTAAAAAAATAAAAGTGTCAGTAGGTCACAATCACAAAGCGAGGTTGTCATAAGCTTTCCACAACAGTAATAACATGTAATGGTGTTATAATAAACGCTGCTTTCCTGAGTTCTTTCTACAGGATAATTTTAATCTGTTTAAGGAGATTATTAAGAAGGAGGAAGAAGGAAAGCTTTTGGAGCTACAGATGATATTCTCTAATAGCACATTATGTGAGCTCTGAAGCTAAAATGCTGAGAAATGGATGAAAGCAAAGATTTGGTGATGCCTAACTTCTGAAGGATTGACTTCTTGTATCGGTAAAAAGGGAGTTAGGATTGTAAAAATGCTAGGTTGTTAGATTTCTGTTCTATTTAAAAAAAAAATCAGAATATTGATCGAAACATATAGAATAACAATCCATACGTATGTAATAGCTGCAAAAGTACCTGAATGTGAACTGCAGAGCCAAAAACTGTTTGAGTATCCGGAATCTGCACGACATTGTTCCAAGTAATTAATTAATTCATGATCTCTTTGGGGAGGTATCATCTTTTCCAGGTTTGTGGAGAAGTGATACACTCTGAAATAAGATAAAAAGGCAAGTAGTCAAGCAGTTGCACTACTTGTGGTTCCAGCTTGAACAGTCATTTTGAGTCTTGGTGGATTGAGTCTTCTGTACTGTGCAGTTTCCACGATTTCCTGATGTGTAACAGTGCAGGCAATTGCAGAGTTCCTTCTGCGGAATCAAAATCAGATGTTAGGAAAATATTGTGGGATATAATTTTAAAATTACTGATTTCCACAGTCATCCCACTTTTCTCTGGTTAAATAGTGGAGGGAATCATAGTACTGATGTCTGTCAAGACTGCATCTGAATTGAAAATTCTGTTAAAAAGTCTTAATTGCATGCCTTCTGCAAGGATATGGAGTCAAGGAGTACTTCAAGATATTTTTCATCTGATGCTCAGTGGAGATAGTTTTGTTGTGAAGGTTTACTAAGTGAAAATACAGGTAAGACTAAATAACCACACAAAAAGGAGATTGATTGCCCATATCTAATAGATCCTTTTACACAGATCTCACAAAGACATGGTATTTTAGGACCATTTTCCTGTGACTCCAAGATTAATTTGGAACATGAAAGTGAATCACTGAAGAAACTTGTGAGGGTATATCTGATTCTGTGAAATTGGAAGACAACATATCAAATATCAAAGATATTTCATCAAATGGATGCTTGTGTGACTGTAAAATTTTAGTTACATTGATACAAGAATGAATAGGAACAGGACCCATTAAGAAGCTTTTAGTATATATAAAGCACTAATGCCACAGTTAAGCTCAAAATAGCAGTGAAAATTAATGTAACAGCTTTCTCTTCTCCTGTCAGTTGACTTTAGTTTACATAGGTCTCAATTACAGCAAAAATTACGGAACTATGACACAAAGACAAGAGGAAGGCTGAGTCAGGAGAGAAATGCTTCTTTTGAAAAAATGCTTTCTTAATGTGAAATGCTTTCTTAATATGTGCTGAGGAAATACATTGGAAAACATTAAAAAGAAAAGTGAAAATCCCCATTTTTAATTTAAGTTCAATGGGAAAAGTTCAGCTAATTTTCCAGATACTAGTGATATTTACAGTTTATAGGCCAAAGCAAAGAGCAAGACTAAGATTTCTGACTTCCGAAGCATGAAGAAAAGCAAAGGAAACTGGTATAATTTTGGAATACATTGAGAGAAGGTTAAGTGGAAACAATTGGTTGTGTTAGCAAAAGTTGTGCAGATAATTTACATTCTTTTTATTGCAGATACACCACAGGTTTTTAAATAATAATGCAGTTTCATTGGCAGTTTAATGACAGCATTGAAACATCAAATGTGTTGTGAGTACTGAATGCCAAGGAGAAAACTACCTTTTTGTGCATGGGTAACTAACAGACAAAGTAAGTGTTCTTTAAAGAAGTGTAAGTGTGTTTCAAACACTTACTTTAAAGTGTGCTTCAAAGTAAGTGTTCTTTAAGCTTAATTTAAAATTTTTGTGTATTTTTTCTATAATTCTACAATATTAAATAGATGTTTTTTGCATATTAGGAAGCCTTTTAGCTTTTCCACCAACATCTAGCTGATAATTGCTACCAGACACCACTGATGCAAGCTCCTGTTGGGAAACCTCTTAATGCACATTGGATTTGTATGTAAAGGGGGAGGATACTACAGGCTATGTAAAATATCCGATTGATTTACTAAGCTCATGCATATGTGCTTAAAATGTTTGAGTGGACCTAATGTAACCATCCCTGCTTTCTAATACTCAGCATGTAAAACTCTGCCTTGGAGAAGATTTAGCCAGATTATGTGTCAAACTGCTGTAGCAAACCATGGCACTGACTGTGGCCCAGATGACTCTGACTGCTTTGCACATCTTGCTAAAATGTGGTGTCCACTTATGATGTGTAAATACACTTGGCTCTTCTGAGGATTCCGATGTTACAAATCCTGGTCTTGTCTGTCTGCTCTCCTTCAATACTGTCACTGTCAGAAGGCAACATATGTTAAATGGATTAGAAAATAATGAAAATGAGGTTTCATGGTAGCTTCTAGGTGCTAGAACACACACAGCAAGATGCTTGGCCCAGTCTGTGTAGATGTTTATTGTGCTTGGAATAAGGCTGTTGTAACAGCTCGTGGAAGAACAGCCCTGAGACTTCGGTGAAGTCCTCAGAATCACTGGCTCCATCTGAAGGGATATAAATGTTTATAGGTTGGGCCTTAAAAACTCTTGAGCCTTTTCCTAGACCAAATGTTAATTCTAATCATCTATAAATTATGAAAATAAAGTGGAGAGGAAAGCTTACCTTAGCTGTAGAAACAGACTTTTGGAGGAACTGATGGAAGACCTGTAACTTGAGGCATTCTATATCAGAATGAAGCATGAACAAATACCTATCACAACCCTGATTTTAATTTGTTAATATTCTCTTTTGGCAGGAGCAGTCAATGTGTTAATTTCAGAGGTGTGATTTTCAGACATGGTTCACTATGTTATGCTTGGTTTGCAGTGAATGAGTTGCCATCTCAATTTTGGGTTTGCTGCTTCCCATGTTCGTTTTCCCAGCATGAGTTGCAGATGCTGGGTGACAAAACATTCCCATTGTCATTTCTGAATTTCCAGACATGCCGGGGTTGCTCACGATTCCTGTGCCTCACAGAATGAGAGGCTGCAGAGTTCCAGTGGGCTGTTGAGCTCCAGTAGGATGTTTCTGTCAAATACTGTGCCAGGATTTATGTGTGATAAGTGTCTTTTAACGTTCCGTTCTCCTCTTAAGGTTTTTAGACTACTAGGAAACAGAGTAGCTTTCATAGAGTCTCAGCCATTTTCACAGGTAAGCCTACAGCATGGTTACTTGATGTTTGATACGATTGTGTGATACAAGTCTGACTTTTAGAGACTTGGGAACAAGCCATATTCTAAACTGGTACTAAGAGCAGCCTGTTCTTTTTCTCAACCCTTGTATACAGCTCTGTGTGCCTTTATTGGATGGTGGATAACTGCAAGCTGGGCTCAGCAGGGTGAAGATTGTGCAATGTATTCAACACATGTGAGTGCTACTCCACGTATCTGTGGTGATGATGTGAACATGATGCCCACTCTCTGCTTTATATCACTCGGTGCCTCTCAGAGCGTGGCCTTCCTCCTCTCCTCTCCGAGACTAATGTATCCAAAGTAACATAGTAATATGGTTAGATGTAAGCCAGGGTTAATATTAGTGCTTTGCTTGAAACAACATCAAAAGGCTGCGGTGAGCCACATGCTCGATGAGCCTTGTTGGCTTTTTATTTCCGCTCATTGCGTGTGGCCAATTTGTTAGGTAGCTGCTGTTTGCAGGCATCATTTCATGGTGCATTGCCTCTGCAGAAGCAGCCACACGTGAGGAAGCCAGGGCATTTGTTCCTGCAGGTGGCAGAAATGTGAACTATTCGAGTGATTTTGTATTCACTGTTGGCTGTTACCTCTTCTCTAGGTATTGCTTGTTTTCTGGATTTTATCAGCGGTATGTCCACATGTCCATACCACTAAACTCTCTTCTTCAGCACCAATTTCATCAAAGACTTTGCAAGTGATCCAACAGACATTTAAAGAGTTTCTTCATTGTTTCCAGAGAAGAATTTACTTCTGGGATGAAATGGTTGGTACTGCCAGTGTGTGTTGGGAGGGGGTGACAGCTGCATTCCCTGCTTCACAGAGTTGCTAGAAAGGAAACCTCATCAGTATTCAGGAGTGGCAAGATGTTATAGTCATGAAAATCATGCACGCACACAGAGAATATAAAAAGCACAGCTGAAATAATTTTCATCTTAGAACACTGAGATGATGAGGTTTTTCCCTATATATAGTCGTGAGACCTGAAGAGCAGTAGCAAGCAAAAAAGAAAGGTGGGAAAACCATTTGGTGAATGGTGTAAGGGTTTCATATACACCATTCAATGACAATATTTATAAAAATCTTTTGGTTTCAATAGGTGGCCTTTAATATTTTGGAAGATCAAGCTCGTCCTTTGAAGTCAGTTAATCAAACACTCTGCAAAAAGAAGGAATATTCACACAGTGAGAAAGAATAACATAGAGAAAGGAGTTTAATTACAGGATACTTACCAAATAGCCGATCAAGTGGACAAAAAAAGATACGCAGCCCATGAAGTACTCTTGCGTGGTATTTTTATCCTGTGAACACTGAAAACAAGGTTCTGAAACATGGTTACTGCAGATCCTGCTGCATTGACAAGGGATGACTTAAAGTACATCATCTATCTCTGCTTCTGAAAAGACTTATGTGTAACAAAAGGAAGACAGAGGACTCCTCAAAAGTTTCTGTTAATTTGGCCAGATTCTGGGACTTCTCATTAAAATGTGGATTTCAATCTTTCAGCTCTCTCCTAGAATTCATTATGTTGGATTCAAGCTCTGTGAGTTAAAAAAGGAGGCAGTGAATAGTTAAAAAATAAATTTTCTCTTGATTTAGCTGAAGAAATAGCCCTCATCTATTGTATAACTGTAAAAAAAATCTATATCTAATATTCTATCTTGCAACCTGAGACAGTTACTTAAGATTTTTTTTTAAATCTGAAGAGTACCGTAAAGCATATTGCGTAATTTTAAACAACCAGTGCAAAAATAGACAAACATGAAACAGTAAAGATTTGCAATTACATTAGCATTGTTATTATTTTAAATTAACTTGATATACACCTCTTTTACCTCAGGGCCTCAAAGTAACACTGATTATGGTCAGTTGCTGATTAGAGGACAGGAACGGACTGGAGCAAAACCTTCTGCACAGCAGAGACACCGTGATTCTCCTGTAAACCTTCTGTAAAAATGTCCATGCATTTTCAATACAGCCAGTCAAAACCTCAAACTGGAAATTATTTTGCATTATGAGAGTTTTACCTCAGCACCTTAGCAATGTTATTGCTGTCAGTGAGTACTCAGAACTGCTCTCAGGCCATGACATCAGCCAAGTGATGCCTGAGAATGCATTCCACAGAGCTCTGCCTCCCGAATTCTAACACTGAAATTGTGTTAAGGTTAAAAACAAAGCAAGAACCTCTGTGCTATTTGAAAAATGCAAGAAGTTTACAGTTGTACTTGATTTGATATTTCCTCTCCTCTCTTCCCTGATACCATTATAAATGAGGGCCCCAAGTGCAGTTTTGTTTCTGACTGCAAGTTTCAGCTACAGTGCTTGTCTGCCCTTTGTCTCCACAATGTGACATCATCATATCTTGTATCCACCTTATCATTAAACCTCAATTTTTGTACTTTTTTCAAACAAAGATGGTGATTATTGTCCCTGGCAAGTCTATTTTCAAGTGTGACATTTAAGATAATTAAGCAATGGGGATCTTTAATCAAGGAGCTGACTGCAGAGTTCACTAGACGACTGATACTTCAGAAGCAGCTAGTTTGAGAAATCAGAAAAAGTGGTTAAAAGTAAATTATTCTGCGATTCACAGGAAAATACTTTTGTCCCGACAGAAGCATTCTGGACATGTGGCAAGGCAAGGAAATGCAGCATTGCAGCCACATGACCTGTACAGGGAGCCTGAACACATGGGAATGCACTGCCAAGATGGGCTTTCAGATCCTGGGATCACAGCATGGGAGATTCCAGAGGAGTGTGCGCCTTCAAGAGCTGATCCAGGGACCTCGTCCCTGGAATCTACAGGCAAATCCAACAAGGAGATGCTGACAGACCACTGCAACAGCCAGCTAAAGGTAGTGATATTCTGTGAATACCTCTGGGGAAGAGAGGCTTCTGGTGATATTACAGCACTGGGTGCATTGGTGTGGGAGAGTGACACCTATCTCTGTCTTGACAGCATGGGCTGCTATGCTTTTGAAATCAATCCCCTCAGGGCCTTGAGCTGTGACAGAAATCTTCCCGAAGCAGCTCCCTGTTCAAGTGCACTTGCCCAGGTCCTACTCTGTGTAGGATAGCCAGTCCTGGTGCCCAAGTGAGCCAAATGTGCAGAACACCAAGTTAACACAGCTCTCTATTACTTATGGTCCTTGTTCGTAGACTGCTGGGTCCTCTTATGGGAAAAGACATGAGAACACCTGGGATTCTTGTATGTTTGTGTGTGGGGAAGGAATAATTCCTGGAACAACAGAGGTCCAGCTGTGAGGACACTCTGGAGTAGCAAGCATAGGCAAAGATGACTGATGGCCCGTCGTGAGGTTGACAGACGTTTCCACTCCCTGAGTAGTGTTTCAAACAAAAGCTGAAGCTTGCATGATAAAAATGAGAGCTTTTCATCTCTCCTTTTTGCTGTCACTTCTTCCCCAAGAAAACAGCTGAAGGCTCTCATCCCTACCCCATCCACCCAGGCAGGCGTAGAGCAGTTGGAAATGACAGGTGTTAGGTAACCAAGACCTACGGAGCAGGTTCAAACCCTCAGAAGAAGGGAAGAAAACACCTTACTGTTCAGGTTCTGGAAAAAGAAATCAAAAGCACCAGCTATGACACAGGAAAGATAATGCTGTCCTAATGATACGACATGACATCGGCCTACATTCAATTTCCCATGCCCAGAGCTTTTTTGCAAGGCAGACCACAAGAAAAGCCACTCTAAGAGTACCAAAAAAAACCCACCTTGGGGCTATATTTTCTTAAAGTTTTCCACTAGGATAAACACACGTTCGTTCCAGATGATCTCCCCACAGGATTACACCCTGGTGTCTGTAGTACACGTTGCCATGCAGGCAGCTTGCTCATCATGGTGTCACTTGCAGTTTTCATGCTGCTTGATTTTTATAAAGCCTTGGTACCGAGTTTGTGTCCCGTGAACCTCCTATTGCAGGTACCCACCTGCTACTGCAGACAGCAGCACTCAGATCCAAAGCAGCTGAGCACTCAGATCAAGCAACAAATCAGCTGCTCTTGGTGATTGTATTTTCGCTATGGATGGCAAACAGTGGTTCTGAAATATCCAAATCCATCTTCACTGCGCGTCAGTGTTTAANGCAAGTTCTGTTTTGCTTTTTAAATTGTAGGCAATGCTTCCTAGATTTATGTGGGACTTCTGAAGTAGAGCGAAGGGTCACTTAAACTCGGAGCACAGAGGGAGTATCCTCATACCCTGCAGTCACACTCCTGATACACTGGGTAAGCACCATTTGTTTAACAGAGCTCCAGGCAAATAAACTGGGGTGGGTGGGGCTGGAATTCCAAGATCTCCTCTCCCAAGTATGTGACACAATTCAGTACTTACCTGAAACGGACAGGCAGGACCTGGTATGTGCCCCGTGTTTGAGGTAACAAGGTGTGGAAGAGGGAGATATGCGACCAGAACGTACAGTACAGAGGAATCCTCAACGGTGTCGGCCTTCAAGTAGCAGTTATACAGGATGGACTTATCTTTTTAAAACAAAACAAAGCATGATATTTATAACACCACTGATAAATGACTTTTTAAAAAGGATTCTAAAGCTTCATGGTTCTCTATCACCTAAAATTCAACTGCCCTGATGAATATTTCTTCTCTGGATAAATATCAGAGGTGTAAAGTAATGTTCTATTAGAAGTGTGGCTGTGAAACGTATTTGTGTACTTGTTCTAAATTTAGCCTTCTGAAAGTTGTGTTCATGTAACTCAAATTTTCCCAACAATAGCAACAATATGGCTTTTGTGGTTTGGTGTGGTTTGCATGATTGTATCTATTTGATTAGTCCACTGTTAACTGAATGGCTCATACTGATCTTTTTGCATCTCTGCTGGCTGATGGCGTTTCATAGGTCTAAACAGAGACTTTTCTCTTACAAGATGGTCCTAAGAACCTGGTCACACTGCTTGAACTCTCTGAACAGCCTGCCTGATTTTTAACTGATGTTTTTATTTCACAAGTTTAATACATACATCTGTAGTAATGTATAAACATTGAAAAAAAATTAAACTCAAATAGTCTTTTAATACAGCTGAATTGTAAATGTAAGTTAAGCACAGAAATTAGAGACATGGGGCCAAAGTGCCACTGTAATAAATTACCTTATTAGTGGTAGTTCGTAGCTGCCCTGAGAGTTAGTTGTAGATGACAACCTGCATCTGAATCTTCCTTCTTTACAGAGAGAAAGAGTAGCCTGTCTCACGTCTATATTTGGTGCAGAGTGCATACTCCACTTTGCTAACACACCACATCAGGAAGGAATTTCAAATGCTCCCAAGGAATTTAGTAACAAAAGTCCTGTTGGCTTTCCTTACATGCATGGGCAAGGGAACATAGTAATCCTGTGTAATAAACTGTTCTCTTGCTGCTGCTGCTGCTGGAGCCTGGATATCGGACTAATGAACTCTCTAATGTCTCTTCACCCTCCTGACAGAGTTGAATACTCTGGGCCACCGTCTTTGTTGACAACCTTTCAACTGGGCTGACTTGTTCGTGTGCCGCCTGTGAGCTACTAAAACGGCTTCACTTTTGCATTCACCAGAGTAGAGGTCCATAGGCTGTGCAGCACTTGTTTTGGACAACACCCAGTGAGACAGAAATGTTGAGCTTCACCAGGGGTGCTGACGGGGTAAGTCTGTTCTCCGGCTGATTCTATGGAAACTGGAGGGCCTCCCTGCCATGTCTGCAGTAAACTTACGAGGATGTGCTGATGTCTTCACCTGGAACGTGAGAGAGAATAAGACATGATCCCTTTGGAATTCACACTTGTGAATTGTTTTCTGTTTTGTTTCATTTTTTTTTACCTCACTCAAAAGTTAAAATTTTCACTGTTTCTATTTTGCCATTATATTTACACTCAAATAGTCATCAAGTCACTTCTTTCTTGTCTTTTCTCTAGCTGTCACTTTAAGGAAAGGTGTAAATCCAACTTGTATTTTTTGTTGTCTGTGACAGCAAAATCAAATTAAACTTGCTAAAAAACATATAGCATATGATACATATGATAGCAAGTAACTAACGTGTTTCAATTTGGAGAAATCTGTTCAGATAGCTTGACTTTAAGGTACAGCTGTTAGTCACTCAGAGCTGTCAATGGCTTCAGAATTATTGCTAGGGCCCATGTTCCCCTCTCTTTCTCTTCCTTTCCTCAAAGTGCTTTTTATCCTCTTCCTCCAGTTTGCTGTTGTATGAAACCACCTCAAGGTTAACTGCAAGCAAAGAATCTAAGGAATTTTTTTTTTTTGCTTGGGGTTATGTTTAACAAAGAAAGGAACTTCTTTCTGAAAGCACTAATGTGTTAATCCATTCTCAGAACAAGAAATCTGTTTTGCTGCAGGGGTTCTTAAGCGGAGAATCCAACACCTCAGTTTTTTATGCTGCCCGTCTTGAATCATGTGCTAAGATAACAAGATATGAAGAAAGAAGATTAGATGAGCACATTACTGCCAAGCTTAGTTTATTAATTCTGTATTTCTGAAAACAGGATGATTGTATATTCTTCTAAAATATAAAAATGTAAGCAGTCCCTATGTGCTACATACCTCTTTATCTTGTGTATAAGACTAGTAAAGCACAGGAAGACAATTTTTTAAATAACAGATGCTACAAAGAATGGTGTTTGTTTATATAACACTTAAAATCTGGAGTTCTAAATTTAAAGGTTATATGAGCTTTCTTAAAATTAATGTGGAGGCTGAAGTAACATTTGGTTGGTAACCCTAGTTAAATTTGGTGGATCTTTTCCATCATTTAATAAATAGTAGACGTTTAGGTACTATTTTTACAGGTTCTAGGTACAAATGGCATGTATACTTTGTGGAAATCCTCTAAGATCCATAAAGAGAGATACAGGGAAGAGAAAGCTTCAGGGTGAAAGAGTGGGACATGATAAATTGACGACCAGTGCACTGAAATGTTTCAGCTGTCGTTGCTCCCCATGTCTGTTTACTGTATGGGTTTTTTTAAATGTTGTTGTCCTTGGAAGCAAACAAATAGTGATTTTTGCTCTTACCATTGCACTGAATTAGCAGTGTTAAGGTGTTTGCTGGTTTCTTGATCTCTGTTGCACTGCTGGTTTTACAGTTAGCAGTGTTGCTTCATTTTCTTTCACAGAGACATGTTCAGTGTGACAGGGATAACTTTCCTTTTGGTATATTCTCTGCTTTGTGTGATGATGTTTTTTGGGTAGCTTTTTCTTTTCATGCTGATTTCCTAGTGTGGTATGAAGTGTCTTCAGGACAGGTGATGAAGGAGAAAGAGTAGAAAGGTTTTTGTTAGGGTGATGCACAGAAAGAATGGGAATATATAAACTGTAATTCTTCACTATACCTTGATGTTTTAAAAATAATCTCTAACTATTGTTTCTGGAACTGAAACAGTACTCTAGCCAACACAGACTATAGTTTGTTCTTGAAACTTTTCGCTGGAGGGAAGCAAGTTGTCTTTTACCCCTTGGGCGCTTTTTCACAGCTGTTTCCTAGCCCTTTACTGGGACTTTTATGCTTTCTCTTTCCATGGTGGCAAGGACATGACAACCTCCTTTTGGGGCCAGCAGAGTTCTGGGCTACCTTAGAGCCACCTTTTCCTAAGTTCCCAGGGTCTCAACTGATAAGGAAATACCTTCTGCCTGTGCTGCAGCTCTTACCTACCCGAAGTTAATGTCATTTACCCTGGCTGATGCTTTCCCTCCCTCTTGCCCTGCTCGCAGCACCTGTCCTGCCTTCAGAACTTGGCAGCAGTGACCCCTCACTGCCATGGGAGAGCCAGGCCCGTGTGGGTGCCCGTTGCTCCTGGGTATCTGGGTTTGTGGGAGGACAGACTTCCCTCGGTTTGGTCTGCAACCCAGTCTCTGGGGCCTGCTGGGGCTGTGGAGTAACTTGTGCTGGTCCTTGCCTTGCCTCTGGATGCAGGAAGCTGGTTTGTCCCCAGCCTCTGTTTGTCCTGTCCCTCTGGCCCTCAGTAAAAGAGGAATGCCTGCAAGGCCCGCAGTTCCCTTCTGTTTTCTGTCAGCCTTGTCACCAGGGCAGCGCTCTGCAAGAAAACTTCTTTTCATCTCTGTGCTAAGAAAGAGATGACGTTCCAAGTTACTGTTCCCCACAGGCCATCCATGTACTGTCTGACCTCTGGGAGGAGGTGCCTCTGTTTCCTGCCTTTCTCCCCTGACTGCTGCCAGGATGGTTTTTATCGTTCTTGGTTTGGGGTTTTAGGAATACTTGGTTAGAATTTCAGTTTGTCACCCTAGAAACTTATTCAACCAGTGTAGGGTAAAGAGGAGCCTCTTTCCAGGAGAAATACCTACCTCCTGCTCAACCCTCACCCTTGATGTGACCTCCATGTTTTATGTGTATGTTTTATGTTTTATGAGCTGTTTTATGTTTTACGCTTGCTTTCATGCCCTCGTTCCTGATGATACTTGGAAATGGTCCCTACTCAAAAGGTAAGACCATGGGAACCAGTAAAAAGCAACAAGCACAGACTTGGAGAAGATTGATGTCCTTGTCCCCTTTTCAGGTGGGGCTGTGGAAGCAGTGTTTATACACCTTTTTGCAAGGCCCATGAAGCCCATCAGTTTGAGGGATCCTTCTTTGCTGTGTACACCTGTTCTCCCAGGTGTGAGACAAGGAAGAAAGAGGAGACCCACTACATTTACAAACTGGTCAAAGTGAAGAACCTTGCATCTTTGAGGCTGCAGGGAGTGAACTTTGTCTCTCCCAGAGGAATTTTCATAGTGCACCAGTAGCTCCAAAGCTCTCAAAAGAAAGAAAGACAGACTCTTTTTCTGTGTATCCCTATCAAAACTGTGATTAGCACACTTTGCCTGCTACACATGAGAAAACCCTGTGGATAGGACACCCTACATGCTGAAAATTAAGTGAATTTTGTCACGTTTACCTCTCAAATCCTTTTTATGTACAGTTGTTTCGGATAATACATGACATTATTTACACTAGAGAGTCTTGATCTTTTTTTCTGCTTTCCTGAGGTTGTCTCCTTTGTTCCTTTGTTCAGTTTTGTTGTTTCCTGTGAACAGCTGGTGAATGTTCCTCTCTTCTTGTCATTCTTACTCTCTTCTTTCACACAGCAGTAGCAAAGGGAAAATATTTCACTTTCCTGAAACAGATAACCTGCCTTTTTATGGCTGCTACCAGGATTTTTGTTTGTTTCAGACAGAGGAACAGACAGGTAAGTAAACAAGACAGAGAAAGGCATACTTGTTAAATCTTGTTCCCTTGGACACAGCTGAAATGGCTCACCATGCAGTGCCAAAACCCTCATTTTTTTCTCCCAGGGTGATGTTCTAAGATATGTTTTGATTCCTTGACACCTTTTCCCTGCCTGTTACTCCGATGTTTCCCTGTCTCTATCTTGTATGCTTAGCATAAGATGAATAAATACAATATCCATGCATTTGTTATTAGACGTTCTGAATCACTTGTCTCAGTTGTTGTCAAATTTGCTTATAGTCAACTTCTTGAGTGTGGCGTTTTTCCCTTATTTCCAGCTGTCAGCACTGTGAAAAATGATACCTCATTTAATGTGAGTGAAAAACAGCTCTTATGTCTGGCTACCCCAGGGAGATGATGGATTGGCCCAACTTGTGCCATGAAAAAATACACTTAGAATGTTCTTCTGAGAGAACAAAAGCTCAAAATTGGTTTGTAACTCCTTTTGTGAGATTAAAAGGAGGTCTGGCTGGTTTTTCCTAATTAGTTTTTTCCAACAGCCAAATACTGCTTGTCCTCCAAGTGCAGTCCTGCCTGCAGGGTGAAAAATCCAAAATTGCTTGTCTTCTGGAATGTTTTGTTGAAAGCTGGAGTGGTTAGCAGGTTTTGTAGAATGGATCTATCTTCCATTCAAACCAAAACAGGGTTCTCTTACGTTTCAATTTTTTTAAGACTTCGGTCTCCCAGGTTTTGTGTTGGGATTAAATATCCAATTTTTGTTCTGCCATACCTGTTACAGGAATACATATGAGTCCCAAGGAGATCTGTCTAATATTTCAGTGGCAGGGTCCCTGGGCCTCTTACAGGTGTTACAAAGAGTTTCAGAAAACTATGTGATATTTGTTCCTTGGTTGGCAGCTCGAGGGTTCATGGTTGTGTTTTGGCACAAGGGATGGATTTGCTTTGCCAAGCCCATTTTGCTCAGCACAAACCCCTATATATAAAGGGCTTCTTCATATCTTGTTTGAAACTCATGGTTTGAAGGTGGTGCTCAGATTAAGATTATAATCTAGCAATAGTTGGAGTGCGGGAGAAATGAACGAACAAAAAGAAAAATGCCACCGTGACACATCAATTGAAATTCCCCGTCGCTACCTCAAGTTTCTCCTAGCCCAAACTATTTTAGAATTTGCTTCCAGATCTTGGTTCCATTGCAGGTGTGCTTGTTCTTGTTTGTAATTAGCAAATCTAGTTGATGTAAAAATGTATTTAAATGTTACGTATTTTTAAACGAAACAAACAAACAGATGCTTAGGGGAGACTCATGCATGTGGTTTCTTGGGTGGAATTGTTTTTCCAGAGTGACCTACAAGCCGAAACAGCAGTGTCACTTTCTCAGCTGTTCTGTGGAAGGGAACCCAGCAGCTGCACACAGCCCACAGTGTGGGCTACTTGTGGCATGCTCTGGACTAATGGCAATAAAATTAATATGCCAAACCAATACTGTAATCTAAATGTGTCTAATAATTCCTCACGCTGAATAAAAAACTTAAGTGGAGTTTAAGCAACTGTTAGAGAGGTTTTCCTTATGCTCATTTAGATCAAAATGAAGACTGTAGAAACAATTTAAGATTAAATTGAAAAGCAGGTAAATTATCTTAATCTTAGACAGGAATAAAATATTCCTTAAGAATTCAAGGTACTTGGTTTCCTACTCTGATTGTTATGGTCACTATACCTTTAAGTATTTGGATTAAAAATCTCCTGTTTTGATTTAGCATTTGACTTATATACACACGCTCATCCTGTTTAAAGACTTTGATTCAGCGGAAGAATCACGTTGAACATATATATTCAGTAACTAGTAAGCGAGAAAGTATTTTACTCGTATAATGTGAAAATGTAGATTTGATGGTTGCATGTTTGAAACCTCATAACACTGGATTTATCTGTATAGAATCAATGGTAATTCTTTTTCTAGCTGTTTTAATTTGAGAACCTTTTTTCATTTGGTTAGCTAGTGTCAGGTGATGTCCGTGGAAGAAGCCCTTCACACTTCGGAGGGTGACAAAAAAGAACAGGCAGCTTAATGCTACCAAACTTGGGGTGTGTCAAATCTCTCTCAAGAATGATAAACTCAATGGAGCTGTCTATTTTTAACCTCCTGTTCTTTCCTTTTGGCAGACTAATCAGTGTTAGCTGAGCCGTTTCACTGAATGAATCCAAGCAACTCTGGTGCTTTCTGAAATGATCAGTGGACCCTGAAAGAGCGTTTCAAGTCTGCTTTGATGTATGAAGTCCCATTGTGAAATACGATGTCGGATGAAGCCAGTTCTGAGCAGAAGCCTTCTACAACAACAGTCAGTTCAGTTGCTGTGCAGGCCGGGGATGCCAGTATTGTTATAGCTGTGCTTAAGGTAAGGCAGCGACTGCTGGCATGTCTCTTCTTGTCTCTCTGCTACTCTGTGATCAACGCTTCTTTTAAATATTCTGGGCAAATGAGCAGTTAGCATAAAATGATATGGCAAGACTATTTGATTAGTCAGTATCTAATAGAGTTTTCTTGGCAGTTAACACTTGTTTCTGTTCACAATTACTGTTTGTGGCTTTTGGGTTGTTGGGGGTTTTTTCAAATGGAATAAATAATTTGGTCAAAATATGTAGGCTCTTAACGGGAAGGAATTCTTCTTCTTCTGTTTAAAAAAGAGATAAATGAAGACTGGCATAAAATGTGTTTAAAACATGATGTAGTTAAGACTCCTTGAGTTATTTTAACCTGTACTCAGCAATAACTTTACACAATAAGTGGTTCTACAAACCCCACAGATGAGGTATTTTCCAGTTTTCCAGGGTAAAAAAAAAAGGTCTAAACCTGCTAGTTATTTTTGAAAGCTGTGAATTCACAGTTCCACGTGTTTCAGTAAAGCCCTTGTGTGCATACATTTCTGCTTAAAAGCACCTAAGCTCCTGTTTTGTGACCTAGAATCCACATCAACACACTGCATAAAATTTGGCATTGGGAGTAAATCTGGGTGCTAGTAATGAATCCCAGCTGGAATTTATTGGCAGTTTGATTTTTCATTCTCCAGGCAACTTGGAAAACGTGCTAACCTCAGCCACTAGGGTTTGTAATGCAGAATAAGGTGATAATGAGTTGAGTTGTCACCTAATTCAGGTGATTATTCAGGATGGCTTACCTCAGTTGTGGGAAGGTTTTTTTCAGATCGGTTTTCACCCTTCCTGAGAGGTGGTCTGCTGTTGCGAAGTAATTTCATTGCAAGGAGACTCAAGTTTAGGGTGAAGTCATTTATTTTTCCTCTCTGTGCTGTGGAACCATGCTAGCTTCCAGTGACAGCACGGCTTAGGTCCTTATCGGCATCCTTTGGTTCGTGTTCCAAAGGCTGCTAAGCGTCCCTGCCTCTACTTGTGCCATCTCTTGCTTCATATATTCAGTACAGAGATACTACATTGGACCTATGTGGTAGAAATAAGATTTGGGGCTGTGGTTTTTGTATCTGCTGTAATACATTTGTAACTTCTGCCTGCCCCACTCACCCACCAAGTTCACTTAACTATCTGTGTCATCTTCAGCTGAAAGGGGTGATGAGTCAGAGAAAACTTCCTGGCTCCTCGCGATAATTTTACTCTTCATGGGCAAAATCAATATCGTAGCACCTTCTGGATAACACTAGTCTGTGAAGTAACTGAATGAAGTTTATTCTCAGTGTCTTCATTGTGTGTATGGTCCCTGTGCTCCTATGGCCGTGGAAAGTACGTGTGAGCTGAGAGTCTGTGTAAGCAAATAAATGAAGGAAACCTTCTGTTTTCTGAAGGCTGTAATTGTTTACTTATTACAGTGTGGAAAATGGGTGAAGCTTCAGCTGGCTGAATCAACACCAAATATATTAGAAATTGGCAGCAATCAAGACGAGACTAAAAAACTACTTCAAGATCATGAATTCCTCCTATCTAAGCTGAAGGTAAGATGTGATAAAAAAAATTCCTTGAGTCATTATAGTTCAGGTACAACAGCTAATGTTGTACTCCTACGTACTCCTAATGTTGTACTCCTGTACAGCCTGTGCCTCCTATTGCAGGTGTGGTAGTTAGGTTAAACTCCACATTGAAAGAAGTATGTTCAACCTTTGTCAGTGTAGCAGATCTTCAGCGGCCTTTGTGGGTTCCTTACAGTTCAGGATATTCTATAATTCTCTGGAAATTAGGCTTCTTCCCTGGAAAAATATGCTTCTGACAGCAGCAGTAAAGACACAATGTTCTCCACTTTATACATCAGTGTCAAGTCAGGTGAAAAAATCCTATAGCCCTCAGTAACTGGTAAATATAATGGAATGTCAATTCATTTTTTTTTAATTCTCCAGTGTTGGAAAAGTTTGATTATTTTATAACAACTGTGAACACAAGCAAGCTCCTTGTAAGTCTGAAGTAGATATTCCACAAACATTTTCGTTATATGTTAATTGATGTAAGTTGCATTAGGAATGATATCGTACTATTAAAACAGCTTGTCTTGATCTACGAAGATTTTAGCTAAGTAACAGTCCTAAAATCAGATTTTGGCATTCTTGAGAGCAGATTATAAAAACAGTGGCATTTGGACACTGAGTGACAGGCTTGCATGAATGAACTGAATTATTTTAAACGTGGGTGTTTGACACTGAGAGAAGTCTGAAGGCACCTAAAAACAAATTTTGTTTTAATGTTTTGATAGGACAGGTTGACTTTATATATGTAGACAAATAAATTCCTCTAACGTCTTTGAAGCTATGAACTGTAACTTATCTATTTAATTTTTGGGCAGATTACATAAACTTTAGATCTGAAAGAGCAAACATGATTTGGATAGGATCAAGTATTTGATTTAATACCAATGACTATGTGCTTCCCCAATCATTAAAAATCTCCAGTGTGTGTGAGGTAGTTCGATACAGTATATAGAGAACGTAGCTAATACAGTGCATTGTGTGGATTTTGAAGAGTATGAAGAATAGAATTATGGAAAAAACCCACCAAACACCCAAAACTAACCAAAATACCCAAATCCTAGAGAGACGTGGTTTTGCTTTCTTTTTTTATGCAAGTGCCTCATCTTTATTGTCACTAATGTAACACTTGGGTATTCTTGGAACAAGCTGCTGTGTCCCGTTCGAACAATTCAGAATTAGCTGAGTTCTTACACAATGATGACTGGAAGAAGCTGATTATTTTTCTCCAAATTTTCAAAAATAAATGTTAAAAGAGTGGAAAAAGAAAACAGAGTAATTCTCATCTTTGAAAGAAACTCCCATCTTTGTAAGAAAACCGAAGTTTCAAATAACATTTTACTATCAAGTCAAATCAGATCAGAAAATTTATTATGCATAAACTGTTAAAGAATGCTTATCATCCAAATACATCGGGAACAAATACTCATTATTTCATGTTTTATATCTGTGGTCCTTGCAAAACTTGGCACTGATTAATGAATATTCTATACAAGAATTAAGTTCAAAATGACTACTTTTTCCTCAATAATATGAGCCGTGATAATAAGGGACTGCAATGTTATTATAACTCTTCCTGGCTGTGCATTTTACAGCCATGACCATCTGCGACTTATAGTAAGCTGTTAACACTTGTCAGTAGTTACTTAGTTGTAAGTCACTAAACTCACTCATGAAAAGTTTTTCCAAGACTGATTTTCAGTTTCTGTAGTATTGTTTATAGTAATTTTTTTCCACTTAGCATTTGATACTGAATTATGCATTAACTGTGTGAAGATGGGTAAGAGGCAGTTTGGATTGTTTTCCCATTTCTTTTTCATTGTTGTAAAAAATAAAAGGAAAATAAATCCTGACAGATACCCATACTTGATATGCATATGCTTAACTTTGCTGATTAGTCTAACTCAATTCAAAATTAAACTTTTGTGCAGGTCAGGCAAAAATTCTTGAGTGAGTAATGATTCAGTCATGAAACTAGTCCTGCTTAAGGGAAGAGTTAGATGATTGATACTAAATATGTCTTTGGAATCAGTAGAGATGAACCTATCGACTTTTAGAAGACAGTTTATGGAATAGTTGACCATTCTGGCATTATCCCATGTTCTTCTGTAAACTTACTCTAGGTTTTGATCACCCCTTTGCTTTTTAGCTTCACTATTCTCATCCCAGTATATTTATTACAAGTTATAATGAAAATATTCAGGACAAATTATTTTGTCAGCTTAATATGTTGAAGATTCACAGGTGTAAGTAAGGACAAAATCTGGCACAGAGATCAGTTTACAGTACTTCTGATGCTAGAGGAAAAGGAATGTAATCCAGCTCAGTATTTCAGGGAATTGGTTTTCACTTAGCAGTGTTAACGGGGTTAAAAAAGCCCAAACAACCAGTTTGACACTCAGTAGGACAGATGGTACTTTAAAGAGTCATTGGTATAGACTTGATGAAAGAGAAAACAGTAATTTCTACAACATTTTGAAAGTTCTTTTAGTGTTCAGAATTACTGTGATAAAAAGTGGTGTGTGTTCTTCAGGGTCTTACAGAAAAACATATCCAAAATACTTTGCTTTGATAGAATATACTCTATCATAGTCATTACTGATTTACATTTGTTCCATTAAATTTAAGAATTGGGAACATCCTGCTACTTAAATAAAAAGCAGAATACAACTTTTGAAAAGGGCCCCACTTCAAATGTTTATGGATTAGGAAACAGATGTGTTATTATTTATAGAATTGAAAGATTAAAACTGAGACTAAACAGAGAAGGTGTATACAGTGTTTACATCCAGTTAAAATTCCCCTCAGTAGTCTCATCTAATATGTTCAGATTCTAAGCTAAGATATTCTGTTTCTGTTTTGCAAAATCAGACCATATCGGCCGTACCAGTTTTGTTGAAACCAGCAACTTCTGTGATTTCATGCAAGTCTCTTTCCCAATATCTGTCTCATCCTTCTTTAGTTGACTTTCAGCAGGTTTATATGTTCTGAAAATATAAATATATGTGGATGTGCATTTTGATGTCTCATTCTTCACAATTACAAAAAAAGGCGAAGAATCAAACCCATAAAACCTGAGACAAATCTTCCAGTAGGTAAAATGGTACAGATTGCGCTTTGCATAGACATTTCTTTGCCTTTCGTCTGTTGTTTCTGACAGAAGTGCTACCTGGAAATAACATGATTTCTTAGTGTTTGAGTCTCTCAATATTAAAACTCACTGGGTCGTCCGGAGGAAAAAAAAAAAAGAGAGTGTGTGTGCGTGTGTGTCCCTAACAATGTCAGGATTCCCAATAAGGCATTCTTGCTTTGCTTCCAAAGTTCTGGTTTTTATCATGACAGAGACTGTGGCAGAACAGCCACAAAACTGAAGTGAATCTAGCCCATAAACTTAAGTTTTGAACTATCCTTGTTATTAATTTAGCTCATGAACCTGAGGATTGCTCCTAATTATTTTATTTACTTTAATTCATACAGCATAAATTGCAAAATAGTAGTTTATATGCTAATAGCCAAGAAAAACAAATTAGAAACAAACATTCTTCAAAAAGCAGTAATGTAACACACTAATTTTTTGCATTTGATATCTTTTAAATAAGTTTTTCAGTTATTTCAAGTAACAATATTTTCAAAATGCTTATTTTTCAGTAATTTTGTAATGGAAGAAATAATTTGTCAATATTTTCTGAATTATTGGCAATTGATTATTGAGGTGCCCAACAGTACATTTAGCAGCAAAGTTCAGCTGCGTTTTTATCAAACCAGAGCTGATTTTTGCAAGTGATTTGAACACAAAAAAAAAGAAAAGGTAAAATGTAATAAATATCTTTTTTCAGTGTTAGTTCAGCTCACTCATCAAGTTCAATATTTGTATGAACAAAATTCCCGCCAAAATAGTATTTGTCTCAAAGTAGCTTTATGACTATTTTCTGGGCTTCAAGTTAACAACTGTGTTGTGTAATTTCAGCCCTACCTTTTAGCACTAACTAAAGGTTAATTTTAGCAGCATCTCAGTGCTGAGAGAGTGGGAGGGTAGTTTACACCTCTGAAAATTCCAAGTTATGGAGTCAGTGTACAATACTCAGGAAAGGCAAAAGATAATTTCCTCCTCTCGTTCCTTGCTGTTTTAACAGAAGGAAAAGTACCCAAATAATGGACTATGAACAAATTAATACAAAAGCTATACTACCCAACACAGCTTACATAAAAGACTTTTCTAGACCTTCAGTTATTTGCATTCTGTCTTTGCTACAATATCAGAGGCAAACGTACCCTGAGGAGTAGGGGGAGAGGTGGGGCTGCGCAGCAGCTGCACTGGCACTGCCAGGCAGTGAGCATTCCTGCGGCAGGCCTGGGATTGCATCCACTGAGTATCAGTTCAGTCCATCTGAACCAGAACATTGCTTCCTTTGAGCTACCGGTGCTCTTCTTTTGCTGTGGTGGAATTATACATACTACATACATTTAATAGAAATTTAAATTGGTCTGTTGTTTTTAAAACAATGCTTTTTTGACATGGTTTTACTGACAGCAACAGAATTTGCATGTTTGTACAAGCTCCTTTTTGACTACATGCTAGGCATTCCTTGTATTGTCAAGCTTCATTCCAGCCTCTGGACCGTACTCTTCTATTTTTTTGTGTGTGTGTTCACAGGGAATCAAAGTTCATAAAAATAAGCAAACAGCATGTGAAGTGAAACATGTTCATATCACATAATTGTTAATTTGTGAAATAACAGCACCGTGTACTCAGAACTAGATGAGCTAGATACATTTCTTTTCTTTTGCCTGTTCAAACTGAAAAAATAAAACAAACACAAACCCAGATGTTTTCAGGAAAGAATATCCTTCCAAATTTTTTTCCGCTCTGTTGAAACAATAAATATATTTTTAAATGTATTATTTGAGAAATCAATAGAAAACTGAAACATGAGATTCCAAAAATTTTTGAAATCATTTTAATTCTTTACTGGAAAGCTATATTAAGTTAACTCAATTCATAAAAACCTTATTAAAATTCCGGTTTCTGTGAAATATTTTGTTTTCCATAAGTAATCATTTTTTGCTGGAAATACACGTTTTTCCTCTTACTAAGTTTCCCTCTAGATCAAGAGACACAAATTGGAAAAAAAGAAATACTGATTTGATATTAGAAAAAAAACATTTGACCATGAAAATGATTACATTCTGAAACAGGTTGTGCAGAAAAGTTCTGGAATTTCCATTGTCAGGGGTATTTAAGACTTCATGGGCTAAGTCCTTGAGTAACTAGAGCGACGGGTTAGACAGATGACCTGAAGAGTCCTGTCCAAATTATTCCTTGACTCTGTGTTGATAAAAGGTTTATATTTCAAAGATAAAAAGTAGAAAACCAGTAATATCAGTCTACTTCATTTAAGAACAGAATTTTCTGATCTGTAGTATACAGAAACTAACATAGTTGAGGATAATTATTTGAGAAGTTCACAGTAACTAGTAGCTTTGACAGTTGTGGGAAGCATAATTTTAAACTCATGGCAATAAAACCCTAGTAGCACTCTGACCATCTTCGGTATTTGAACTGTTTCTTAAAGAAAGAGTAGTTTCCTGTAAAATATTTCTCTCTTTTTTTTTGTTTATTAGTCTGTCCTTTCAAAATGCAACCTTTTCTGTTGCTGAGGAAACAGACAACATGACAACTCTTGTGACATTATATTAGGTTTTTTTGTAGCATTACAGGAGCTATTATTTGAAGGCAATAAAATACACACCCGTTTTAAATGAGTGAACCATACTCAATCCATGCTAAAGAAAAAATTAAGTCTGTATTTCAAAACTTCCATTAATCAGTTCTAAACACTAAAAGGCTATTACACATAGCAGTTTCATAATTCTCTTTCTTTTGTAACTTTATGCACGCTAGTTTTGCATTTCATTAAATGCAGCAGTTTAGTTTGCTTTAACTTTCTAATTTTCTTTGGTTGGATTTGAATTCATCTCATAGTAACTGAATTTTAAAAAATGCATGAAGCATGACTGATAGCTTTTGAAGACTATTCCAGTTTTCTCTGTGTCTTAGGGATTATGTGCCTCACAGCTAATCAATTACTAGGAAACATAGCCTGCTTGTCAGGGACAAATGTTAATTAACAACCTGCTCAGAAAAAAAGGCTTCTAAAAGAAGAAAACCTGCTTTTGAGTCCTATACCATTTGTGTAGCATCCATCTTGCATAGTTAGGCAACATTTAGCGTTTGAAGTGTCTTTTAAATATGTTAAAGCTGATGTAATACTAGGATAAAAGCATACCTAGTTTTATTTCAAAATATAAAATAGTCAGCTCTTTAAAAAGCTAGTCTTTGCCAAGAAATTCCAAGTGGAACTACCTCAGACGTCACCTGGTTTTCTACAGTGTATTCAGAACAGCTGTGAAAGTGGTCTGATCATTTCAGTAAAATTAACCTTGTAGTGACGAGCAGTTTGTGTGTAAAGTTCTGAAAATATTTTACCCCTTTTTTTTTTAATGTCAGCATTGTCATGACTGTAATGCTTCTCATTAATAAATATTAAGATGCTGAGTTAGTAAAGAGGCTATCAATACCTCATATATTAATTTCATTCCTGTTATATTAGTTATAGAGCCAGTCTATAATGTTAATAAAATCTCATGTTGGATAATTAATGAATGCCAGTACTTTTACAGAGTTGTTGTGCATGTAACAATTTTATGCCTCATCGAGAAAGAAACATCATAAAGGCTTCTCTTAGTGCTTTACTTCATCAACTTTTTATCCAGTAATATAAAAATGGCTGTTAAATATGCCTAATAAAAATTTCTTTTCACACTACATATGCATGTGGTACCACCTCTAATAACAAAAAAAAGTGACACTTTATTAATTAGTGCTCATGATAAAACCCAGGATGGGGGTTGGGAAGAATACAGAACAAATGCTAATCAATTTTTCTGACACACTAAAGATTTGTAACATAAGCCCGAAAGGGGCCAGCAGTTATCTTTCTTGTGGTGAGATTATTAAAGGGAATGAAACACGAAAGAATTATTTTGACAATAGAGCATTATTGTTTGGTGGCTAGCTTGAGCAATGCAACAAGCTGAACTTGAAACATTACATAACTTATGTAGGGTTTTTTGGAGAATACATGCTTATATTCAAGCCAGTCTTCTCTGGATTGCATTGTAGTTATTAGAAACTTATGAGTAAATCACCTTACAAACGTCTAAAACTTCCAGTATTCAGTAATGTAATATGATGACATATGAAAGAGGATTCAAAATATCTGCACTGCTGCTGCTCTCAGGAAGACAGGAAGATCTGTGTTTATGGAGATGTAAAAATGTTGGAGTCTAATATTAGAGATAAAATGATAAATTCCCTTGACTCTTGTTTGTACATGAATTTTATAAAAATATTGCCTCTTAAGTGCAGATGAAATTCAGAAGCTTGCTATAAAACATACAGAAATAGCTACACTCCTATCACTAGAAACTGGAAATAAAGCAGGAGTAGGAGGCTTGTGGCTAGTTTATTAGACCCACTGTAAAATTATCCTGACACCAGTATCAGCACAACGTTTTGGATTTTGTTTACAGATTTCTTATGTTTGTTTTGGTATTTTTCCTTCTCAGGCTTTGGAAGACAAGGTATGGGACCTGCTGCATGAAGCAGACAAGGTTGCAGAGGAGAATAAAGAAAAGAGCCAGGTTTATGATGCCATGGCAGACACCCTTGGGGATGCATGGGATGCCCTCATCAGTATGTTAGAGAAGCGACAGGCACTGCTGGAACTTACTTCAGTGTTCTTTGAAAACGCTCTGGAGGTTTGTATTTAAATCAAATAACTCTTAATTCAAAGCTGCCCTCATCTTACAGATACTCTGACCGCTCTAATTTTAATGTGCTATATATTGTTCATTGTATTCCTAAAGGTTGAGGCAAACAAGAAAATTAAGATCTTGGGATGCATCCTTCCTTTTCCACCTTTTGGATAGTACAGGATGAAGCTGAACCAGAAACCATGCAGACTTTAAGAAATATTCTAGTCATGATGTCTCCAAAATTTGTGCTTGGCAGAAAATGCCAGTGAAAAGTGGAACTGGACCAAAACTTAAAATATGTGTTTCAGTGGCTATGGACATTCTGCAGAATATCTTTCATTCCTTATGATTAAAATTATTTGGCATTGAAGGAACTTAATTCTCAGGTGCCTTCACTAATGCACACTGGTGATTGGCCACCGAAGGTTTTACACTAAAATATCCATAAGGCTATGGTAATTAAATAAATCAAACATTAGTCTAACTTGACAGTCCTTTACCTTAGACTTTGATGTACAGATGGACACAAAAGAACAGCTGTGTGATCCCTGTTTACCCATTTCTCTATCTCTTATGCTAATTCACTGATACACACAGGGAGCTAAAAAAGAGAGGGATTCCATACCCTGCAGGTGTGTGCCCACTCTATGTAGCCTCACGATCAACTGTCCCCGTATCCTGAAACTTGAAGAGTTTAAGAATTCTCCCTGATAACTTTGTTTCTGTAGTATGCCAGTGCCACCTATAAGTTGCAGAAGCAGCCATGGGGCTACTAACTGTCCTAAGGAGTCGAAGATCATCAGTCTACTAATTATTGTGTCCTGATAATGTATATTATACAGAGAAATTAGATTTGGCACAAGGCTTTGTAGGAAAGATGAGTCACAAAGTGGCAAACTGTAATTACAGATTATTTCAACTAAAATCCTTCAATCAATCAGTACTTCAAAGAAAAAACAATTCAGAAGATGCATAGAGGCCACAAAGCATCTGTATCTGGCAGTCACTAAAAATGCTTTCTCCAAGAATTTACAAATTCTCATGAGCTTTCCCAATAACACAGAGATTATGATGCAGTTGAAAAACAAAATTATACTGTGCTTCTCCCTATCCTTTGTTTTCTTAATGCAGTTTGCTGTTAAAATTGACCAAGTTGAAGATTTCCTGAAAAATGCTCAAGAGTTTGACAATATTGACTCTTTGAGAGAACTACTTCTGCAACAAGAGCGTCATACAAAAGGTACAAACAGTATTCCACTCCTGATAGCACATGATCGTGTACTGACTTCTTGAAGGAATAATTTCATTCTTCCTGTGCATATTTAAAAAAAAATCTTATAACAAATACACAAATTTTCTGTTTGGAAAAATATAATGGTAAGATAGCTTTTTATCAGGCTTGCTGAAAGATATGAAACTCCTGGTTTCAAGCTAGCCCTTCCATCTTTGTTGCTGCAGAGCAGGCAGTGGCAAGCTTGTACTCTGATTTCAAATCAGTTCAGGTCAGGTGAGCTGCTAAGAAACCAGACTGCCTTTTAGTGCTGATTTGCAAGCAAGTTCTAAAACCATTCTTCTTTTTCTTGGGAGAGTTCATTCAAGTTATCAGAGCTACCAGTGAACTAGCATTTTTCCATAGAAAAATTTGCGTCAGAAGATTTCCTATCAGCTTTAGTAACGAGGCCCTGTAAAGCCCTGGAGTCTCTTGGAAGTGACCAAGGGAGAAGTTTGCCGCAGTATTTTCTTTGCCCAGGGCTGGAGTTTGAAGTAGAAGTGGTTAAGTAAGGATGGGAACTACAAGATAGAGGTGGCAGCTTGCCAGCTTCAGAATCTTTTCAGCTACAATGGTTCCTTGCATGTTGCTTCTGCCTTTGAGGAATGCAGCTGTGTTTCACTCCCCCATCAAATTGTCTGATCTGTTTAAAGAGGTTCTGCAGCTAGGACTGTAACACTCTTGGAAAAAAGCTGCTCTCTCCCCTTCAGCACACTTTCCTGCACACACCTTTGCCCATAAAGTTTCTTCCACATGAATTCTTTTTCTTTGTTCAAGCTTCCATGTGACACACCTTCTACCATGTTGTGGCACATTCAAATCAAAAAGAGAAAAAAATTTTGGAACATTGTGTGGCTACTTCAGACACCTTTGCAATTCCATATGGTTTTGCATTTTTTATAAGTCTTAAGACTACATCTTTGTAATTATAATCAAAGTTTGTTATATGATTACTAACACTTGGCGGAATATCAATTATACTTTATTATTCACTAGTGGAGCACTAGCTAAAATATTTTCAGCTGTTTTGAACACCAGATATTCTTCCTGGGAGGCTGAATAGAGAATTGAACTCTAATAACTGTAATATGGGTTTTGGGTCTTCTAAATCGATCTTCGTGGCAGCAAAGTGCTCACTACATACCAATTTAAACTTGAAGAATTTGGCAGCAATTTACTGCTGAAAAGAGGGTTTATAACTGTAAGGAGCAGATGAAATAGCTTGCCAGAGAAAGACTGCTTTGATGGCAATAAGCCTTTCCTCAGATGGAGGAAAGTGGCTGCAATTTATTGACTTCTTATTCTACCTTAACCACATAAAGTTTTGAAAGCTGATATTGAGCTATTTGATAAAAACTAGTGCTTTCTGCAAGAAGGATACTATCTACCTGCTCCAAAGGAAGGTGGCTGGAAATACAACCCTGACCAAGTATTGACTACCAGCACGTGATAAGTAGTTTATCACAAATGCTTATCACTCTGGAAAAAAAAAAGATTTTGGCACAAACACATTTCAAAATGGAATAAAAAAGGTGAAAACATACAAAATACCCTTGTTTACCCACTTCTATGTGTATTCAATTTTGGATGGACAGAAATGAAACATTTCTGATTAATACCACTTTTCTGGAAGTCAAGAAGTAAAATGGACAGGCTCGTTGCTGACTTGTTGCAATGGGCTCATGGAAACTAATCACTCTTGTTAGCCCTTGGTGACTGAAGAACTAGAGGCCTCCCACTCTACTTCTTCCCTAGGTGTTCTGCATGACAGGTGGGGATTTAGGGTGCTTTGCCTTGAATTACCAGTACACGTACTCAGCTGGGAAGATAAAATCTTCAGGGGGGTTGCTTCTTGTTGTTTTACTGGAAGCTTCCTTTCTTTATGGTTTTCTTCATGTCTGCCTTGCCACTTATATTGGCTTGTCTCCCCTTCTTCCTCATTCTGCGCCTAAAAAATTTCCCTTTTTGTTTGAAAGATTTAGAAATACTGATCATTGTCTATTCAATAGATTTTGAACTATGTGACTTTAAGTAGCTGGAACAAAACAGACAAGTGACTAATAGGTCATGAAAGTGGGCTAGTCCACTGAATTTTAACCCTGACTGTGTCCAGGTAAAGACTATAGAAAGAAGGTAAGAGTTCCTGATACCTCTGACTTATTTATAACGGCCCCGAGGCACCAGAACACTTCTTTTCCCATTGCCTGTGAGGGATGTAAAGACCTAAACTTAGCTTGCATCACTACCGAAAAAGCACAGGGGTTACCACACAGCAGGTAGGGTAGAAAATTCCACTTCAGCTTACCCAAGGATTGGGAAAACTTCAAAAAGAACTCAGTTTTGAGAAAACAATAATACTTCTGGGTTTTGTCTTGATGTCACTCAGTACACCATTATATGTGTATGTTTGTGTATACACCACTGTACCTTTGTAGGTTTACATAGAGCTGTCCATATTGAAATATCTTAGTATATATACACCTTCTAAAGTAAACTTTTATGTCCATGCAATGCATGAAAATGCGTTGTGCTTGTGTATGCAAATAGATAGTTTGAAAAATACTTGGGTAATATTTGAAATATGCTCTTAGAATCGCAAAGCACTCTGGGTTTTTTCCTGATGAAATTCTGTTCTTACAGAACTTTTGGAGAAGTCACTTACCCTTTTAAACAAAAGCCAAGACCTAACTCAATTCATAGAAGAATTCAAATGTGAGGGGCCAAATGCAAATCCAGAGCTGATACAAGGAGCCCACAGCAGCTGCTTGAAGATTGACAATCTCCTTGAAGTGCTACAGGACAGGAGACGGCAACTGGACAAACTCCTTAGACATCAGCGCCAAGGACTGCAGCAGGTTCTGCAAATTTGTTTGTGGCACCAACAAGAGAACCAGGTAAGACATACAACATGAAGGGAGATCACAGTAAAAACCTAGCAACTGTTTTACAGTACAAACGGAAAAGGAGCTTAAATATATTCATTAGGCCAATATTTCTGGGCCACTTCTGTTTGAGGGAATCCTAACTTTCGAATGTTTGGCTGATGTTAATGGGAGTTCAGAGGATACAGAGAAAGCAGAGTACTGGAGACAAGGTCTGCTGTATAAAATCTAAGAGTAGGTTTTGCTCTTTGTATTGCTTCTGCTTTGATAGGCACAACTGTATAGTCTAGAAGGATGCACAATCTGTGGGTTGCTTATCGCTTATTACCGGGTTATGAAACACTAAAAATGCAGCATCTGCCTTTGATCTCTAACTGGAATGTGATGATCTGATAGTCATGATTGTAACATGCTTTATTTTCAGAATCTTCAATGTTTGAAAGCATATGTATTTTACATAACTTCCTTTATGGAGCTGTCAGCATCATATTTTCTGATATCTCTTTCATTAATGAAAATCAAAGGCAGATTGGCCTATTTTATGCATAATTAGTTATATTTGGAAGAAGAAAATAATTAATCCAGTCACTAATTATTGTAAATGAAAGATAAAATATGATTCTTGAAAAACAGAAGCACTTTTAGATTTCAACCAGTGAAGGAAAACCACTGTATTTTTCAAACAGCTATATTAACCTTGTCTCCTTTCCCACCCCTTCAGCAAAATCACTGAAAGTGAAATTCTGTGGGTTTCTTGCTTATAAAGCAGTTAAGTATTCTCGGCCATTCCTTCAGAGCTAAGGTAGCACAATGAAATCACTCAGAGGTATTACCTGTAGTGGAAGCCAGCTGATTAAACTCACTGTAGTGGAAAGGAATATTGCCAAGTGGTAAAGGGGTGAGCACTTTGCTATAACAGGGTTAAAGAATTACTTTTTCCTCTGCCTAATATTACAGAAATACTGGTTTGTTTTGCCAAACAGATACATGATAAAAACCCACCAGCCCTAATTTACAAAGAAATTTTTATTTCCCTTTTAGCACAGTTTTTATTGTCCACTCCATTTATTTGTATTTTGATGAAATCATAGGAAATGTTCTGTGAAAATGTGCTTCCAGGAAAAATATTTCAGTCAGTAAGTATACATCTGGAGGATATGCTCAAGAAATGAAGGCTCAGTATTAAAATAATTTCCTTACTTCCCTAGCTCTGTTGGACTCATGAGATAATGTGAACATTTTTTTATTTTGTAACTGAGAATATTTCCAACACATTTTAAAGGTTCTTTCATTTTTTAGAATTATTTAAATTTATTAAAAATAGCATGATTCTACATGAGCAGATAAAAAAAAAATCTCTAGTGGGCTATTAAAATCTGTAGTACCTAGAATACAGAAATTCTTAGTATGCTGCGTATGATCTAAGTATAGGGGTGATTGTCCAGACTGGAAAGATTGGAGGAAATCCTCTTGATACCAATAACTAATTCTGGATACTATTTTAAAGTGCAAAGCTTCACTCAGGAATTCTTGCCATGTGTTGTTACAAAGAAAGTGAGAGGTACCTACTATGAATCGAGCAGATATAAATGCAAGTAATTCTGTGGAATTTATATTTGTATACTACATATGTTTGCTGCATATACTTGCTGAAGAAGTTAGTAAGATGCAATAAATTTGTAAATCTACATAAAAATATTCCACACAGTAGTATCCCATTAGCTTAACTGGGTTTTTCAAGCCAGGGATGGAGAGGTTCTGTTACGTCAGAAGTACCCAGATTTGTAGCCTTTTACTGTATGCAAAGGGATATTTTTAAGTTACTATATTTCAAGGGAGAATGTACAGTATCTTGATTGTGTCAAAAAAGCACGCATTTATTCTACGCTTGGCTTTAACTTAATTCTTCTTTTACAGGGTTAATTTACAATCTGGTCATACTTGATGAATACATTTTTGTCTGTTTTGTCATGTATATCCCACTATGTGTTTGTTTTGGCATTAGTCCTTCCTTTTGCATTTGTTATAACACAAATGCAAGCATTTAAATAAAAACACGAACATTAGGAATGAAAAATGAAAGGAATGAAAATGAGAGCTTTTTTTTTATGAAACTGCCTTGTACATATTTTAAAAATGGACAATAACTTCTCAAACTTCTCACCGAGTTCTTTTTATTATTTAATTAGGTAACAGCTTGGTATAAGAAAAACATCAGAGATTACTTTCAGAAGCAAAATGTAGGCTCATCACTATTGGAAAATGAAGAGTTACTTCAGGAGCTTGAAGAAATGGAAATCAAAGTGAAAGTAAGAAATACCTTAATTGGTTGGAGAAGCAACTTTAAAAATGAGTAGCAAAATATGAACTTGGGCATTGAACAAGCACATATAGGAGCAGACATTTTCTATATGTACATGAAATATATATCTCTATATGTCTGAATTATTTTGGTAATTTTACTTCTTTTAATGTAAGACCTCCATGTTTCTGAGATATTTTTTTCATTTAAAATTTTAAAAGCTACCGATAACTTAAAAAAAGAATAACCCTTGATGTTGTTTAGTTAGTTTTCCAGTTTAGTGATCAAGTTCCACAGTGGTAATTTACATGTTAAACCCTGTGGCAAATAATAAAGAAAAGGAATTTTATTAGAATATTGCCAAATTTTAATGTTTATAAAGGACAAAACCCCAGCCATTTCTACCATAATTAATTGTCAATTAACTGAGTACATGATTGGAAGAGGTATTTGCCCGTTTATTTCTTGTGACTAAAAGTAATTGAAAATGCTATTTTCATTGTTAATATCAGTTTTCCAGAGAATAAATCTGTTACCACCACTCATTAAAGCAAGATGAGATTAAAGAAAATGTTGGTATAAGAAGAAAGGATCTTTGTATGAAATAAATTTTTTGTATTTAGAACCTTTTTTAGGTAATTCAATTGTGCTGTCATCGGGTAAGTGCTGTTGCTGGGTCAGGATCATTCCCCATGATACCATATTCATGCAATTGAATTTGGATAACCCAGATGAGCAAGGAGGCCTTTTTCATCCAAAAACTATTCCAATAGAAGTAAATGCCTTTTAAAAGGTTATTGTGTTGGTCATAAGAGGCTTCTGATTGTTCACAGGTCTGTTTCCTTGCAAGCTTTGTAGTTAAATGTCACGTTTGTCTGTTTGCATAATTAAGAGTTAACTGCTGCAAGGCTGTCATGTAAACACAATACAATAGTATTTCTAATGCTTTTCCAAGCAGCATGTCAGAAAACACTTTTTTTTTATTTAAGGGAAGATGAATATGTGAAGATAAATTCTTCTGAACAGACCTTTGGCACAAGAAAAACAAATCAGTAAATGAGTAAGCTGTGGTGTGTTTTCAGTGGGAGAGAGACATCCACAAAAATAGGTGTCCTAACGCATTGCTGAATTCTAGCCAAATAATCATTAATCTTCCCTGCATTTCATTTTCACGGGCTATTCTTGTAATTTGCTGTCTGAATTAGAAATTACAGTGTAAGTGCAGAAAGGAGAACAATATTCATTTTCATTTTGTATAATAATCCTTTTCATGGTTGAGTATCTAGAAACTAACTTATAATAATAACACTTACTATTTCCGAACAATCCTCTCCCGTACATGATGTAATAGATCATTCATACCATTTTACTTAATTGCCTTTTTTTAATGAGGTAATTTAAAAGTGTTTAGCATTAAAAATTTTTGTTACGCATCCATGTGAATTATGATTTAGAACATCTTATCTTTAGCCTTCTGTGTTTCTTTCTAGCAGCATGTTCTAGCAGAGGGAAATGAAATTCTTGAAGGGGATGTTACTGAGCATGTTGGTTTTGCTTATGATGTGCAGAAGAGTGGCCAGGCTGAAACTGCATGCTGCAAATATAATTGAGAAAGCTGTGAGTTATGGCACTTCATGCATTAGTTTTTGCAGCACTGAGCTGCAGATGTTGCAAACACAATAAAGGAGGAACCTGTTCTAAAATAGTGTAAATAATTCTTTTCAAGTAACTTTTCGTATGTGTACGGTAGCTCAGAGCAAAATGTTCTTGTGGAGTAGCCGTGCAGAGCAGGTTTAAGTGTTCTCACAGGGAATAAGAAAGTGGAAAGTTCCAGTGTCTGAACTGTTTCACACAACGTGTTTATTTACATGTATTGTTGCATTAGGTTGAACAGGAGAAATTTGAACAGGAGAAATGGTTTCTTGTTCAGAGGCCAGCCTAAGAAGGATTTACAGGCTTAGCATCTAATTTATGGGACTGGGCTGGGAGGATAAAGGAGAATGATTCATTATTATTATTCTCAAGATGGTATCTTATGTTGAATTTCACCTTGCTAAGAGGTAAAACCCCTGAAAACATTATCATTAGCTTGTAAAATTATCAAGACTGAAAATAAACCCAAGAAATCGTAATTGGGGGAAAAAAGCCCTCAACCCTCACAAACTTTAAAAGGACCCTCCTGCCCCCACTCCTGCAAGGACCTTCCCAGTTCCCCCACCTGCTGCCACCAAGATTTGAGAAAAGAGGCATATTTAGGAACTCATATTTCAATAAAGATATCTGCTGGCAGTGCTGGCACTGGTTACCTGCTTGCTGTTACATTTCTATGTGCGTTGGAGGTGCTTGACATGCTGAAGAAGAACTGCTAGCACCACTTTGTGGCCAAATAATTTTTAACATGTCTCAGCAATTTTCTGGGGTTGACAGACTTCGAATTATTTTTCGCTTTTTCTGCATGTTGATTTTATCAGCTCACTGTTAAATACACTGCTACAGATATTCACTGACCTTTCCAAAAGACACATCATACGATAATTGTCATAGCAGCTCACAATCACCTGTATAAGTGCCCACTATTTCATTTGTAATTTGAGAGAATGATTATATTGGTAGTTACACTGCAGCATAGTTTCTGAAGGTGAAACCATTTCAAGTATTCACAAGGACTAAATTATCAATGTACTGGTGTACACAACAAATCAATGACAGGCAGATTTGGGGCTCAGAAAAAGTTCAGTTGTGACCATTTTTGCATATGAGAGAATAAGCTAATTTATCACACATTCTGAAAAATACATACTTTTGTGTTTAATTGGCTTATGATTTAAATGCTGCTTTATCTAATACATGATCATGATCTGAAGTCAGTTTTTGAAGCTTAACCCTAGAACATTCTAGTGAAAAAGCTTTTATACAACTTCTCTGGTTTTGATTCAAAGTCCAAAAGGTTTTCTGTACAGACAAAAATGTCCACTTATCCCACAATAATTGTTTAATAAAAAGCTAAATTTGTAGGTACTTCTGCATTTTTTTCCCCCCGGCTTGTGCTGGATACTTTAGAAGGCAGAAAATTTTCAAGACTGTTACTTAAAGCTACAGTATTTTTAATTCATCAGTTTTAACCCTCTTGAAATATACCTGTTTAACCAAGGAACCTAGAAAGAACTCATTTTCCTTGCCAAATGGAATAGTGAAAGTAAGTTTTTAAAAGACTTACTAGTGTGAGGAAAAGAATAGTGACAAGAGCTAAGGAGATACATTCAACATCTTTCATACGTCAGAGGAATTCACAAGCATCTCCTCATAAACTGAAAAGTCAGTGTAATAGTAGGCCGTGTGTTCCTTTCAAGGAAAATGAGTAAGAAATATATTAGTGCGGACTGGTAGACTGCTATGAATTTAGTATGTTGAGGTCTGAAGAGCAGAAGAAACTAAGATATTTCCACTGAGTTTTTATGTCCTGTTGATGGAAAGCCTAGGCTTTTTATGTGTAGAAACATTTCCTCATAAATAGAAAGCTGAAAATGAAGTTGTCACTAGCTATTTTACAGAAAATTTAACCAAGTTTGAGGAATGTTTAAACAGGACAGCAAATGAGTCTAACCAAATTTAATACCCTCAGAGAGTGTGTAAGGTTATAAGGTTTGTGGAATGTTTTAAAATATAAATTACTATAATAAATTGGGGCTTTGAGCTTGTGTGAAAATTTAAAGAAGAGCCTTGCCTCAATATAAACAAGGCAGAGTTTAATGTCTGTTTTAAGATCACCTAAAAGCTGCTGTTGGGCATCTTGTACCAAACAAATTTATGAATTTTGTTACAATGAAATACTCTTACAGGGAATAATTTCACTGTAAGTTGAGTCATTTTCTTATAATTAGTCTTGCCTGCTGCAATTATTATTTAAACATTTTAATACACTGCAACAATTCAGAACTCTTTTCTTTTTCTGTTTGCTTCTAAGCTAATTATGGACAGTTTTCTTTCCGCTTGCATTAAAGTGCATTTTTCATTCTTGCAAAAAATGCTATTTTTTAATTATGATACAAGTAGAACATAACAGCAAAATGAGGATTCACATATTCAACTGCACCATCTTTGCCTTTTTTGTGGTGAATTACTATTAGTCCCAGTTAAAAGCTCCCAACTTCAGGGTTGTTTTCTAATTGTCTTTAATATCTATATGTTTAAATGTAAGTAAAATTTCTATTAAAATCTGACTGTGCAATTCATACCAGTCATTCCAGCTGCAACTATTGGAAGATGACAATGTTATGGTGCTGGTATAACAAGAAATCAAGTCAGTTAAGCTGTGCATATGGGGACACCCCCTTACTATTTTTTTTCCCCCAAGATAAATTCCTCAGGTAAAAAGGAACAAATACAACACAGCAGACTGTGATTTATTATCCCTAAAATCTTCGCTCTTGCTTAATATTGCTTAGGACAGAGAGACAAAGACAAGCTTTTATGAAAGGGGAATTGTGCATTAAATAATACAGTGCAGGTTTTCACTTAATTAAAAGTACATGCTGAAGATTATTGCATGCAGATATTGCTAATGGTCATTGTTTTAATTTGAAAAAGAAATTAAAAAAATTAGAAAGATTTTGCTATAGCTGTTTATCATTAATAGACAAAATTATTTAAAAATTGCTTTTATTGTGCCCAGGATTAATCTTTTTTGATTTTAATAGGAAGCTGAGAGTACCCAATTCAAGTCCTCAAGATATTTGGGGGATTTTTTGGAGTGTTTTCTTGAGAAAGTGGAGCAATTTCATTGCAGGATATTCTAAACCAGCAGTATTTTAACAAGAATAGAAGGAAATACAGTGGGCAGTATTTGGCCTTCAGGTGCTTGTTTGGGGAAGAGATGAACTTGAAAAATCTCTGAGAAGGCTTTTCCTCCAGGTTCCCTTACAGAAGCAGAGTTAGAATGAGTGAGACAAGTTTGAATCTTTGTAGGCATACAGTGCAGGTATATTGAAGCAAAACCAGAACCCACCTTTCTTTTTCAAAATGAAACAAAGCTAGGTTTGTTGAAATATGTGGAATTAGTTTTCTTACTAAAGCCTTTAGAATCTGATTAAAACAATTTAAGGCTATTGAATGTTTTAAAAAATTGGTAATACTACACAAAAGTTAAAAGCACGAGTAGATTTAATATGAAAAAGCTAAATAAAACATGAATGTAGATCTATAGATTTTTACTGTTGCTTAGGCTTTCCATGGCAGAAAGGTAAGAGTTTTCACCACAGTGGAGAAATCCCTAACATTGATGTATATTTGGGTCACTACAGTAGAAGCACAAGTCAGTTCAGTATGAATAGCTGAAAAATTAAAGAGGAGTTATATAGGCAATCAGTTCTAATTAACTAAATATGCTTCCAAGTGGTGCAATGTAGACCAAATACCTATATGGGAACTTCAACTGATTCAACAGAATCCATTGTAAAGCACCTTAGTTTTAAAGAACCTGGCTCAATTGTCAGAAATTGCTGTGGCTTGAAACTCTGAAGTGTGGTCTTCCTTTTTTTCCTTCTGTCACTGCCACTAGAAAGGTTCATGATCAGACAAGGCAGAGGCATTCTTTAAATGGGCTTATAATTTTGTGTAGGAAATTAGGGAAACTGTACAGTGGAGAACGTCTAGGATGATGGTACACCCAGCTGTAAGGGAGGGTCATTTGATGGAAGTGATCACCAGACAGCTCTTAGCAGAAATTCTCTCACTGCAAGCAGCTATTACCTAGACAATATTTTAATTTGTTCTTGATTAAATAAGTGGGCTTAAGGGCTGTTTGCCATGAGAGTGTGGTCGTACCAGGAGGTATCTGGTCTTTGTTATCCAGACCATTTTTCCCAGCAGACACCGTAGTAACTGCTGCTTCTGCCTGTGAAACTGTGTCAAAGAATGTAGAATGCCACTGCTGAAAACACTTAGCACTAAACCCATCATTTTTTGAGAAATTTCTCTTAGTAAAAATACTATTTTAAATCATAATAGCTTTCATGCCTACAACAATACACATTTTGCAACGCATATATTTTTATCATGCAGTATGTTACTTTTCTATGTGTAACTGATTAAAGTGGATTTTTTCCCATTAGGAATGGAATTACACTGTGGAACAATTGGAAGGTGAAGCATTTAGGATCTTGCTTTCAGAGGACTATACAGAAAAAGAACATCTAAAGCTTTCAAATCAGAAAATCTGTCTGTTGCAAGAAGAAGTGTGCTTCCATATGGAAGAAAGGAAAGCCCTGCTGCAAGAGGCCAATGACTTTTTTCATGCTGCTGGCAAGGTTGGTAAGAAGCCAAGTCTGTAATAATAACCTGATAATAAAAATATTAGTGTGCTCTTGAAGGCTGGTGTATGTGGGATTATGCAAACAGTTGGCTAAACAGTTTGAAGTGGAAAGTTACAAATTCAATTACCCTTTTTATATGACTTTTGCCTCAAACTTCTATCCAAAAAAGCAAATCCATTAAAAATTTTTATCTCTTTTTTTTCCTTTAAGTATATTCAGAAGAGGTATTTGGGAAACATTTATTTGCCAAAAATTGGGCTTTAAGATCCTGAGGTTTGCCATGATGGCTAAAAACTGTATGAAGATACAGGAACTGCTCTGAAATACCCAAACTGTTACAAGCTAGTGTGGATACCGGAAGCAATGTCTATAATTACAGTGGTCTCCGCAGGGGCTAATTCTAATCAGTATTATTAGTAATGCAACCTTTTATCCAAAATCTTTCAGTTAAAAGACTATTTATAAAAGTTTATATTTTAAGATGTCCAAAGACCAAACTATCTTTCTGTATTTTTTCCAGATATATTTTTCAGATTGTTTATAGAAGTTTTAAAACCAGATCATTTCCAAGGAGAGTTCCAGCAACAGAAATATTGATAACATATGCTTTTCTTTTTTCTTTAGGTACTTGATGGTCTTGAAAGTATTGAGAATTACCGTAAAATCTCTATTTCAGAAGGCTTACATTTACCTATATTGACACTGAAGTACAAGGAATTACAGGAAGCAATCAAAGGTTGCACAGCAACTACCATGCAGAAGGGACAAACTTTAGTTAATAAAGCAGATTCTCACAGGTATTCCGTCCATTTTTGCATATGCTGCCTTTCTCTGTATCTCTATGTTGTTTTATAACTCAGCTAGTTAGAATCAAATTGTATTTAGAGACAGAATAGTTTACTAAGTAGGTAGGCATTTAAAGACTCAGTGGTTCTGCCATATTTCTTTGGTGGTGTTTGTATGAACCAATCTCTTGAAAATTTTTAGGAATGCTACTTGTAAGAGTGGTGTTAAACAACGATATTGGTATCGTAGGGCAGAATTCAGAAGCAATGGTTTAGTTTTAGCAATGGTTTAACATTTTGGAAAAGTAAAGGTATGTAAATGACAATTAAAATATAGATGGTTATGAGCATTCCCTGCTGCTCACTGTACTCTTTTTAGACCTTTTTGAAAGCCAGAATTACAGTAATTATAACATAAATTGATGCAAGATAAAAATGCAGATGTTAAGCCCCGTGCAGAAAATATGGGAATTTCTCCACATTTTAGTAGTTTTAATTAATAAATAAATACCTCTTATTCTTCCAAATAATTTTGTTAATTACAGTGATCACACACTTCACGTGTGTGATTTCCAGTGATGGAAAAGGTTAGAAGCTGTCCTAGGGGCTTAATATCTCCTACTTTTCAGGAGGTCTCAGTAGAAGGCTGATGCAATAAGAGTGAAGACTGTATTAATAAGTTCTACTTCAAAGACAGAGCACATGACTATGACTGATGGTTTTCTACGGGTCAACTTAGCTCTAACTTTCCATTATATGCTTATGTCCTTAATTATTAATTGTATTTCAACACAACAACTGAAAGTATAGATAAGATTTTAATTTAATCTCATGATCTTGCAAAAAATTTCATCTAATGGTCCTTCACCTGTTCACTCTGGATGTAATTGTCTTGAACCCAGCAATGAGACGAAATTGAAAATTCAAATAGAAATTTGTTTTGGAAACACAATATTTTTACAGCTGTTGTTACTGCTTCCTAACATTTTAATGAAATATAATGGAAATGAATTTTCCTCAGTGAAACTTTGATTTATAAACCAGCCATAATTCCAGAATGCGTGCTGCTCTTCTCTAGGACTTTACATTCTGCACATTGTCTCTACAGAAGCAGCTGTTGGGTTTCAAAATGTCTGCACAGCATTAATTAACGTTAGTAATGCTAAATTGCTTAGTAGAGAATGAATCTCTAAATTGACAAGTCATTAATTTTCTTTGTTCCTTGTTAAGAGTTTTAAAAAAAATCTTTAAACAGCCCAAACATCAGTGGGATATTAAGATATATATGGTTAAAATAAAAAGAATGGGATGAATTTTTCAAAACAACTCTATTAGTAATTTCTTATAAAATTCTGTGAAACCAAGTAATACTACAGGCATATCTCCTGTATGCCAAAGTGTTGCTCAGGATTTTCTATAAATAAATAGAGGTTAGATTTCTGCTTAGAAGACATTATAATTTTAAGAAAAGAGAAGCTTTTTGTCTGAAGCAGTGATTTAGAGAGGGAAGGTGAAACTTGATAGGCAATCTAACTAGAAATGTGTTTTGCTGCTTCTAAAGAACTGTGAAAAAATCCAGGCTTTTAAATGTCTACTTGCATCATAAAAAGAAATAAGTCCCTTTATAAGAAAGCAAACACAAAATATCATGGCTTTTCAGTTTTTTCCCTGTTGCCTTCAGGCCTCATTGCCTGAACGTAATGAATTTGCCACATACTTCAATGAACAGTGCTCGTACTTCTGTGCAAGTGGAACACTTAACACTGCTAGGCATGAGCTTGAGGATTACAATCATAGAATAATTTAAATTGGCAGCTAACTCTGGAGGTCATTTGGTGCAATCCCTTGCTCAAAACCTTTCTGGCTAGGTTGCTCAGGACCAAGTTTTGACTGTCTCCAAGGACAGAAAATTCCACCATCTCTCTGGGCAATTTGTGCTGTTGTTTAAGCACTCGTCTTGGGAAACATGTTTTTCTTGCACCTATCTGAAGTTTCTGTTGCTGCAACTTGTGAGCATTTTGTCTTGTCCTGTTGCTGTACACCTCTGAAGAGACTCTGATCCTATCTTCATATATAATGTTTTACTTTCAAATCTTCTCAAGGCATATTGCAAACTTATACTAAAAGGCAATTTCTTTGAAATAATTTGAAATATGAAAATAATGAAATTATTTGAAATAATGAATAAATGAAAATGCTGAAAATATTCCTATTGAAAGATGAATAGATGGTAGAAAAGTGACGGAGGAAAGTTCTTGTAAATACAGAGTGCTTCACAATTAAAGTATTGGTAAGGCTGATTTTTAAGCTCTCGTATTTTTAAATTAAAAGCAGCTAGCAAAAATTTATACGTATTAATTATAAAAAAATAAAAGCAGTAAGTTTTGCCTACTAAGAAAATCCTTTGTACTTTGCCAGTCGATTGGCTTGCCTATGAGTGTAAGAACTGTCTTTATCTTACTGCTGTTTTAAATATATTGTATTAAATCATAACAAACCAATGATACTTTCAAAGGCTTTATTGAGATGCAAATTATCCTTTTCAAAACCTGTAAATCTTGTTCTCTTACTGCTTTTTTAAAATGAGTAGTGCTAATAGTTGTTTTAAAACATACCTCTTTTTAAGGAGAACTGAAATAGAGGAATGACATTTTTAGAATTTAACATTAAAGCAGAAACTAAGAGGTTGCTAATTTTTGAAAGAGTAACTTACAGACTTTGAAATCACCTACTCCCTGAGAAGGACTTAAAATTTGGGTTCTCTTTGTGTCAAATTCTTGGATCAAATTCAAACAGAATGATATACTAACACCATACTTTATATTAGTAGTGTAGACTAACATTTTCTTGGAGGTTACAGAATTTAACTCTGAGCCTTATCTGATGAAAATTTCCCTTAATACTAGAGGACAAAATAAGAAACCTGGAATAAGCACCTGTATTAATATAAGTTTCTGAAGAAACTAAAGTAATGAAAAAACTTATTTTGAACATGTCTGTTTTACAAAAATTCTTATGATTAATAAATTTAAGTATTAAATAAGTTGATATGTGTGTGGGGGGGTTATATCAAAACTTCAGTTCTTAATTGTATGAGGTAATTTCTTTACAATCTAAAGTGGACTGCCTCAAGTATTCAGATTCTGAATTGCTTCCCTGATACAATGTTTTAACTTCAAAGGCAAGCCATTGTTTTGTAAATTGGTGGGATTTTTTCTCCCGTTAAAACAACACCTTTAAGGAAAGCTGACTTAGAATGTATACAACATTCTTTTTTCAACTACTGTAAAAACACTGACATATTTGATAATCCAAAGAAAACATTCTTTTATAAGTATAACTGGTATGCCATATATTTTCTCTTTTAAGCTCTTCCGTTTGTCATTTCAGTTTTTAGATAGTATAGCTAGAATGAGAAGTGAAATGAGCTATTTATCAGTGAATCAGGCTGTGTGTCTTGTGAGAATTAGTGTATCTGTCTTGTGAATCTACCTTAGGCACTGGTGACAAATGATTTGTTTGGAAACTTCATTCCTGTGTTTTACTAATTATCGATTTTATTTGGATTAATTTTAATATTTCTCTTGGTTATTTTTCCTTTAAGGGTAACAGTTTCAAACTCATAAGTTACTCATCATACAAATCAGCAGAAAAATTTTTGGGTTTTTTGAAAATCGTAGTCATCCTCTATGTTGAGCAAAAAATGAGAAATAAACAACAGTTCTACTTTTCCATTTTAGCTCTTGGGTGGCAGGAGTTCAGAAAATGATGGAATATGTTCAAAAAAAAGTAGATCAATTAAACAGCCAGTGTCCAGATTATGAAGAACTTGCTTTGAAGAAGCAACAATGGACTGCCTCACTTGAAGATCATCTGAATAAGGTACATCATAGAATTACAGAATGGTTTGGGTTAAAAGGGACCTTAAAGAACATCCAGTTCCAACCCCTCCGCCATGGGCAGGGACAACTTCCACTAGCCCAGGTTGCTCAAAGCCCCATTCAGCCTGGCCTTGAATGCTTCTAGGGACAGGGCAGCCACAGCTTTACCAGGCAACCTGTGCCAGTGTCTTACCACCCTCCTAGTGAAGAATTTCTTCCTGTTATCTAATCTAGATCTACCTTGTTTCAGTTTGAAGCCATTATCCCTTGTTCTGTCACTCCAAGTCACTCTCAAGCTTTCTTTAGGTACTGGAAGGGTCTCCTATAATGTCTTCCCAAAGTTGTCTGCTCTCCAGGCTGAACAACCCCAGCTGTCTCAGCCTATCACCATAGGAGAGGTGTCCAGCATTCTGATGATCTTCGTGATGATTATTATAATCATCATAGCAAGTCTTCTTGAAGCGTTCAATAACATTCTTAATGCATTCATGAACAGTGCATTGTATTTCCATAATTTAGCTATAGTGAATATTAAAGATGAATAAAAAAATAACAAGTTTGTTAGAGAACACAGTTGTAGTTAGAATGTTGAATGCTCTTATCAACACAAAGGAACCTAAAGTTGTTCTGAAAAATTCAGCTGTTTCCATGAATACATTTTACCAGTGATGTTCAATTAAGAATGGATTTGCTTGAATAATGAACTATTATAACTTGTTCTTTTGGAAAAGAACTGAGCAATCCGTCCTGTGACCTGTAAGAAGGTTTCCTATACTGTTTCTGTCCTCTGTTTTATGTGGCTGAAGATAAAAATAAAAGTGTGGGAAAACTGAGGGTTAATAAGCATAGTGACTGAACCACAGCAAATTTTCAGTAAATCTGAAGGAGACTAGATTCTGTTCACTATAAAATTGTTTTTGTTAATTAAGGTATTGATGCATCAAGGACATCACAGCCTTCTTTAAATTGTTGAACGTCATATAGTAATACAGACCTTTTAAATGACTTGTCAGAGATCGAATAGACAAATAGCTCCTAAATAAGCTTCCATTTGTAAATTCAAATTTAAACAATATAGTCTTTTAGCAATGTTCGTATGAAGGAACCAGAAGTGTAGACCAGAAAAGTAAATTTAATGACTGAATAATTGAGTCTGCATCTTATATTTTATATTTGCATGATGTTTATAATGAACTATTCTCAATCAAATGTGAATTCAATTTGATGCAAATTGGTCCTTTTCTATACCATTTATGTGTATAGAAATGATGTTATTATCATGTTGAGAATCTTAAGCTAAAAGTTAAACTATGAGGGTAATTTTTACTTAAAATGTAGACCTCAATTTGAATATAAGGTTTCAATCTGCAGTTTGTTCTAATCACTTTGTTCCCAGCCTTGCATTAGAGGACATCTTGGAGACTTGTGTCATAACACAATTATTCATTGCAATGAAGAGTGCTTATTGTTATATTCCTACCAAGCAATACACTTTTCATCCCAGCCTTCTAATGCAAAGTATCCCAAAGAATCTGGTGCCAAATTCAACTGCACCTCAGCCTCATATAATAAAGTTTTAACCTCAATTAGCAGCCAATTCTTAAGAAAAAATATACATGTGAATTCACATGTCTAATAATAACTATGTGTGTTACGTCTGGCATCATCTGCCTGTGCTCTTCATAATCTGTTTTGTTATCATAGTGCATATATAATATCTTAGTAACAGTGGAAGGGAATTCTGTTCATATATCTGTACAAAAATAGGTCTCTTGCCTTGTCAGAGAAGCTTTAAATGTACTTTCTGAAAAAAATCTGGAGCAGAATCAAAATATCTCTGCCAGGGCTATAATAGCTAGATTATAATGCAATTGTGCCATATTGAAATCACAAGCCTTGGATATTTAGGGTAAAGGAAAGCATTGTCAATAAAATGAGAGCAAACAGGAAGGGGTTTTGATCACGCCTGTTGAAAAAATAGTAAAGTTTTCTTCCTTTATATTTTAATTCCTGACTTTCTCTAACTATACATTATATTAAAGCACAAGTTTTACCTTTTCTTCATTTCTTCTCTGCATCCCACCATTTGGGGCTGAGGGGTGGGGGGGGCGGTGAGGATGTGAGCAGCTGTGTAGTATTAGTTGCCAGTTGGGTTGTAACCAAGACATTATGCCCAGAAACATAACCTATGCACCAACAGACAACTGTTACCTCATTTTTTTTCTATAAAAATTGATATTTTATACTGGTGTAATAATGTCTACTTACATAAATTAACGACGTGAATAATACTTTCAAATAAAGGTGTCACAATCAATTAAGAAACTCGCCCCGATGCTTGCCGTTGGTATGGAGATTGGCTCATATTTGTGTGAGTCAGAAAGAGTTTTGAACAAGCACCTTGAACTGGCTAAACAAACAAAGGTAAAAAAACCTTTCAATAATGTTAAGTGCTTTTAGAAACAAATGCTTCCTGTATGTAGTTCTAAATAAAGCGAGAGGCTGAGAGTTTCTTGTAAAGAAAATAGGTCTATGGTTTGTTTTAAAACTGTAGTTAATGAACAAAACCACAGATAACATTACAAGTCAGTCCTTAAATCGTTGTCTATCTCTTGGTGTTATTTGTTAGTGCCTCAGGATCCTCATACCAACTCCTGCTAGGAAGGCTCTTCAAATGTCCATTGCCACTCCTACATGAGGCCAGATTTAGTAATTGTCTAGACAGCCAGAGTCAGAGAAAAACCTTCCTGCAGTTTATTATGCCAAATAAAAGGAATGAACTGGCAAAAAAGAAAAAAGTAGTTCAGATTTAGAGAAACTGTGAAGGAGGCTGTAGAGATATCCATTGGTCATGTTGGGAGTGCAGCCTTTTGACGATAGCCCTGCAGCACTTAGCTCTGTAACACATGTGAGGCTATTTTTAAGTCACATCCAGGGCCTTTCCAACTCCCATAGCAGCACTGCAGTATCTGAAAGTGGGTTAAAACCACTTGAATCCCTTCCGTAGCCTTGACATAGGTGCATATTTCAGCCTAAGCTGAACAACATGGCAGTGTGTATTTTAGGAGTATCCTATGTATTTCCAGTACTTAAAACTCCATTGCTCCTGCAGAATTCTTTCTTGTTTGAATTTATGGGGCCCAAGAGATGGATCTGTATAGTGCCTGTGGAAATAAAATTAACTATAAAACAATTCTGGAGAGCACATATTAACGATCAAAAAAGCTCAGCAGATAAGCAAGAAAAACTTTTTGTTCCTTCAAGACTTTAAAATAGTTTTAACCATCTTTTCTGCCAAATTTTTTGCATTTCAGGGTGTTACTTTTGTTTGCTGCAGTGTCTACTTTGCCTTGACAGATATGTACACCTCTTATAACTATACACCTTTTCTAACTATTCTTTCTGGGGATTGTGATATGATAGCTTTCAAAATAGCTATTTTAATAACCACACCTATAATTTTTAGGAAAGAAATAGATATTTCTGTGATTTAATTTCCATTATGAGCTCTTCTTCAAACAAGTAATTGAGTTATACATAAGAAAGCAATCCTAATGAAAATTAACGATGTGATATCAATATTCACAAGTCCTTTCCAGTCATTATACATATTTTTTTTCTATGCGTCTACCTTCAAAGGAAACTTCATGTGAACTGAGAGCAGCTGAGGGAATCATCAAAAATATGGAAGAGTTGGAACCTGAGCAGGTGGCGTCTTTTTCTAGCAGAGCTGACTTTCTGAATAAAGAACTGAAAAAAATTGAAAAAAATATTAGTTCAAAGCTAGAAATTCTAGAAACTTATGTGGCCTTTTTACAGTCAGCTGTAGAGGTATGGATTACTTATTTATTCTCTGACTAGACTGTAAAAATCTTACAACTGAAAAATGTGCTTCCATTGTAGGAAGAATTGTAACTGATTTTAATTTTTCTCCTCTGCACATGTGCACTCTCATTATATAAGTGATGAAAATGCTTCCATATATGTACTCTGAATATTAAATATACTGATTTGCTTCATATAACATTTAAAAATGTCCTATGATATGTTCCTAGAGATCTTGTGTTACTGTATTGCACTACTTCCACTGACGTGCTAATTCCTACAATTGGATTTAAAAAAGAAATAAAAACCAGCTGCAGCTCAAATTATAAGCAATTCAATACTAACATAATTTTGGTAGCTGTGCTAATGGTGTCCAGGACAGTTAATTTTCATTTTGATTTGGATTCCATTTTAAGGTCCTGTAATATGGTAGCTTTTCTTAAAGAAATGAGGATGGAATGGAACCTACGAGATAAAATTACCCATGGGATTTATTTATTGCACAATAAACTACAAAAAAAACCCCGTATTACATCTACTTCTAATCATTGCTAACTTCAGTTACTTCATATTAAGCAGATCAGTGAAAATCAGTGCATTGATATACTGGTACATAAAATCCACGTAATGATATGTGACAGAAATTGAGCTAATTGCTGCCATCCGTCTGCTTGCCATCTACTGGTTCTCAAGTTATTTAAAACTATTTTGTTATTTGGTGTTTGTAAATATTTTAGGGACTCATAGATCTTAAAATTAGGAGAAGATTCAGAGGGTGCTATTCGAATTTATCATCTCTATAAATTCTGATTATAGCACCTCAAGTTTTGATTTGTTTTTTTGATATTTATTTAATGTCTTTCTATAGGTGAATGATGATATTAAAAATCTGAAGGAATTCTATAATTCAAAACCACTATGGACAAACAGGGAGACTGAAAATAAAATTGCAACGGAGTCAGCTAATACTCAGTGGCAAAAGACTATAAAGAAGACTTTTTCCACCCAAAATATGGGTTGCTATTTTCTTCATTTAGTAAATATGGTGAGTATAATCTTATAAACCATATTGCATTTTTTATATTTGCCTGTGATAAGGTCCAATCCTAGTTCTATGCCTAGATTGTGATTTCTCCAGTACCTAGTTTTAAAGGGGCTAATACCATGATATACTTTTAGAATATGAAAGTATTATTTGAGTGCTTATGCCATTACAAGTAATATAAGAAGTTTTGTGGTTAACAGTGACAGAGCCCTTAATGACCCAGTCTGTGCATACAAATGTAATACATGCTCGTATCTGTTTTGTTCATGTTGAAAAGCAGCATATACGCAAGTACAATATTAAGTTTATTTTACTTCCACTAAGAGGCAGGCAGTCTTTGCTGACTGGGTGTGTGAATTCTTCTGAAGAAATGGATGCTAGAGCTACTTCCTTGCAGATAATCATTCTTGGTGTCTTTACGTTCTGTCCGACAGCTACACTGCCTAGGCATTCCTATCTTATTTTCCAACAACACTTCATGAAGTGGTCGTTTGAGATGTGCAGTCATTCCCTAAGCTACAGCTCCTAAAGTAATCCCAAGTAATGTAAACAGCCTGGATACCCAGCTGTTGTTTCTGCTTTTATAGGACAGACTAGGGAGCAATTAAATCACATATTAAACTGAGAAGCGGGAGGTGGTGTTGGTAAACTACAGCAGCATGCAAGGTGAGCTGGAAAAACCAACTGAGGGAGGGAAAGTGCTCAGGCTGTTAGTGTGGCTGAAGGGTGTTTGTCCCTGCTGGATACAGCTAAGCACAGCTAAGACAGTCAGAGTAATGGCAAAGCCACTTAAAATCTTGCCGCATCTTCAGGCATTATCTCCCTAAAGACCTAGAAATATGTTGTCACCATATTTTCTGCTACCCTGTTCCCATGATATTCCCAGGTTGTGGCTTTTAAATATCTGGAAGATATGGATCATACTAGTAATTGACAATAACAACTTCTCTCAGGAAAAAAAATATTACATGGGAAAAGCAGAAATGGCATTACCCTGCTTTCTGGTATTTCTCATAGAGGATCTATTGGAAAGAGGAAAAAATACCAAATACTCAAATACTTTAGCCCTCCTGTGCTTTGGTGCTGTTTTGTTTATCAGTGCAAAGGGTTGGTCTTTTCTTCACCTACTTTGTTTTCCAGTTGCTATTTATTCTCCAAAAGGCCATTTTGGGTAGTTCTTTTTATTCAGAAATTGTTTTATTTTGTCTGAGTGTGAAACAGCCATCAGACAGCAATAATTCAGTCGCTACTGACCTGTTCTATGTTTTAAACTCCAGCTTTGGCTATGTCCTCAGTTTATCAATTCTGTCGATGTGTGCCTATTTCTAGAAATTATTAAGAGAAAAGTATATTTTAAAGTATCAGAATTTTTTTAAAAGTTACACTAGAATAGTTGGGGTTTTATTAAGCTTTGTTTAAAATTATGAGGTTTGAATTGTATTTCATAAAAAAATGTGTGAAAAATATTTGTTTATTTGCCAGGTAAATGAGAGTTTAATATTAGAAGTAGAAAAATCAATAAAAGTAACAGAAGATATCATTATTAATCTGAATAAAGAAAGGAAAGAGCTGTCTGATCTTTGGGCAATCTGGAATTTTAAAATTACTCAAGTGAAACCCATCAAGGAACAGTGCCAGATATTTAAAGAACAACTAAAAATTGTAAGTAAAATAGCTAAGAAGAAAGCAACTGTGGCAAATACTTCTAGATTGTTATTAATTTGTTTGTCACTCTCTCATCAACTATTATAGCTATTATTTAAGAAACAGTGATGATCAGTAAGATACAGTTCTTGTCCGTAGTCTGTTCTCTGTTCTGCCAGTCAGTCATCAGGAAACAGGAAATGTTTTTAATCTTTTTTCCCTTACTCAAATGCATGCATGTCCAGGTCTCCACTTTGAGTTCTAAGTTTTAATGGAGTTTAATCAATGCTTTATCAGCAGTGATTTTTTTTTTCTTTATAGAAGCACCGTTTTTTGAAACTGAACAGTTGCTAAACTAAACTGTATCCTAATAGTTACTAAACTCAAGTCCAACCAGGTTCCTACAGAAAGAGGATTGAAACCTCGGCACAGGGAGACTGTGCAGTGTTCCTTAAAAGAAACACTAGCTAGGCTAGGAGCAGAACCAGAAACACCAGCTAGGCTTGTATCTGCTGTTTCTCTAGTGCAACTCAGCAGTACACCAGCACATCTGCTATCACAGAAATAGCGTGTCTGTGGGTCCTGCAGTCTTGGCATCTGAGTCGCTTTTTCATGCTGCCTTAGAGATATCTTATCACCCTTGTCACTCAGGTTTGCGATTGAGGGGCTTTACTGACAGCATTTGGGTGCCTGGTTTGAGGAAGGTTTTTGTTACAAATTTAGATTTGACTTTAAAGTTGGAGTTTTTAAAAAATTTTATTTCAGTTAGAAATGCTGAACTTTCTTGATTATCTTTTAGACTACCCATGGATTAGAGATTCTTCAAGAGGCCCTCCAGCTTGCAGTACCAGTTGACCTTGGAAGTGACCTTTTAATTGTTTTGGAACTACAGAAAAAACTTAACCAAATGAAACCACACTATGAGGTGAGAAACCAAGCTCATGGAATGAAGGGTGCGTCAAAAGCTCTTTTCGGTCCCGTGAAGATTCACATCGACACTGACACCAGACATTCTGTCTGGATCTGAAGTGTTTTATGTTTTACATCAGTTTTCCAAGAGGAAGTGTTTGTGTGTGTTTACAAGGTAGGGAAGAAGACATTTCACCTTCAGTGACCAGAGAATGTCTCGTGTGGTGTTAGCTGTGTATTAATGTGACACACAAGCGTTGGGGTGGTGGAAGTACAAGGAGAGCGTCAGCTCCATTCTTTTGAATTTAGAGCTGGTCAGAGGCTGAGGTACATCACAGAGAACCTTCTGCCTCCTGTGAATACTGTCTCTGAGTTTTAGCAATTAACTCTGCTGTTTGCCCCTTAATTATGTTTGACTTATTTTCATGCAAGGTTGTGTGATAGTTGAGATTCGTGCCTAGAGAAAAGTGTAGAACGTAGTGTTTTAAAATGTACGGCACTGACTCACTGACTTTTCCCTGAGGCAGTTTACTATTGTTAGGTGGTTATTTCATCGAATGTAAAGGAAAAATTGCAATTATGTTTGTGCAAATTGACTAACTTCTCTGATTTTTGTTAGCAACTGAATGCTGAGCTTGAGTACCTGATAAAATTACTGGAATTGCCAAGCCAGAAAGGATTTCCTATGAAAGAGAATTCTGAGAGAATAAGTGATCTTATTAATTTCCATCAAACGGTAAAGGATGCAATGATAGAATATGATGAGATTTTCAGCAAGACAGTCAAATTCCATCACATTAAAAAAGAAGTGAGTATAATATTTAAAAATATACAGTCTTCCCATTGTAGTTAAACTCTCTTTGGTTTTGTTTCCTGCTGTTTTTCTTTCCTTTTGCCCAAAGAAATAACATTAATCATCCTGGTGATCAGAATTAAAATCTTGGATCTAAAACTTCATGAATCATTAGAATTTAAAACTCATATCTGAACCTGATTTTAATCACTTAAACCCACCTCAAAAAAGTTTAGGTGGGTAAGAAAGAAATTTTAAGTTATTTTTAACACATGCTGATTTTCGTTTTTGTGTATTTCAGCTGGAATGTCTATCAATATCAGGAGAACTGGATATTCCGGAAATATGTGGGGACCCTGAAAATGTGCACCAGGCTAAAGCCTACCTTTTGAATTCTCAGGAGAAACATGCACATATTAGACAGCTATATAATCTACTTATTACCCAGGGAATAGATATCTTGTCTGCAGTGCAGCAACCTGTGAGTATAAGTAGAATAATTTTTGAAATCAAGGACAAATATGAAAGATTATTGGACTTATCTGGCTGAATTTTAGATGTGCAAAAATGTATTACTGCTCTGAGAAAAACACAGAGAGAGCTTTAAGGAAATTAATCTAAAAAAATCAGTGCTTGGAAAAAAGAAAAAACCATAACTTTTTTTAGTATTTTTTGTGAAGTTCAAGGCCCTGATGGCAATTTCTTGAATCTCTGCATTACAATCCTGCTACTTTGTAATGGTTGCTTTGCAGATTTATTCTTCTATAAAGAAAGGAAACAGAAGAACAAAAAAAGAAAATATAATAACAGTGTTACCTTATCAGTGGATTCAAGACTGATTTGCATGACAAGATGGATATCATTTTAGAAAGGAATTATTTATTCAGGGAAGAATTTTCATGGCCTTATATTCATCCACTTACTAAGAAAGCAAGACTTTCCTTATGACCTGGCTAGATTATTCATATCGGCAGTCTGCTCTTCAGACACCATAACTCGATTGATGGCAGAGAGGAGCTATTCCCCTGGTGGAAAAGGACCAGAGTAGGTCACTTCCTCTTTTTTTGGTGACTGAGGCCCAAAGCTATTGCCCAGACTACCAGTGACTGAAACTGCTATGTCCTTGCTGTTCTTCCCATGAAGGTTTAATAGTTTACTCTGGCCCATTGTGGCTGACTATGCACATTCTGCCTCAACGATTTTCATTCTGGATTGGTTAAATCAATACATTTCCTGAGACTGATACATTTCTTTATCTCTTTCCTCATTAGAATTGCTTGAATGTTTCTGTAAAGAATCTGAAGCAAGAACTTGCTAGATTTGAGTGTGATAGCATAAACTGGAGTTCCAGAGCTGATAAGTACGAGGAAGAACTGTCACAGTATTTGCAACACTGCACCACTCAAGAGGATATAAATGAGGTAAATGGGATAAATCCCAACACACTGAATGGCTGTTAAAAGAGCTGTTGTGTTCTATAATATACATTACTGTTTACCATTTCCCTAAATGCTTCATATGTACCCAGAAAAACAGACTTTCATTTTAGCAGCAACTTTGGATCTGTGCAGCAGCAATAGAAATCTATGGTTCAAGGATCTGCTGTTCAGGATTCTATCAAGCTGTTGGGCTGGCAATAAAATGCTTTCACTGTACCAAGAGGACTGGAAATAGAGCAGCTATATTTTCTTTGGCCTTCAGCTCAGTCAGCTTCCTCTGAAACACGAGTCTTCATACCTTTTTTTTATGAAGCTAAAGTTTCAAACAAAAGTAGAATTTATACATATTGCTGTTGTCAGGTTGTTGGAAAGAACTTCCAGTATTTTAATTAAAAGTTCAGAATAATCTAGTACTAACATTTTTTCAGAAACATAAGATATGATACTTTAAAAACTGCTAGGAGGAAAGGAAATGTTCATTGGCACAAGAGACTAGAATTTAGCATTATGGAACTTAGGTTCCATAGGTATATGTACTCAGTTAATATGATTATCAACTTAACATCTTGGTAGGCCAAATACAAATGCATTCACAAATTAGCAGGTTGTATTCCTTAGATGTCTCCACAAAAATTAATTTAGGAAAAACTTCTCAAAGAATTAACTTTCCCAGAGTGATCCATTAAAATAAGAGGCTGATGGGCTCTGTACTTGATGTTCTGTAGACTGTACTCCTCTGCATCTGTGAAGTGCAGAAGCTGGATTCTGAGCTGGAAGGATTTCACAGTAATGTTCCCTGTAGCATGAAGCAGAGGTAGTGAAAATACAGGACACTGAAAATTATGCATTGTTATTTTTATCTTTTGCTAGGTAAATCTACACCTACATAAAGACAGACTGTATTTTGTGAAAATCGCCAAAGAAGAGGTGAATGAGATTTTTGTCCCAACTATTTTTAATGAGAAAATTATTGTTTGGGCTTTCTTTTAAAGCTTATTTTATGTGTTTGTGAAAAGTATCCATTTTCACAAACAGATAATTTGAAATTGAAAAAATATTTTCATAAAAAAGGTTTCTTTGAATATCAGTTACTTCTGGTTACAAGCTGAGTGTGTTTCATGTTCATCTTCTGTAACTCTTCGTGTGATGGTAAGAGGTAACGGGAAGAGCACGAGGTTAGGAGAAACACTCTGGCAGAGGGAACCATCCTGTAGAAGAGACTGAAGCATGAAGTATCTAAACAAGAAGTTCCATTGTACTTCACAGTGTCATGGCAGAATCAGACTATTTGAGGTTTGAAATAGAATGTTCTAGGTTTTTACTGAAAACTCCTCAAATTTTCTGAAGAAAAGGAGTCTGTATGTAAGGCTGGTCATATTCAGACACACTGTTAAGTAAAAGAATCTCTTGTTTCTGTCCTTTGGTTCTAGGATTACATAATGAGGGCAAGAGAATGTGGCTCCCTTCTAAGAAGAATTATTTTTCTATTTTTATTGCTTGTTAGGCTACAAGGGAAAGCAGGAAGTAGAGGAAAAAGCCAATCTTCTGTCTCTCAAATGTAGATAAAAGGTCACATCAGTGGTAGGTTACTCACCAGGAGCCCTATACAGCAAAATGTATCTTTTGTCTTCTGATAGTTATTGGATACTGTCTGTAAAATAACTGCATAGATGTTACCGTGTTCACTACTGGGTTGGTTTTTCTTTCTGTTTCAGTTGGGAAAGTCATGTTGATTAGTTAAGTTGAAACCTGTCATTCCCAAACCTAGTTAAATCTTGAACATAAACTAAGTGAAATATACTAATTTGGCATGTGGATACCTTTTTCTTTAAGTTCCTTTTCTATTATAGATTAGCATAGAAGATGAAGGTATTTCTTAAACAAATATTTGGCTAAAGTACCTGTATATGCATTAATATACTGCCATTTTCTTCCTTTTTTTTATTAAGTATTTATAACTAATTTTTTTCAGAGATCAAGAAACCAGACACCAGACTACCTCAAGAATATTATTTCTGAGTATTACCTTCAGTATCTTAAATTCTGTCAATTTTATCATCAGGAATTGACTATTGCTAGTATGTAGCAGACCTGTCTGAACTAACAATTTATTTACTATCTACTGTGTCTAAGCAAATAAATATTTCATGTGCCAGCAGCAAGCAGCAGCTGTTTATGGCTGTCACATAGTAAACAGCCAACCAGATAATTTAGTAGTGATTTACCAGTTTACAGAGCAAACTTTAAAGTTGACTGAAAATATTTGGGATTCTACTGTAAATACTTACACTATTTATGTTTGATTAAGTGTGTAAATGCAGCATGTGAATTAGGGCTTTGGTGTTTAGGACTTAGTAGTGTTTGAAGAGATACTTAGAGGACTTAGCAAGTTCCCTGTATTTGTAACATATTGGTGCTTCTACAAGAAACAAGGAACAAATACTGGAATTTATAGCCAAGAATATGCAGCATGAATTTTGGGACAGCCTTGGAGAACAGAAGAGTAAAATAGCTGCCTTTTCTGTCCCTTCTCTAATTTAGAGAGAATTTGAAAAGGCAAAAATAAGTGCTTATGTCCTCTACATCTTTGAGAAGTATAAGGAAAGCCCATCTTTTGGATCTTTATTTGCCAGTTTGGGCTTCTTGATTCAAGAGCTGGTTTGGGTAGCAACCTCTGAAGGTCTACACCTCTAGTGTGTTACACTGCAGTGGTAGAGCTCAGCCTCAGGTACACTGATACACTGGATATAGGAATGCTACACTGGATCTGTTCAGGGGATTGTAAGTGACACAGTTGATTACACACAATAGCTTTTGCGATGAAGAAGGCTTTTCTTTAGGTGATCACTTTAAAAATAACATTTATGCTTGTCTGCATAAAGCTTGCAAGAGCAAGAGATCCTGAAGTAGGTTCACAGCTCTTCCCAGTCATCTCATTTCTTCTTCACCATGTCATTATTTATACATTTATGGAAAGATATGACTGGAAATACGGATTTTAACCATAAATGGTAATGAGCTATCTTTATTCACAAGTCAGTAGGAACCAATGTGTAGCCACATTTCTCACCTCGTGATTTATTTTGATTGTTGCCCCAGAAAAAAAATTAGTCATTAATGACCTGAAGAGCACCTTTTTTTTTCTTTCCAGTTTTTGTTTGACTGTTTCTTAATCTTTGTCACTTTGAAAATCTGTTTTCAGCAACCTGCTTTTATGGGGTGTTTTTTTAATTGATGCTACTAAAAGTTTCGTATGCGAATAGAAAGGGAAAGGTAAGGGATTAACAACACTGAAGTTCCTTCTAGAGTGGCTCACACAGGAATCAAAGCATTTACTAGAATGGTACTGTTAAAAAAAACCATGTTTAAAGCATCTTTTAAACTTGATTTTTCCATTTATTTTGTGGTCCTATGATAAACTGAAGCAATTTGTACTTAAACCCCTCTCCTCCACTATCATTCTTCAGCCATGACAGGGCAACTATAGTTAGGAACAGCTGCCTGATTAAAGATTATGACACAATAGACAAGGTACAAAGTTCCATTAAAGCAGTGGGCTGAAGTCACCAAAGCATATTTGTATGCATAGTCCCTTTAGTATTTCTCATTCAATCTTGCAAAACTGAGATATGTTTAGATTTCTAAAAATTGGAACCCCTACATTGTCCTTGGCGCAACTGCTGATGATAACAGGAGTTGTGCACATGCACTCTGATGTACAAGTCAGAGCTGGATCTGGTTTTTCCACTGAGGCTAAAAGAGAAGAGTGACAGCAGCTGCAGACCTTTGACACATGAGCCACCATATCTGAAACAAGGAGATCTAATTTCGCATACTGCTATGAGGAGAGCCTCTGGCCTTATAAATTATCACTACTAGTCTGTACGTGCACAAGCTAGTGAAATAAACTAAAACTCTTGTTCATCTTTTCTTTCTCACAAAATTGAAGCAGCAAATAAGACTCTCGTGTTCTGAATAAAAAAATGTTGTTCTTCAGAAGTGATTATATTAACAGAGGGCTTTCACATAGACTATATTATTCTGTGTACTTAGGTGGGATAAAGAGCTTAAACTAATTGGAGATCAGAGGGCCAGTGATAGAATTCCCTTCATTTCCATTACACTGAGTGAGCACCATCTGTTTATTCACTGCTGAAAGAATGTGGCAACATCCCACTAGATGAAATGAAAATGAAAAATATATCCCCTGATGGATTAACATTAGTATATAATAATAATAATAATGATTGATTGTTAGCTGTTTCAATAACAGTAGCTGCAAAATAAGTCTTCAGTACTCCCTGGATTCTTTGGCAGGAAGAAGGAGAGAGGCAGGGTGAAATCTGTAGGACTTTTTAATTTTAAAAAAGCCTCAAATACATATTAAGGTATTGAATTGTGGATGAGACCTGAACTTGTTAACACTAATTAAGTAAGTTCTTTTTATTTGCATGTCTGGAGTGACAGATCCTAAAGCATTAGAACTTCTGCATTCCTTTACATCAGTGTCTTTAAATAAATATAACTTTACATAATTAATTTATTATTATTTTTATACATTATCCTAAAAGCAAAATATTATTGACGTAAAGGTTTTGAAATTCTTAGAGTCAGTATTTTGGTCATTTTTATATTCTTTCATTTCAAATGTTATGAATTAATTACAAATAACTTGAAAATGTGGTCATGGAATTGCAAGGTAATTAAAATAGTACCGATTTTAAGGAGGTTTTCTACTTGTCTGATTCTTGTATCTGTTGCTTAAAGAAATTAAAAAGTAACAGTAATATCTGAAAGGACTTTTAAAAGTTAGAAATAAAATTGGTTGCATAGCTTTCAGAGAAAAAATATAAAGAAACTATACTTAAAAAATTTCATAGCTCTTTAACAATAGTTTATCTAAATGGTTTTGATATGCTTATTTATATAATATTGATAATGCAAAAAATGACATCTGGTTTATTAAGGGCCCACTTGTAAGACAATATTAAAGGAAACATAATTGTCACTTGAAAACAAAAAATAAAGACTATAACAACCCTATATTATAACTAGTTCCCATGGTAAATAAACACTGGGTTTAAAATTATGTTCATCATATATGACTCTTCTTTTTGATATGTATTAAACTCTTTCTGGTAAATTGGAATGCATCTGATCTGTATGTATGCAAATGAAATTGCAGTTTTCTAGAGCTTCATCAGTGTCATTCCTATTCTTTTGGCTCTTTATAATATTTGCTGTAGATTAAAGAAAGTGTAGCTATATTCCAACTAATTTAAAAAGTTTTAGAACAAATTTAATATAACTAGATTTAATAGCAGTTAGCTGATACAAGTTCATCTGAAAAGTCTTGAAAGTCATGGACACTTCATAATTGGATGTACTAGTTAATTTTGATTTATATTATTGTAAGAATAATTTTCCCTGATGTTGGGCTTGCTGCATCGAGTCAGTGCCAATCGGCAAAAGTATTCTCACAGAGTACCAAGTATATCTAGCAGTAATTAGGCGAGGCTTTCTGTGTCTGTTAGGCAGGATCTCTCTGCTGCCATACTCATAGAATAGTTATTCCAAAGTCAGGTGGTCGTACAGTCTACATCTTGATCCTGCAAAGAGCTGTATTCCTCTTTGTATGCTGTGAGTAATTGTACTGTTTGGACTAGCACAGTGTATAAAATTAAGCCCATGTGTACCTTCTTTTCAGAAGCAGGACTTTTGAAAAAGGTGTGGGGAATGGGATGATACACCAACAAAAAAACCAACCTGACATAAAGTAGATGTTATATCGTAGGAGAAAGGTACTATGAATGAAGACAAATCTACTTGCCCAGGCCCAGTACAACTGGTTTTTTGGAAACTAAGTATGGGTATACATTTACATGACTACCATTTCTACAGAATGGACTAAAGTATGTGAAGGGCATCTACCTCTAGTTAAAATCAGTGGAAGCTCCTGGATAGGATTTTTTCATAGATTGTTTGAGCAGTTATCTCATCCCTTGTCCTAATCCTCTTTTTGCCCCAGTTATTCTGGAAACAGCACTTTTCATTCAGAATGCAAAAATGTTGATTTAGCAAGATTACGAATTTTCATTACTGTAGGAGAAATTCTGTGTAACTAAGGATGCTTTACAAGATGGCATAGTATTACTAATTTCTGTATTAAATTTTCAGTGTTTAAATTGTCCTTTAAACAGCTCTTGAAAAAACCTGATGTGTGCTGATTTCTTTTTTACTAACAAATACGTTTACTCTGTTGCAGCTCAGAGAATCATTTAAGGATCTCAAAAAGAAATTCAACAATTTGAAGTTTAACTATATGAAGAAAACTGAAAAAGCTCGAAATATGAAAGTGCTTAGAATACAGATTCAGCAAGTTGATACATATGCAGAGAAAACACAGGTAATAGAAATTCTAGGCTTTGTAAAGGCTTTACCAGTTGAATTATTCAGCCTATGCCAAGCCCATGACAGGAGACTGGCACATCACAAAATTTATTGTGCACTTCTCTCTTACTCATCATTATATCCTCCCTGTCTGTCATTGACTGAGACATTTTTCATTGTTCTGTTCCTGTTATGCTTCCACTTACTTCAGTGAAATGATGTTAACTCAATTCCTGACTTCACTCCTTTTATCCGCTGTGATTTTTCTGTTTAATCTTTTATTATTCTTGCCTTTATTACCTCAAAATATGCGTGACATAGTCTTTTTCTCCTTAAAAAACCCCAAAATAACAGTCTCTTGCATCATGCTACTTTCTTGTCTTCCTTATTTTATCATGTAAGGTGAACTTTTTTCTTCAGAACCTTTGGCTGTATTCACTGCCTGGAGTTGATCATGCTCATTTTGCACCTTAGACCCCTGCTAGCCTCACCCATTTTTTGCATTCACCAGAAACTCTTCCTTCAATGGCCTTTTTAGTTGCAAGTCGTGCATGACTATGTTTTATTACTACAGATATTTGTTTATTTTTAAGCTGAGAAAGGTTAGCTCAATTATACTTTTAATAAATATAGTTTATATCGATTTAAATCAGTATTGCAGAGGCTCTCCGGTTTCCTTTGATTTTTGAAAGAGCAGCTTGTAATTTTTAAAACATAGGACAAGAAATATATTTGTATGGTTTTCCCTTGCTTTTTTATATTAAATTTCTAAAAATAGAAACATTTTGTTGCAGTATTTAACACAGCTATGTCTTTTAAACAGATTCTTAAAAAGAAGATGGATAATTTAGAGAAGAAAATCACTGACTCTTTTGCGAATGAACCTAATGCTAAAGTTGGAGTTCTCTTGGGGTCAGTCAGTGACTTACAAAAACAGCTGAATGATTTTAACATGGTTGTGGAAGATTACAAGCAAAATCTGGATCTCATGGAGCATCTGCAACAGATGATGAAAGAGGTACTAGTAAACCTGAGATCCCCACTGTGGCTGCAGTAATGACCCAGGACAGGGATAGATAAAAGTGCTTTAACTCCCTCAAGGTTAATCTGTACCTTCCAAAAGTAACAATTTGGTAATTTTTTTTTTTATTGTTTCTTTCTAAATTTGTGGTTAAAGGGGGAAATAAATGTGCAGTGTGACCATACTCATGCAACTGTCCTCTCTACCTCCGTATGACTTTCATAGTCATTCAGCATGTCTGTGATCATGCTTATGAGCTCATTTTCTCTAAGTAAGCTCTGAGGCAACACAGAAAGTGCCACAAAGTCCTCTTTGATAGTCGTCAAACTATGAGAGGCAGATTATCACAGTACCCACTGTGGTTTATGTAATGATGGAACTGAAATGTAAAATACTCAGTTCCTTAAGAGAAGAAGTAGACTAAATTTTTTAGTAGACTAAATTTTTAAATATATCTATAATTTTTTCTTTGAACTGCAATCTGTCTTATTGGACACCTCCATAACTTTATTTTAATGTGTCTGAGGACTGTCTCATGCCTTGTTTTTTCTAAAAGAAAAAGGGTTTGGGACAGTATTGTAAGAGTATTTTCCCTCTTGCTATATTGTGTTGGTGCTCTTGCCATTGGACAAGCTCATTCTGGTAATCACTCTTTATTTTTAGAAATAACATTGTTCTCATCTCCAAAGGGATCTAAGTGCGTGACAAATCCCCTTAATGATGAATCAAAATACTAAACTTTTGTTTAACAGGTGTTTTCAGTGTCCAGTGACCCGATCAAAGTGTTCTTGCATATACCATTAGCAAAGCAATTTGTTAATATTTGTTGAACATCTGCATTTTCAAACACCCCACTTACTTAACAGAAATAAATTCTTTCCTAGAGCTAAAATTGAAGACTGTTCAGAGTATTCTTAACCAAAGATGTTTATTATGGTTACGTTCTAAAGCCTCTTCTTGTCAGTAGAAAGATTCCCGGTGACTTTAGTGGTTGCTGAGACCAAAAAACCCTGTTTGCTAGTACGTTAAACTTAAAGAACCCTTCTGCCCTTACACAGCTATAGCTGAGGCCATAACATGAAGTTTTTGAAATTAGTCAATTGATATACAAGGTGCAACAAACCCAGAAATAAAACATGTTTTTGCAGAACCATTAAATAATAACCTCACCAAGTTTGTAAGACAAGCATGGGCCTAGTGTTTAATGAAAATTTAACAGATATTAATACTTCAAGCACCATTAGTAATGAACAAGTGTTTTTCAGGTTGAATTTAAGTCAAAATATTTAAGACGTACTGTATGCCGCTGATTATGGAAAGTCTAAGAATAATCCAGTCTATTCGCCAACAGCTTGAACTGCAGATAGTAATTCATTACAATGCAGGTTTTTTATCCTTCAGTGTCAATTTTGGTTTGAAGATGTGAGTGCAACAGTGATTAGAGTTGGCAACTACTCTGCAGAATGCAAAACAAGAGAAGCAATTGACAGTCTCTATAAGCAATTCAATAAGTTTATTGAACCTACGGTGCCTCAACAAGAAGAAAAAATTCAGCAGATTATGGACGTTGCTGGACGGCTATATGGTGAGGAGATATCTGGTAATGTGCTGTGGGGGCAAAATACAGAAACTTGGCATGGAAGTAAGCAGATTCCTAGATTTGTTCATTGAAGAAGAAAATAAGATGAATTTTTAAAAATAAATGTTTTAAAGTATTGATTGGAAGAGGTGAAGGATTTCAGAACAAATATTCACAAAAAACAAAAATATGAAAGTACTCAGCAGTCTGGTATTTATTTGTTTTCTGTATACAGCTTGAGTTCACCTTGAAAGCAAAATGTCCTTGTAATATTCATGAGCTTGGAGTTAAGACTTCATGGCTTAAGCTCTCTCACAACAGGCAAGTCAGAGGATATTATAACGATATACTTCAGTGCTGAATTAATTTTTTACATTAATACTGTGAATAACTGCTAGGATTTGTTTGCCAAATTTTTCTTAGCAAATAATGTAGATTGCTAATTAGATGCTGTGCTTGCAATTGTATTGATTTGGAACATTTTTTTTGGTCAGCTAATTGCTGACCAAAAAAACCCAAAAGCCAAAAAAAGTCATGTTTTGCTTTTTTTTCCCCCCACTTGTAATTTTTTATGTTATTTTTGAATAACTTTTTGAAGTTATTTTGTCCAAATGTGTGGGGATTTAGTGTAGCCTATCAATTCAAGTAGTAAAGCTGAGAGAATTTCAAGATTCAAACTGGGCTTTTAAATTCCTCCTAATTTAGTGCTAGAAAGACTATTTAGAGAGCACAGATCACTTATTTTTTCTTCTTTCTCTTTTTTTATTTTTTTAAGTCTTCTCAATATTTCAAACATTCATATCTGCAGGCAAGGAGATGACAATGGATTTTTTGACAACAGCTGACTAGGAACACCTAATCCTGATTAGGTGGAAGTTGCTTGGTGTTCTTTAAGTCATTACATGAGAAAAAGCTTCTGCATCCTGCCTTTGTTTTGTATTTTTTATAACAGGGATCTAAGTGCCTCCTAGCTGTATAATGTGACAACTAGTTAAGGGGAGATTTTATGATGTCAGCATCTTTTAATGTAGTATTACTAACCAGAGGAAAGGTCTGCAGAAACTATAGGAGTCATCTCAAGTAAGCTAGTAAGACGTGAGAAAGCACATTACTACGAATCACAGAATACCTCCAGCAAAACAAAACACAGAAAAATGTGATTATTGTAGTACCTTGGGGTTACAAATTACACTGATCATTGCATGTCTGTTTGAGGCATTTTGTTCTACTTTCATGCTGTTTTGCCTTTGTAGGTATTGCAGAAGGAAAGAAGTATGTTGAAAAAACTGTATTAAAGTATAAAGAAATCATGAATTCTGTTGATGGGTTGTGTAGATCTCTGAGAGAACTTAAGGAGATAAAGGTACTTTTTAAAACTGGAGAATGTATTGCATCTACATCAACTTATTGTGCTTAGTTTCTGAATCAGTGCTTTTAACTGAGTATTATCTATGGTAGCATGAAATACGTCTTAATTGTTCACTTTTCTGTTACCTTAGGTAATGATTGTAATGAATCAGTGAAGTGCTACTTGTTTGGGCACTAAATATTTCTTCTAAGTTTCTTTTTCTTTGCTTTTTTCAGAACTGTTACTCCTTTCAAGAAATCTTTAGGAGAAAATATCAAATTTTCTTTGAGTATCTAGATAATTTTTTTTTCCATGTATCTTCTTCCTTTGATATTGTAATATAGGTAACTGCCAGATCTACAAAATGCCAAACATCTCGCTTGGCTCCCTCTTGGATAAGACATCCTGAAAAACAAGTTGTGTTAAAACCAAAGTAATTTGAGGTAGAAAAGCCTCGCTTTTACGTAAATATTAAAGACAACAGCATTTTTTAGTTTCATGTTCTCATAAACTGCTGTAGGGGTAATTAAATATAACATATTAACTGAGGAGGAATTATGGAAGACAGCTGATGGGGTAGATAACGAAGACTGTCTACTCCACCTCCCTCCACTGTCTAAGTAACATATGAAAAATCTCCTGCATACAGCAGGAGCTGATTAGTTAATTCTTCTGTGAAGGTGGTAAAATTAAGATGCTTAAATATCCTGCTTTTGTTGATACTGAATGGTGTTTCACTTTTCTTTGATGGAATTATACTATAAAATTGACAAACGCTCAAATTATCCATTAATACACTTAAAAGCTGTAAGAGATGCCAAAAACATAAGTTAATTCCAAAGATCATTATGTGAATGGAAAGAAGGCTTTGTCTTGCACTGTGACCGTATAGAAATCTCAACATAAATGCCCATTTAGTTTTTCTAAGTTCTCCTCCCCATCCACATACTGCATAAGCACTCTTGTGTGCAGGACAACAGTCCCAAGTTCTGTCAGAACAGGGCTTGAACCTTTCATCTTTTCTGCTAGCTCAACATCGTATGATCTTTTCAAGACAAGTGGAATTTCAAACTAATTTTACTACCTTATTTTGACTAATTTCCATAAAATCATTGCATTTCTTGCACAACAATTCTGCAACTTTATTAAAAGGAAAGCTGTTTGGGATTTTTTTTTATATGCACTATTCTGAGCTTTAAAAACTAATATTCTTATTGAACATTTCCAGGATATATCAATAGTCAATGTCTGTATCTTATGAAGAATAAATAATTAAGCAAATTATCTAAAGAGACATGTACCATCTGTAAGGAGTGCCATGACTATAAATTGAGTTTCACTTCCTGTCATTTTTAAGGCATGTCAAATTGAGGGGGAATGTATTACATAATCTTTCCTAATTTTACATGGCTGCTGAATGCCAGAAAAAAATCTGTGGGAATCTTCCATGACAGTTTTGAAGGATTTATCAAGTCTTCATAAAATATACTATGGTTGTCCAGGTTTCTGTTATGCTATGTTTTATACTTAGATGACATTCTTCCCTTTCCACCTTTTAGAAAAATTTGATTATAGGGACTCACAGATGTTTCTTTCCTCTCTAGAACTGTTTTCCTGAAACCTTGATATTTTTCTGAATTTGTTGTTTATTCTCTTTTTTTCTCATAACAGTGTTACTTTCTTAATCCTTTATTCCTCCTTCCTGAGCCTGTGAACAAATTGGTTAATATTCCTCAGATTCTTGAATAGCCACTGGAATTCTTCAGTTTTATATACTGAAGAATTGTAGTCTTCTGTAGCTTCCCTGACTGAGAAAAGATCCCATGACCTTCGAAAAGTGTTGTCATTACTTGGCCAAGAATAAATTAATTGGATTTTGCTGCATTTTTTTTGCCATAATCAATTAACACCTGTGATGATGACAGATTTTAGATAAGATTTCACTTTGATTTTTACTCTGTTGTACAGAGCATAAGTCAGTGTGTAGCTAACAATTGCTACCTTTTATTGTTTATAAACTTAATTAATTTTCTCTTCACATGGCAGAAAGTTGAGTTTTCTGAAGAGTTGATTACTGTTAAAAAAGAAGAAAGAAATGGTCAAGAAGCACATGAGACTGTTAAAGACAAAGAAGTGGATCAAAAGCAGCAGGTTAGTTCAGTTATTTGCTTTTTTTAATAACTAGAACTCTGTTTCTTGAAAGTCTTTGTGTATTGCTAGAAAGTTCCTTGCTTTTCAGTCTTAAAGCCTCCATTGGGATGGGTGTTATCAGTGTAGTCTTGGTCAATTGTTTTTCAGTTATTTTCAGTTACCTTTTTCCTTCTATCCAACCACATATTCTTCCCTATGAATTTATATTTTTTAGCATTTTTTACATGCCTGTATATCTCCTTTTCTTTTCTAAAATAATATTCCTTTCTTAGCCTCTTACAAATTTTCCTTTGGTCCTATTGCCACAGTACTCTTAATGTAGATGCCCTCTTTGTGATCATTCCTCCTTGCCGAAAAAAGAATACATTCTGCTCTCTCCTTTAAAAATAAAACTTAAGGGAATATAGGAAGTAATAGTGGAGACTGGAAGTCTACTGGAGACTAGAGCCCTAGAATTCCCATGATGCCTAGATACAAGTTTATGAAAGTATTTGATTTATAAGTAATATTCTGTGAGAGAAATGTCATAGCTCAGAATTTTAACTAAATAAAGGTGGAAATCACGATTATTTGTTGAACCATTAAGGTCTTAATGAGGAAAAAAGTGGGGTTTTAAAATATTTTTCTTTCAGATGGCATCAGGTGAATTGCCTGCAAATTCAGAAAGCATTGCTGAGAAGAGAGGCAATACTCTGTCTCCCACAGGTGCTAAACAAGTATGTGTTGTTCATATTAATTTACATTTAATCAGATTGATGGGCATAATTTTGTACTTTCAAGGGAATTCTACTCCTTAATTTGCTCTGTCTCAGAAGCTAGGACTATTGTTATAGTGGTATGCTTTGATTATATTCTCATTTACAGTATTACCAAAGACCTGACAAAACAAGCACATTGATTCAGTTTAAAAACAGTGTGAATAACAGGAAACAGAGCAACAATGGCGAACACAACTACAGCTGTCAGCAGTTCAGTAGGACATTGTGTCAAAGATAATTTGCTGTAATATTGCTATGACACTATAGAAGAAATAACAGAAGTCACCATCAAATAATCATCTTTATCCTCATCTCAAAACACTTAAGCTCCATTTCAGTTGCCAAAATTCTCTGCAACAGAGATCATAAATAATCCAAATTAGGGATTGCATGCGTTGTTGAGGACAATGCACAAAAGAAGATTAGATAAGGGAAGACTGAGCATGCACTTAGAATGATAAAAATCCAGACAAACCCGTTTTATTCACAGAAATACAATAAAAGAATATGAAAGTTTCCAAATCACCAATGAATAAATGAAAGGTTATAAATATAGGCAAAGCAAAGCCAGACCTATATTTTATGAGATTAATTACTTTATTTTAAAGAATATTTTGAAGGCTTGGGATCCTGGATGTAAATGTAAATAATTTGCTATGTAAAAAAGCAATAAATTGGAGTGGTTGGTAATATATTTAAGTCCTTAGGAAGGTAGGATCCATTGGTAACAGATTTAGAGATCTAAAAATTCCATTTTGCAAGCTGATAACATAGGAAAATACTACAAGATATTAAACAGCGATGTTTTGTAGAAATTCAGCTAATAATACCATTCCCTTCTGTTCAATACAAAATGTCCTGTAATCTGCTGCTGAGCCAAAATTAAACCTAATTAATTTTCTTACCTCCATTCCAAGTCAGTGGGAGTTTCCGTATTGACTTGCAGCCCAGATTTCACTCAAAATTTTGTGACTGTTCCAAAGAGCGTCCCTCAGGAGAATGGTCTCAGCAGATGTCCATAGCTCTATTTTGCTAAGCCACAGCTTTGTCAGGCCTCATCAGACTGAGCCTCAGCTGCTGAGGAGAGAAGTCAAGGGTATGCGAAACAGCAAATATCGTATGAGAATTGTGGCAGCTATGATGCCTCCACCCTTCTCATCACTCCATACTTCGCTTAAAGAGGTGGCAGGTTCTTCTCACTAGAGCTTTGTATAGTGGGCCAGCAGTCTCTGATTTTGTCTGTACTTCTGCAAACTGCTTTTGCAGTATTAATTTGCTTCAAATATAACCCTCTTAGAAGTGTGCTAGACCTTCTTATGGCACATTGACCCTCCTGCTTTTTTGGTCCCATGCTGCCAAAGCCTATCTGGCAGCTTGCTCACTCACAGCTCACCTGTCGTTCTTTTCCGCAGCATTTACCCCAGCGTCATTTTCCATCTCTTCCAGGGTCAAACACCTTTATAGTAAAACTTGAACTTCATCTTACGACTGAATTGAATTGTTTAGTAAAATAGACACACAGTAAAGTCCCAACCTTCTTCCAGTCATTTTTTCATAGATCTGGCATGAATCATGTTGCTTTGAAATAACAAACGCAGTAGCTTGGAAAAGCATTTATATTAAAACTAACATGTCTAAAGGACCAGGGCACATATGAGGTTCTATTACTTATAGATTTATTTTTTTAAATTTTGTGTACTAATTATTGTATTTAGAACAGTAAAGCAAAAGAAAACCAAAACAAATATACCACCACACTCTTGTACTGGATACTGCCAAAGAGGCCTGTTTTGGAAAGCAATGACATTCGGTGTATCACCTAATTTATTTGAGTGGGCAGTTCATAGGTGATAGAAACATTGCTTAGTAGATTACGTATTTGTGTGCAGAACTCAGCAGTGAGAGAGCAGCTTAAGAAAATATTATGCACACCTTTGCTGAGAGCCTTTGCACAAATGAAATCAATCGTGATTACATTCATATAAAATCAAGAGGCAGAGAAGTAATTAACAAAGCAGATAATGTCTTTGAAGCTTCATGATTAAAATTGATGCATTTAGGCCTCACCCAATTCTCTTTGAAACATGATGAGAGGGATTTTTTTTTCCTGAATCCAAGTTAACATAAAAATAATTTTTACATTGCTTTTCTTTTAATATTTAGCAGGATCTTGGAACAGCTGTCAAAAAAAAAAAAAAATGAAGGAAATATAAAATGCTTGGAAAATGTTATAGAGGTGTTGGTTTAATTATTTAACTCTTGAGCATGACTGACAACTCTTTTTCTCAAAGAAACAAGTCCAGCAACTTGGCTGTTAGTATATTTTTATCGCTATGTAACTGTGTCACATTTAGATGTAATTAGGCCACCTACTCCTCCTCCTCCTCCTACACCTTCTCCTTGCAAATGCTCATACAAACAGAACCTACAGGAAATCCACAGGTTGCCCTTTGTTTATAGAAAGGTACTTTTTGTTTCATTGTTACTGTTATAATAAATGCTTATACATAGTTATAATAATATCTTCTAGAATCTGTTTGAACAGTTTGAAATTCCAGTAAGCTGCTGCAACATTTTCTGAAAAATTATCTTTTCTTCCATTTCTTTCTGCTTCTCAGAATACATTAAGCTTAATTAGCAGAAATACTGTTGCTAGATTCTGCATGACAAGGGAGTGTATTGAATGATAACTCTTCATTTGTTTTTCTTTTTTTTCTTTCGTTTTTCTTCTTTCCCCTCCTTATTCAAGGAGAGGAATATATTGGCTGATATTTCAGTTATCTATCCAGCTGGTGAGGATCTTGTTTCACAGGATACAGAGCTGTCATCTTCAGCCAAAGAGGATAGTTTACAGACTGAATTCCTGGCAGAAGAAACACCCTCCGGAGATGAATATGAGTGTATATCACCTGATGATATCTCTTTGCCACCACTTTCTGAGACACCAGAATCCAACCTCTTACATTCTGAAACAGAGCTAGAAGAGCAGTGCTGTTGTAGTTCTCGTAGTCTGCATGTCAGTTCCTATAGCTTGCAAATGCAGAAAACCACTAGTAGGATAAAACTGATGGAAGCATCCGACCTCTTAACAAGCTCTGCTTTTGCTGATGCTACAAATAATAGAATGGAAAGCCCATCAGATCACTTTGAAAAGTTTTGTATCTCTTTAACAGATTCTGGTCCAAAAGTCAGAGCAGTATCTCCTTTGACTTGCAGCTCACAAGGAATATCTAAAATTAGCACGGCTTCCTGCCCTATAAAAGCCAAACCAGTACATAGCATGATGAGTGAAGTACGCAAAACACATTTACAACACCTTGAACTTCATAAAAGCATGGCAGAAACACAAGAACAATTGCATGCCTTGAATAACTGTACTAAAACCCAGGACAGGCTGCATGCTTTGCCTGATGCATTCTCAGGTTTCGTGTTTCAATCAGACGCCACCAGAAGCTGTCAGAGGCAGATGGTTACCCGAGAAGAGATTAAAAGTTCTTCAGAAAAGAACAGCATGGCCAGCCTAATTGGACAGGCGCCTAACTTCTCCCAGCTTCTGTCTAACAAAACCGTCATGGAAGGTTCTCCAGTAACTTTGGAAGTAGAAGTAACGGGATTCCCAGAGCCTACACTGACATGGTGGGTAGCTTACAATGAGAAGTAGTAAACGTACCTAGTAGCCAGCCACCATGAACCTCTTACAACCAAATTTTGTTTTTTGTAGGCTAGAATAGGCTAGAATAAATGGCTTGTATCCTTTCTACTCCACACTTCTGCATGATTTCCACATTCAGAATTGTTTTCAACAATTAACCGACTTTAAATAATCTCCCTGTACCAAATTTTATGAACAGTAATATCAAACTACTGCAAACACACCACAATGTTTTTCAAGCAAAAGCATCATATCGTTTTCATATTCTGGAATACGGCATTCTACTTGTTCAATGCCTTCTGAAAATAATTGCACGCTTCAGATTTACCATAAATAAATTCACCTGCATTTTCCCAGACTCTGGGCACTATGTATGGACAGACACATAGATGTGCACGTACACTGAAATATTTATATAGTCACTACATATAGATGGAGACACACACATTTGTCAAAGTCAGTTATGAAAACCAAGACAGGTTACAGGTTAAAAAACCCACCTAAATATCTTCACTAACAGAATCCGTTTTATATCTTATATTGGTGTGCATGGTCTATCTCTTTCTTAATTGCCATGTGTCTATTTAGATTACTTTATACTGGATTTAGATTACTTTTATACTGGATTTGTGAGAAATACAGATGATATAATATAAACATCTGAAGTCTAAAAATGCCCTGCCAAAAGGAATAGGGACTTAAAGAGGGGCATGATTTCAAGATTTTTGTCCTAGTTCTATGCATTGTTGCATGTATTCCTCTAATTTTACCTCATTTTTCTTTTCTCCACTTATTCCATTACTCTTTCACACTGGAGGCCCTTCTTTCAATGTATTAAAAATTAAATATGCCTCTTACTAGAAAAAAATTGGTGTTAATATTATTATTATTATTACACATTTAAAGAATTAAACTGTAATTTTTTGTTAAACTGAAATTTCTTCCGTGGCACTGAGAAAAATACTGGACACTGCAACCTTGGTGCTATACTCTGTTGGTATCAATAAAGTTACCTTGTTTGAAATACCATTATTGTACAGATTGAGGAGTATTACTGGTGAAACAAAATGTTCATTTTATTGTAAGAAAGCATTAATTTAACTCAAAAATATATATATACTGTTGATTGTCTTTCAAAAAGATAGCATTTAACTGGAATAATTTTGAAAATTGGAAATTCATGAAAACAGAAAAAAAGTGGGGTTTTTAATTAAAAATTCACCAATAACGTGTATTTTGTACTGGTGTAGAAATTCTTTTGGATATACATGTAGAAAAATATTTTCGTGTTTGTGTTAGGTTAAATTTAGCCTATGCTGAAACATCATGAGGCAAGGAGAGAGAGAATTTTCTCTAATTTCCATTTTTAAATCAGGAGTCAATACCAATACACGGTGATAGATCCTCAAGTGTTAGAATACGACACCAGTTCCCTGAAGTAACTCCTGATGCATTGTTCTATCCTGTTTGATGATGTGAGCTAAGTAAAAGTTAAGTGGGCTGGGATAGAGGAAGGTTTTTTACTGTCTTTTATATTGAAGATACAAGTTTAAAAAGTTTGTTTGTTAATCTTTTAGAGCTTGTTCATGAGCTGGATGTGGATTGACTCAAGACCTTATTAACAAAAATGTTTCAGCACAAAACTGAGGGCCCAGGCCCTCATGTAACCTGTCTAATACTGCAGTGAGAGAGTTGTGACTTGTCCATTGAAAACCATTTTCAGAACCACGTTTTCTGCTGTTAGGAATGTATTATCCAGTAATTTGCATAGTTTAGCTGTTCGTACATATTGACAGATTAACTTTAAAACTGAGAAATGAGAGCACAGCAGTGTTCTCTATTCTTTGCTGTTAATGTAGTGTGTTACAGAGATTGTCTGAATTTGCAAGGTTCTGTGTGGCATGCAGTGATAAAACTCTGACTTGAAAACTGACTCTCTGCTTCAGGTACAAGAAGGGCCAGAAACTGACTGCAGATGAGCACTTAAAGCTTTTACAAAAGGAGACAAAGCATACCTTGTTCATTCAGAAGGTGTGTGATAAAGATGCTGGCCTCTATGTTGTTCGGGCTAAAAATTTGAACGGCACTATCTCATCAAGTGCCATTCTTCACGTGAAAGGTAACAGGCCACCTATTGCAAGAATAGACTGGATAATGCTGTGTGTCATCTATATTAGCGTATCACTAATGTACTGGCTATTCACAAAATAAGTACAATATTGACTGCACCGGACTTAATTATCACATGTTAAATTTATTTTCTTACACTGCATTTTCACAATATGTACCAAGCCACTTTTATGACAAAATGGATATATTGCTTGTTTCTTTATTGCCAGTATTATGTGCTTATTTTACTTTCTCATAGTGATGTTGAGATAAAAACTTACGAAGATTTTTCTAGAATATGAGGCTCAGTTTTGCTTTCTAAAAGTGTAGGCATTGCAAATCACTGGAAACAGTTTTAATGGTTGTAGGTTTTAAATGTCAATATACAGCCAGGTAGAGTGCTCAGATCTCTGCATATTTTAGGATATGTCTTCTCTTGGGATGGGGTATGGAGAGTGTTGGACTTTTTTAAACATAGAATGTATTTTTTCCAGCCACATGTTTTCTTGTATGCTTACCAAAAAAAAATATTTTTAGGATAAAGCTTCTTAGTAAAGGTATCATACCATTCATTATTGAACTAGTATAGACCAGATTTAAATCTGTCTCAGCCCAGCATATAGGCTCCACAAAGGACAGCTGCAGTAGTTCCAGTAGAGTTGTGATTGTGCTACAGAACTGACTTAGAACCGTCAGGATTTATGTCAGTGACATCTAGCACACAATAGAACAAATGTTTACAAAGTGAAACATTCCAGCGCTCCACTCTGTTTAAAAAGATGCCCATCACACTTTCTCTGCCTTCTTATAAAGATACAAATATTTCTAATAATCCTCAAAATTTTTAGTATAAGACAAGAAAGTTAATAATTTATGACATGAGCTTTTGCTCATATTTAAAATTTTTAACACACTGATTTCAAACAGAATCAACCAAATTGGGGAAATATTCAAAGGTGTATTCAAATTTTTAAAAAAGAAAAGTCAGTGAAACAGAATTATCCTTTAGCTCCAAAGCAGTAAATCCAAACCAGTAGTTTCTTCACTTACAGTTTGCCTTTCCTTCTTGCCGAGGACAACCACAAATTTTTTTTTTTAATAAAGTTCTAATTTGTTTAAATATTTCATAACAATGATGTAACTGTGCCAGTGGAAGACTCAATTTATAAATCCTCGAATATAATTTCATTATTTAGCCTCAGTATTCGTTGTATTTATACAGTAAAAGAGTTGACAAACAGCTACATGATTTTTCCTGCATCTTTTGATTATCAGTTTTCATGTTACAAATGCATTGTTCTGGAAAATTTTTTAGAGAGGAAATATTTACCTTCTCTTGCATAATTTGCTGGAATGAAGTAAACCTTTTACTGTGTAGCACACTGTGAAAAGAATGTGTATTGTAATTGCTGAGGGTCAGGTATTTTGGCCCAGTGACGGCAACTTTTTAAAAATTCCTGTAACTTTGAAAAAGGAGAAGTTCTCAGCATGATACAACCTCACAGCAATATGAGAGGGAGCAGGAGGAGGAAGTGGTGAGCAGATGGGAGAATAAAGTAAGTTCTAAGTAACTCGGTATTACCCTTAATGAACCACTTTCTAAGTTCAGTCATCTCCCAAAAATGTAGATTAATAGGAATTTTCTCAGGTATCCATTTCACCTGTTTTCGTACAGTGTATTTTCCATTTCACAATAAAGGTAACTTAGATCTTAATAAATCATTGTAGAAGTATATAATATCTTTGTTTGTTTGTTTGTTAAAACTTTCCTCTGAGAATTTGAAGATTTCTGTGAATTTTAGGTAAACACAAGTTGATTTTGTGAGTGTGGTACTGCATCTCCTTTCAATCAGGAGTAGTTTTAAACACAGTTTTTAATGTATGTGTGGATATCAGCCACAATTTTAATTGCTGCAAAAAACAAGATTTCAAAAAGAGTGATTAGAGATACTGGATGCACAGCAGGACACTGAAAGTCTCCTGGTTTTAATGTTTTGCTTTGTAAACAAGGACATAATCAATACTGGTTACTGCTGTGCTGGCAGTCTGGGTTTAAATACCCTTTATTTAAGGACTCAAATGAGTCCTTAAAAAACATTTGCCGGAAAATTCCGGCTGTGTTCTGTTTTGATAATCTAAAAAAAAGGAAAAAAGGGAGTGACAGTGGTGTAGTCTCATGATGCACTAATATTTCTTTGAAGGAAAAAACCACTCATTCTGTTGCAGCAATAATTTTAACATAATGCTTCCCACTCTTGTGGAGTTTTTAATAGTGTATACTACGCATGCTTTACTTTCTCCTTCTTTTAACCACTCTGTAGAGCAGGGAATACATCTAGGTGTTTCATATTGTTCTGGTTCTTTCTTGATTTACAATGTTAATTTTCCCTCATCACAGTCACAGTTTTGAGCCTATGGTTACTTCAAGATCCCAAATTGTTTGCATCTTCCCAATGGCTCCCTTATAGAGAAGATATAAGCCTCAGTCCCACTACCCTTACAAGAAAGAGATTAGGCATATAACTAACCTACACTCCCTTCCTCCTTCCCCACATGCAGACACTCATTAAGAAAATGGTGAAAGATATTGCCTGTCTACAAGATGTGGAGTTGTGTGAAGGGGTGTTTACACAAGGTACCTAAATGTGGAGGGAGAAAGGGATTAATTATTTTCATTTTTCAAGAGAAGCAGGCTGAGGTCACAGGTTTGAGTCAGTAGGCAAAGAGAGGAGGAGTCATTACCCAGATTGGATCAGATGTGGCTGGAGCTGCAATGGAGAAGGTGACTTCCTCTCAAATGACTGGTAAGGTATGCTTACTTCTGCACCTTTCTCTGGAGACTTTTCTAGGGTAAAGAAGTAATTTTTGTGTGTGTATTATCATCTGTGGTCCAGAGGAACTGTATCTTGAAAAATTACTGCCAAGACTTTAAAAAGGTTACACATGGTATTCGAGGAGACTGGAGCTCTGGATTATGGATATTTCGAATCAATTGGGTCATGAGATCTGCTTAATATTCCTAATAAAGAAATCCTTCTGTTGGTGTTAGGAGCTTGACTGAGACAAAATCTCTAAACAATAAAGTGCAGTGTTAATTCAGAGTAATGCTGAGCAAATACAACGTCTCTAAGCTGCATGGTGAGAATCTGCCTAGCTGAAATTTGTGGAGAAGACAGGAGAAGTTCATAAAATTACCACATTTCAAGACACCAGAGATTGGAAGTTACGTGCCTAGAGTAAATAGATTAAGAATAACTGTGAAGCAATTTAATTTCAAAAATGGCTCTTAAAACTGATTTGGCTTGACCCATACTGCGTGTGTGTGAGAGACCTGAGGCAGGGGTGAAAGCTGTGTGATAGACAGATGAAGGTGATCTTTCCTCCTGCAGTTTTTGCATTGCACCAGATTGATGATTTTTCCATGCTTATTCACTAGTTTGCGTCATAACTCTACTGGTTCCTACAGATAACTCATGGAATTTTTAATATTTGACAAAACTATTGTCTGAAGCTGCAAGAGTGGTATTTCAGTACCACTGACTACCTGATTACTTTTTCCCACAATGGAGGAATGGATCTGTTCTTTCTAACCTTTGTCATTCATGGGATGTCCAGCCAAGAAATAATTTACAGTTAACAAGTTGTCTTCTGAGTTTTTGTTATGATATCATGGGAGAACCACTGGTGAAATATAACCATCCATTCTATTTTGAAGGTTGCTGTCAGATGATGAAATCTTTTACACAGCAGACTTTGTTCCCTGTTGAGGTCAAGCTTGTGCCTGAAAGAGTTGTAGAAACTGTCACTTCATGCTTCTATTTGCATCTACTTCTCCCTTTGCTCTCTAGAAACTGGTCGTTTCAGTTTTTATGTTCTGCTGCCTTACTGATATAAAGTCAAGATGTGGTCTGATCGCTATCACTGTCACCATTCCACTCAGACTTTTCTTTTCTTTTTTTTTTTTTTTAATGGTAATAACCATTCTGATATGAGATGCAACATGACTTCACAAGGTAATCCAAACTGCACAAGTAATGGAATCCAGCCAAGATTATCCCAAGGAGTGGCTGAAGCTCACTTAATGTTTTCCACTGAAATACAAGCTAAACATGTTCTGTTAGTGACCTGTTGCTAACTGCCTGCAAAGAGTAGGCAGGGCTGTAAACTTGGTTCTCTTGCTTGAAGTGAAGCTGGAGATCTCAAATTTCTGGCCTTCGGGTGCATGCAAAGCAATGGGGGTGGCAGCTTGCACATGCTAACTTTCAACAGCTAAGAACTGAGTTGTTTGAGCTGCTCTGGCTTGCTGATACAGAGGTCACACCAGGTTAGCACAAGTGTGGGAGAGTAAAACTTATGTTCTGCTTTGCAGTATCACCTCAGTCCTACAGTACGTAGGAAGAACAGAAAAGCGTCTAAGCTTGAAAGCTTATTGCAACTAAGAGCTCATCTAAGTGAATTTATTAACACAGTGGTCAAAATGTCTTTCTCGTGATGCCAGAAGGCCCACATTAGGCAAAAATAGCCTTCGGCTCAATATATTTGGGTGTAGAAGTTGATGTGCACCAGTGTAAGATAAGCTGATTTTTGTTTCATCATAGTATAAAGAAAAAATTTTCATCCTTAAACAGTGGAGTAACGGTGGCATGGCAGTTTCAAATTGTGATTTAACACACATTTCAGTAACTTCCTGTTTCTGAGAAGGCCAGTGATAACTTTTGTTAACTATTTTGGAAACGAGGTACAATTCATGTCAAAGAGGAAGGACACATTCTTTATGTGATAGAGATGCAAAAAGTTCATTTTTGTTGTAGTATATGTCTCTGTGTGTCCTTCTCGTGTTAACATCTTCTGCTTTATATTCCCTGTGTCAAGAATACTTAGTCTGAATTCTGAGGTTGTTTTACAGTAACCTCGTAGGTGGAATATATGTGGAACCTCAGGTGGTAGTACAGTGATGCAGTAAATCCAACTTTACAGCTCATTAAGTTACAAGTCACAGAAAGCAATGTTTTTATTGAGTACAAACTGGTGCTGATGATTAAAATTTCTTCGATTTTGATGGGTTAATTTGTATTGATCAGTCCTTGTAGTGGCTCAGGTGTCATCTGTCCTTCCACAGGTGGCATGAAGCTAGCACAGAATCAATCTCGTGTGTTTGGGTATTTGCAACAGAAAAGCAATTACTTTCTCATCCTTCATCTGAATCAAATTTTTACTGGATGATGTGGTAGTACATGGTTTCAGTATTAATGATGGCCAAAAAATGAAGTGGTCAAAGTGGCAGAGAGGCCTCATTCTGCCCTTCATTTTTGTTGCAAATATCATTTTTTTTTTATCTTTTCAGTAACTTTTTTTTTTTTAAACTAAAATAATAAGGGGGGAGAAAGTGAAGAAAGCGTGATGTACAACAATGCACTAAATAAAAAAATTTGCTCTCATGACTTTGTCACTTTAAATTTGTGTGGAATATTTACTTGTCTGCCTTCACGGAAAAAATAATTCACAAAAACTTGCCTAATACTTTACCAAACAACATGAATCTTTACCATTACCATGGAACTAATATCACTATTCTGATGCATGAAATTCTTAGATGCTTAATAGCCATGTTTTTTAGCAAACTATATATTAGATAGATAAATGATATATGCCTACTAACTGTCTTGCAAACAAGTTATTCTGAGTTCCAGGCATCAGTAAAGGCTCTTCTTGTCTTACAATGTGATGAACTTTATGAGAACAGATTTTTTTCTTCACTTGTTTTAGTTGTGTCTTTTAAAACACAGTGAATATTGATTTGATTAAATTTTTTTTCAGTACAAGGAAAACAGCCAAACTTCACACAAAGGTTTGGACATAGAACTCTACAAGAAGGAGAAGATTTAATCCTGCATTGCACTATACATGGAAAACCCAAACCACATGTCTGCTGGACAAAGGATGATATCCAAGTGGTATCTGGAGATATCAGTGTATGTTCTAATGTTCTTGAAATTTTTCTTGTGAGAAAGGTAATTTATACTGCCTTATGCTATTAATTATCTCCTGTGTGCATTCTCTTGTTTTACAGACTGAGAAATTAGGAGATACCTATTACCTTTTAAAGAGAAATGTAGTCCTTGCTGATACTGGGAAATATATCTGTGTTGCCAGCAATGAAATTGGAAAGGCACACTGTTCTGCTTTCGTAACAGTGATAGGTGATTCGTCCTGCCAGCTGCATGCTTTTGGCACCCTGGTGCCTTGTTACATGAGCAACTCATTCCCACTAATGTACATATTTCGTTTCAGAGAAAAACAAACCCCCCAAAACTTCCAGTGTAACTCGGGCTAAACCAGAATGGGAAGATGGGTACTTTTCAGAAGTGAATGTCACCACAGCTGAACTAGTACAAGCCCAAGACACACCACGTGAGAGAGATGGAAGGCCGGTGGCTAAATGTACTTCAGTAAGGTAACTTGCATCTTACTCCATGCTACAACTCGTACTGCTGCAATAACTGTAAGGACCTTAATTTACAAAGCACGCATCAAACACTCTTCCTAATCTATGAGTTTTGGAGTAATATACGTTATGTGCATAATATGTGACTGCCTTTTTCACTTAATTCTTCATCAAAAGGTATGTAATCTTTAGATGAAAGAGCTTTTAATACATTAGAAAATTGAGTCTTTGCAAGGTACTTAAGTTTAGTGAAATATTTTTTTGAAAACTAGGCATCTCAATCTAGATTTTAATATAAGGTTTAAAAGCTCAAAGACACAAAGTTTTCCAGAAGTTCGAATTGATGGAGCTATGTGAAGTTTCATCAACAGAATATATAAACCAAGTTTTCTACTAGGCAAGTCTTATTCAGAAGAATAAGTAGCAATCCTAATAAGACAGGAACTGTCACTGTTCATTAATTAATCAAAGATAACAATACTTCCCACTGTGCAATTTGAGATTAAATAAATGAGATACATGAAGTCACTAGTCCCTGTGGTGACTTTTAGCACAGGATGAATTCTTGCCTCATGAATTTAGGCTCTGACAAAAAAGAAAGAGCAGTTTTATTTTGTCTTTAAGTTCCTGAATTTTATCTATCTAGATGTAGAGAAACACGTAAACACAAAGGAAAGTTGTTGCATACGTTTGTTCAAAAGCTTTGTCCTTTTCCTTGTGAGCTGCCTGTACACTTTGCCTCATGTCCAGCTGAGGAAGCACTGATCCCACATATTTTGTTCAGGTTTTTTTTCTGTATTGCTGTGATATGGCAGTAAAAGATAACATATCAGATCATTGTAATTTTACTTAAGGCACCTAGAGAATTCAGTATGATTAAAACATGTAGACCATACAGAAAGGTCAGATTTATCCTAATTTTTTTTCTCTTACCTTCTGTTTTTTATAGCTAAAGTGTCTTCTGGTCAGTAAAATGAGATTTAGAATGTTTTATGTTCTCTCTGTAATTACTGTTTGTTTGATCTCTAATCTTGTATTTTCTCAAAACCACGAAGAACTGCCTGTGCCACCATTAAAAATGTGGGCAATATTAACTGACGTTTTTTAAACAGGTTTAAAGAGAAACTCTGGTTTCAAGGAGTGTATCTTGAACTTGAGAGGCCACAAGAGATTAACTTCAGTTTGAGACATGATCCCATTCTTCTGCCTGATGCAGTGGAAGAGAAGATGGACTGAATTGCAAGATGTCTGATTCCGGAGCAAGTTTGTTGTTTGCTGTGTCCGTTAGTAGATATTGGCCATGGGTGAGGAGCAGATGACTTTTGGGTGCTATCCAATACATATCTAGATTAAAATTTGTATTTTGTTTCTTTACAAATAAATCAATATTAAAATTCACCTGTGCAGAGCATTTATTAGACAGTGATTTATAATTTCTTGTGGGTTTGCTCTGGATTGTTGGACAAATCATCAGAAGGTGAGGATGGAGAAAAGAAACATTTTCCTTCAAAATTACAGATCTCCTTGGTGGTTCCCTAGTACCCACTATGGTAGTCTTATACAAATTCCATCAGTGGTATTAATTCCATTAACAGGTCTTCCCACTAGCTAATATAGAGAATTAGGATTTAAAACAAAATGAGTTTATAACTATAGAATTCTTCAGTTTAATAAATAGAGTGTTAATTGTCGTATTTCTAACAGCTTTGAGACACTTTTCAGAGGCCAGGCACCAAAAGAAGTGGTTACTAATGTTAGCAAACCTTGTCTAATGCTTGCTTAGTAGCAGGAATGTCTTCAGGGAAGAGAAAGTCTCTCTCTAAGGCAGCATAATGCTTCTGCTTTCAGGACTAGATTAGTGTGACAATACAATCCATTTCTAGTTGGTACCTGTCATTGCAGTTCAAAAGAGTGGACTATCTTCAAAGCACATCTTTAGTATGGCCAAGTACTCTTCAATAAGAATTCCTCAAGAACCACAATGTCTATTCAGGGCATTAAAAAAACTTTGAACTGAAATTGAATCTTTTGGATCGTAGGCCAGTCATTAGCGTGATGAATCTTTTTCTCCATCTCTTGAATTCAGATTTTAAGTGTTTTTTTCAATTCACTGCAAGACTTTTTGTAGAGAAAGACAAGGACTTTCGTAGTGTCATCCATCTGCAGCATTGAAAAAAGTAGCTCAGAAAAAGCTCTGTTTTGGATGGCTGTTTGACTGCCACAACAGTAAACAAAGCAGTCACACTTGCTGAATTATTGAAAAGAATATTTATTATTGAAAAGAATAACAGTTCTTTTCAAAAAAGCCCTACCTTGCAAATGATTCATGCTGTTCAGACTTCTGCTTCAGTCCACTCTCAATGGCTTGGCCAACACCACAGATACACACAGATCCACATGTATTGTGCAATTCCCTGTTGTCCAACATTCTGCCATTCTTTATATGCACATTGATTAAACCTACTCTGGTTTTGCATACCACAGCAATGCACTCACACTTCTCACAGAGAGCAGATAGGGATTTAAGCAGTGCCGCATTTTTGTGCTTCATCCAAGTAGATGTCATCTGTGCAAAATTGGCACTGAAATAACATATTTAAGAATTGCTTAAATCATAATATCAAAACATTAGGCATTTTTCTCCATCAAGATGCAGGTTGGATAGCAGAAACTTAAATTTATCTCCAAGTTAAAGTACAGGCAGAGAGAGGAAATGAGCTGAAAAAAAATATCATGTACATGTCTTCACCTGATCACATAAATCACTTGCTTGACGTTATGGAAAAGGCAATGGCATCCTGCCCGCAGAAGAGTCACAAGGCTATGTATATGTGCACATAAATATAGTAGCTGCAGACTGAGGTACTTGCTCTGCATATTTACCCTGTATCTCTCACAGATTTTTCCAAAATGAAACGAAGACAAGTGTCAAATGTCTTATGGATCCTATGCAATTATCTTTCCCAACTAAGTCCCTTGTTTGCATGTGTTATTTAGATTTAAAGATGACACGGAAAAAAATTGTGTTTCTAACTGTACTCACATTCAGAGGACTGACAAAGTACGTGGATCAGATGTCCATCCCCTCCTTCCCCCCAAATGATAAACCCCATAAAATTAATGTTCTTTTCTCAGCTGGAATCTGTTAATATGACATATATAATTTCCTATTTAGAAATTCATTCTGTAAAAATGAAAGTATGGAATTCAATGCTTGCTGGTCTTGGATGCTCATCAAATTTAAAGTACTGGGTTCTTTTTGCTTTTGCTTGACTGTTAGACTGTGAGCAAAACTTTAATATTTGTGACTTTTTTTGTCTTGATTCACAAAACAAAACTCAGGAAAAAAGTTTCAATGCTTTTTTAAATACATGGGGCAAACCAGAAATATGTATATCTGTCCTTACTTATGGTTTTCTTACAAAATAGTAGAAAGTGGTTCTTATAAATAAATAAGAATCCATCAGCCTTCTTTTGCCAACGAGGAACACAGCTATTGCTCCAAGTGTTCCCTGAAAATGGACCCATTATGAAAAATGGTAAGTGTGTTTGTTTCTTTTCATTTTACAAATCATAGATGTCCATATATTTATTAAAAGGTTTCCAAATTTGAAAAAAATATATGCATCTATTAAATGCTAAGGACAGTCTCAATGTTAGATAAAACTTGTCCTCAGTACAATGATGTTAATTACTGTTTTGTGGAAGGAAATGGAACACTTAATAAATATATTCTTTACTCAGGGGCCAGGTTTTGTTAGTAGGGCCTGCTTTCTGAGGTGAAGTGCTGAGAAGGTAAATGTTTTTCTTTCTTCCTTGTTCCACATATGTAAATGTGTGAGGAAGATACATAAAGAAATAATATACAAGGAAAACTTGTCAAAAGTGACATCTGTAAATCTCCTTCTTAGATATTTCCAAGGAGATGATATGACTGACTCCTATCAACATGAATTTAGTGAATAGGGACCCTGATAATGTGCAGTGCAGTTTCCAGTAAGTTGTTCCCATAAAGTAATTTCAAAACTTGCTCAGTGCCTTAGTTATGTTTTCTACTTTGGAAGCAATGGGCAGCGCCTTCTTCAGTAACAGTTTTTTGCAAGCAGGTTTTAGTTTGTATTGAGAAAGGTTAGTGTATCTTGCATATTCAATTACAGTGGCTCAGATAAGAATCATTAGCACCTGAAAATGCAGCAGCATTTCAGAAGCCAGCTGCAGCTGACAAACGTGGATATTCTCGTGCATATAATTCAATTTACAGCCTGTATTTAAGGTTCTAAAGGTTTTTTTATAAAGTACTGTTTGTAGTATTAGCAGGGAAAGAGACGTTGATAAAGGTAGTTGAAATATGTTTTGATTTCAAGTCAGGATTTAGGGGTTTAACAGTTAAGACTTTTTAAATTATTTCTAAGTTTAAAGAAAGAAAGTGGGTAGGGGAAGGGAAAGTATTTTTTTTTCTAAAGTATACTTGGAAAACTGGAAATTCAGCAAGAATATAATGTATAAATATATTTTGGGTTCTGACAGTTCTATAAGGATTTAGAACAGCATTTTATCAGTGAGAAGTTTTATGTAAAGTGACCAAATTATTTATTTCATTACTCCCTTGGTTCTCATAGCTGATTGGAGAAGATGGTAAAATGAAAATAGTAAATGAAAGGAGATATAATAGTTATTGTACAGGAAAGAACAGGACAAAGAAGTAAGGGAGACAGTGAAAATGGAAGGAGAGAAGGAAATGGGAAAGGTACTTATTTTTTTTACTCAGTTTGCAAATTAGCATTTGTAGATAGATTAAGGGACCAGGAGAGAGAGCAGGATTTGTGCTACAAAGGTTGTGCAGCTACAGCAGAGTACACTGGTAGTACAACACTACTAGTGTTTGACAAACAATGAAGAAAAAGTAAAGATGGTGAATTTTTAAAAAAAAGTATTAGAATTAAAAAAAAAATTATAAGTATTAGAAATTTGAAATTTTAATTGTTCAAGAAAGAATGAATTTCGTCTTTAAGCTCTGATTAGAGTCTTCAGCTTTCAAGGAGTCTTCACGTGGGCCTATTAAGGCAGCTCCACTGATCAAGTCATTAGGATTATTACAATTAATCAAAGTGATTAAAACATACAAAGAGATTGCAGATGTCCACACCACAAGGTTTCACTGTCTTAAATATCACTTGATACTCCTTAAATGTAATTTAAAAGCCTTAAATTGTGGCCTACAATGCAGTACATATACTAACATTGGCAATATATAGTTTATGCTTCAAGCAATAACAGACTGAAGCAGATGCTGAAATTTTTGTACCTATCCTCAGATCAAACATCTTCCTGACAAAAAGTCTTTGTCATTATCTGTATCTGATTTTTTGTTTGATGCTACAGCAAAGAAATAACATCATTTTTACCAGCAGTATGGCTGAAGTCATCCTTCTGATTTTTCTTGTGGGTACACTACGTGACACTAAACACATAGAAATCATGTGATATAAATGTGACAGAAGGCATGCAGGATAAATAATTCATATTTCCTTGAGGACATGAGATAAATACTCCACTGTTCAATTCCATTTTTGTATTCAAAGTAAAAAATTGAGAAGGTACAAACTTTTTTTGGAATAGAAACAGATGATTAAAAGCAAATGTAAAAGTTAAAAAAAAATGAACTTGTTTTTTAAAATACAAGGTATTTGGTTTGAGTATTTGAATGCAGGAAATATTTCTCTTGTAACATTATTATCAGTCACTGTTGACTTGATGGAAATAGAAACATAGAAACCTCTGACCATCTCATAACTTAAAAAGTGACAGGTTTTATATTTCTGTCATTTAAAAGTTATCACATGTTCATAAACTTTTTAATTGTTTATTTGATTTAGACATCATCATTAAGTTGGCTGCATTTTTTAAGTTTGCAAGTATTAGCCTGTGTTTTTCTTCAAGTTTGATTTTTCACTGACTGTTTAAGTGTTTAGCTAAGAGAAAAACAACTGTCTGCTGATTTAGCAGGTCACTATTCAGGAATAGAAATTTAGACCCTTTACACAAGTTTATTCGAACATTTTATATCTTTTAGTACAAGCTAGCTTGACCTCCCCCTCATTGCATAGAGTTGCACTTTGTCATACTCAGTCTTATACAGAGTGATTAGGCTCTCTGAAACCTATTTGCAACAAGAAATTAAAAATGAGCCATAGTGTTCTGACTTTCAGCCACTGTGAGGGTTCAGGTAGTACTAGTGTAGAGACTGTTCCTCCAGTTTGTGCTGCTGTTGATACTGCTGCATGCCAAGAGTAGCCATGAAGCTGCTACCTTATGGGATGGAAAAATTAAAGGGCAGATCAAATTTCTGAAGTTATTTTGTGAGATCACAGCAATATGTCATTTCTTCTTTCAGATCTGCAAACTATAATATTAAGACTCCCTTGCAAGAATCATAGCAGTGAAACTCTCTCTATCCTTGGCATTTTCTGCCTCTCTTGCTGGAAGTTTCCTTCAGGTTGTTTTCAAACACAAGTGCAGCTGATAGTACAAAACTCCAATCTGTGTTTACTTATCTCAGTGCTGTCAGGGAGGTCCTTTTCAGTGTGGAACTTGGTAACTACAGACTGAAGTCTTCCATTTACCAAACCAGCTAAGCAAGTTCCTGATTTTAAGCAAGCAATTTTAAGTAAGTAATCTTATGAGCCAGTTATGTGCTTAAAGAGTTTGCTAGATATGCAGGAATAGAAACAGGCAGATGAGGTGGTGTGGTAAAACACCTCCCATTCCAGCCATAAACAAGAGCAGTCTTCTAACTCTGATGTCTGTTTCAGAAGCAACCACTCTAATGGCACAGTTAGCTGTGTAGTGACAGAGCTGGGCTGGTGGAAGTTCACAAACCGATACGCTGTTCCATGGTCTGAGGTCTGCACAAGGCCGACACGGGCCTAGAAAAAAGCTGTTAGACTTAAAATCTTCTTTTTAAAAAATGGCAGTATTTGTATGTGTCAATTTACTTTCACAAAACTTATATTTCTGCACATTGTATTCTACTGTTTTTCAAGCTTAACTGCTTGGAACATCCAACAGAAAAATTGTGAAGGAAACAAAAACAACCCTAGAGCACCAAATCTATATATTACCAAACACAATTTCAGAATTCAAAGTTATGCCAAAAAAAAAAAAAAGTTTAAATGGTGTATTCTAATAGTGTGAAGCCACTTGTCTGAGCTCAGCTTACTTAGTCTGGTGATTGACATATGCATTTGGTGTGGCTTCTTGAATGTTTTATAATGAAAGAAAGTTGGACTGAATCTCACTGAATGACTTCTGACTTGTCCATATGCCCTGCTAAAATACTTCTTTATTGCTTTGTCTTGTGATTATGACTTAGGAAATTTGCAATGGCCTGTAAACTGCACTTTATAAACGAAATTTAATTATAAACCAAAAGCTTTGGAACGGCTGATGTTTCCTCATTGAATCCCTTTTGTGCCTCCAAAATTAGCATTGTCAATCAAAACCAACAGGTGGTGCATGGTTACAGAGAGTGAATCCCCTCTCACAAGATACTTTCTTTCAGGAAACCAATCAGAACTGGCAGTGACATGATGAGGCAGACCTGTCAGCAGAGCTAGGGTATATAAAGCGAAACAACTATGTTAGCACTTCTGAGCAGTCGTGCATTCCCCGCCTCGCCTCGGGTGTAGGGATTGCAAAAAAACAAAACTACACTGTCAAGACTGTGTAGTTTTGTTTTTATGATTAGAGGCTCTACAATTCTCATGCTGGGATTGTCTAAAAAAATCTTACTCTGGATAAGGACGTCGTTCAAGAAGATTTCGTTGGGCTTAGCCCACTCTTGCAGGCACTTTGAGAGATCAGGTTAGTAGCATGTTTCTTCTGGTGTAATAAGGGTTTTATCAGTCATTAATAATCCTGATACAATCTATTATTTATTAATTTGCTTGAAGGGGGTATAGGTTTCAAAGCATAGACATAAAACACTTAAATTCTCTGATTTATATCCTTAATTTCTGGAGTAAGCTTTGATAACTCTTAGCAAAAAAGTTTTTTCTAGTGTATTTTATTGCTAAAGACTACATAAATTGACATTTTAAAAGTGCATGGAAACATGTGCTTAACTTAAAAACTCCTTTCTGTTGGGAATGTTCAAGGTTATGCTACTGAGAGATAAACTGAGAAGCTCCAAGAATAGCTCTGATAAAATGCATATGGTATCAGCTAAGCGCTGATGACTTTTTAAGGGAAACAACTGCTAAGGTATCAGTTACATGGCAGCTCTGGAACACTTGTCTGCTGTCATTCACTGCTGCGAAGGTTATTTCTGGAACATGACATTTTAGATGCATACTTTCAATTCTAATTATACAAGAAGCCTTATAAGATCAGATGTTCATCACCAGAATTTGCTTGGACAATGGAATATATAAATTCTGTGGGAACTCAATGAGAGTTCTACTTAATTAAATTATTTCTGATCTATTCTGCAAACTACATATATATACAAGCTTTCATAATGTTTAATTGTATTGTAAAATTATTTTCATTTATTTTAGCTGAGCTTCAAAACATAGTTGTAACTGAACCTGAAAATTCCAATATCCAGTTCTGCTCTTATGCACTTATTGCATGTATGCATCAGGCCCTGATTTCTATGAAGGAAGTCATGTAATGAGGAATTTTCAACCCTGTGAGAGGTAGAATAAAAGTGACTCATAATGAAAGAAACTTCACTTTCTCATTTTTAATTTAAGCTTGGGACTGTCACAAAACCAGGCACAAAAGCCAAAGTAAACTGAAGTAAATACGTGAGTAAGATTGGCTTGAAAAATTGTGGGGTTTGTTTGTTGAGACCTGATATACTCTCAGTGGAATTTTTTAATGAGAAAAAATGTAACTTTAAGGTATGTATGGTAATATTAAGAAGATAATAGCTACATTTTTTTAAGCTGCACAATTCAACATCAGTAAATATATAGATCATGCAAATATAAAATATCAACACACAAGCTTTTATAGTGGCAGTGTGTTATTTCAAAGTAGGATCTTGTGTCATAGCAAGAGAAAGCAAAATTTCTTTCAGATTTCACATGGCTTTGCAGTTGTTCAAGCCATCAGTGTCAGTGGCTACCTTATATCCTAGCTCACATTTCGAAGGTGGCTGTCTTCCCATATTCAAAATTCCACTGAGATACTCTCTAAGAAAGAGGAGAATTTTGTCTGCATCTTTAATGTCAATATGCTTCTGTAAAATGAAATTATTCACTACTTACAGAGTGCTTTTAAAACAGAGTCTCTTGGTATTTTGTTAATCATTAAGCTAAATACATTGTAGACCTCCACATTTTTTTCAATTGCTGCTTAGTGACCTAGTTGTCTTCTCATTGCAGAGCACAAGTATTTTGCACCAGCAAAATATTTTAAAAAATTATACAGGGAAATTATTTTCTCATAAGATAAAAAAGTTAATAGAGACAGGCCGAATGACCTGTGAAAGGTCACAGAGTGAGTCAAGCAGAATTTTGTCTCCTGCTGCATACTTGCAATGCCAAAGCACAGCTCCACTAAATAAAATGGTTTCCTATCCAACTCAGCCAAGCATTTGGCTAAGAGTAATTTGCTATACAACTTGGTCAAAACCCACAGTCTTTACATTTCATCAGGTTATTCTGATTTAACACTGAGAAGAGTAAATTGTTCAGAGAATAATTACAAATATTCTTAAAATCTTCCAAGAAGCGTGTGCATATAATAACATTTTCACTATTGATATCTAATTATGGGATTTTTTTGCTTGCAGAGTGCCTGTAAAGATGACGACAAAAGCACCAACATTTACACAGCCATTACAAAGTGTTGTGGCACTGGAGGGTAGTGCTGCAACCTTTGAGGCTCATATTAGTGGTAAGATTTTGATTCATTCTTCCAAGATTTGCTATTGTTTATCACTAATTTCTTTTCTAATGAAAAATGATGACACTTTTCATAGATCATAATCTGATATGAATGGGTAAAATGAGTGCTGAAATATGCAAAGATATCCGTATCATACAGTGCTGATCAACACTGTGAAGTACTGTCAAATATCCACAAACGTACTGCATAAACTTACACGGCTGCCCAAGCAGTCTCCAACTGTCCTGCCACGCCACTGGTGTCTGACTCTCATGTATTAGAACCATCAAAACTGGAGGGAAATACCTTTAAAAGTATGTATGTAAAAATACACACTGTGTTGATGAGGGAACTTCATGTGGCTGCAGAAAGAATGATCTCATTTGGATGATGACTGGACAGAATTAAAAGTCAGGGTGCAAAAAGCAGGGTTTATGGTAGCTCTTCCAAGACCTTTTGTTAAGCTTTACTCTAGCTAAGATGTATTTCTGCTTTCTATGCCCTTAAGTTTATTTAATTCCAGAGTTCTAGGAGGGGAATGAAAAGCACAAAACGTAGGCCCACCTGGCCACTGAATAGGGTAGAAAACCCTAGTATGCTAAATAATAGATGTGTCTGGTGATCATGATGGTAGCACAAGGCTGGATTAATACAATTTGTCTATGCAATTTAAAGATGCCACGCAATTTAAAGGATGCTTGATTTCTCCAGTCTACATACTAACAAAACACCCCATCTTGTGAAAAATGCCATGCAAACCCCTGAGATAATGTTACCAGAGACCAAACACTCTGTTCTAAGAGTGTCTCTGACCTCGGCAGTGACTGAGGAGAAATGACATGTGTTCCTGCTGGTGGAATTATATTGTCTTACAGGCATTAGCAATGTGATGATCCACATACCATAAAGCACTACTCAGATGCTCTGTGACAGGTGCAAACATATGATCTGAGCAACTATAAAGATCTCTGACATCTATGGTCCATGTATTTCATCCCTTGGTCCGTTTGCATAACACTGGCTCACACAAGGTGTTTGAACATGTCCTGCAGTCTACATCCATGACATTTCTTTATGCCATGTTCTATTATTTGGCCCTTACTCTTCAGTTAATTGCTCTGATTTTCTCTTCTTGCTTCTACACTGTAAATTTTCTGTGAAATTTTTCTCCACTGATGGTTACAATACTTATTATTATTATGAATACCTAGATATATCATCAGAAAAAAGTTAGGATGCTAATATTATTATTCAATGTGTGATTTTGGCTAATTTCATTTGTGTGATACTATGGAGTACTTTGGAGGGGAACTTGATTTCTTACTAAGTGAAGATACAGAAGTTTTCCTAATAGCATATGCTGTATTTGTATGTTAGTCTTAAATATCTTGTGAGTAAACCTCTTGTTAGGTGTTTTTCACATTGTGAGATTCTGGTATATCTTTCCTGCCCTAAAAACATCCACCAAGGTTGAAAGATCTGACAGTGGCTTGGCATTTTATTTTTCTACAGCACAAAAAACAGGACAGGTTTTTTACTATAACTAATTGCATAAATAAAAGACTACACAGCTTTATCTGGCTGTAATGTCTGCCCTTTCTATCTGTCATGAATTATTGTGCATTTGAAATTCAGAATTTTTCTCTAATAACACTGCTCTTTTATATACAAGTCAAGTGTTAATACAGAGCTACAGTTCAAATGTGAAGAGCTCAGTTAATCCAAGGGTATCCAGAAGAGCTTAGTAACCACCTGAGATGCATTTTTTCTGTGTGTAAACTAGAACAAATGAATTGTGCTGTTGTATTAGACTGTGAATTAAGTGTCACATTACAAAGGGTTGATATCAGATGAGTACACCCAGCATGTAACAGAAAGCACAGAACACACAAACCCTGCTACTAAAAGCAGCAAATGCCAGAGCAGCCAGGACATCATCACAGGGAGAGTCCTACTGGGTCACCAGTGACTGAGGAGTCATGAGACAAGAAAGTAAGAAGTGTTGCTGGCATTAGAACTGTGCCAATGCTCATGTCTCCACAGTACTGATCAAGTTTGAATTTTTTCATGAAGAACTAACCTGTACTCTGCTTAACTTTTTTTGAACTGATATTTTCAGATATTACCCAGTTCAAGACAGCCAGTTCATAGCGCTCATTTTTGAAAGCAGCACACAGATCATACACAAGTTGGCAGTTCCTCTCACATCATTGTCAGGAGAATCTTGCTGAATTCAATTACTTAAGCCATGAATTTGAGGCACTTCAGGTCAATTTTCTTCTTTTTGGCATTAAAGTTCAAAAAACCTCAAGAACAGTTTTAAAATGAAAAAAGATTGTCCTAATAATTAATAGACAAATCATAGCGACATTTGGGACATGTAGAAGTAAACCTCTACTCCATATGGACCAGGCACATTTATCTTTAATCTGAGTTAGATCTTACCTAGCTCTGTGACATGGGACTAGCAGAGTGCTAGTAAATTTGTGGAGTCAAGTTTTTGGTATAAACTTGGGCTCAGATTTCTAAAATGGCTTCCAGCTTTGCATCCCTTGTACACAGCAGTTTGAGACATCAAAATAGAATCCATTTAAAAAATGCAGACCTTTTTCAACCTGCCACAGAAACTCCCGTGTTTGCTGATCATCATATAATACTACCGTAAGAAAACAGAACTTTTGACAATGTTTCAAGAAATTCACTATTGAGGACATATTAAATTCAATATTGAGGACATAGTTTTTGGGGGGTTGCCTTGCTTAAAATATTTTTAAAATAATTTTCACAAATATTGAAGACACATAACTCTGAATGAAATCACTGGTGTCTGCTATATACTCTATGCTTATGATGATAATGCCTAAGTTGCCCTAAACCAATAGGGGCAAATCCCATCGGGACTGTTTGATAACTTCCATCTGTGAAATGAACAATGCTTAAATGTACTTTTACTCTTTTGATTTCTCATCCTCCCTAAAACTGTCCACATTCTCTTTTTGCGTGTGTTTCTGTTTTACATTTCTCTAAATATCAGTGCTTTACTGTGAGTAAGGTTTTAAACTTTCCTAACCAAGTCTGATGGGACTGCAGTCAACCAGAAAAAGCTTCAATCTACATACCTCAGCTTCTCTTTCACTTTAGTCTCACACAGTCATTTTCCTGGCACATTAAAATCCCTAATAATTTATTTGGTTTATAGGCTGGATACTCTAGAAAGGAAGCAGAATCCTGTGCACCTGGGGTTTTCCAAACCACAGAGATTAGAACTGGGAAAATTAATTCATCTGTAAATGCAGTCTCAGATCTCAATCCTGAGCCCCCGTGCAGCACAGCTGGTGATTTGGGTTGAGTGGAGATGTACATGAAATGAATTTGCAGGGATTTTAATTTCAAAGAAATCATGTTCTAGGACTACAAAAAAGACTTTGAGCTGGAAACATCTCCTTAAATTACCTGTTCTCCTTATGTGGCTCATGTATGAATTTTACTTCTTCATCAAATGGATTTAAGTTGGTTAATAAATTTGGCTGAGTAGAACACTGGGAAGAGAATTTCCACAGGGAATCTAAAATAACCATTTAAAACTAAAAATCAGCTGTAGGTACAATTGAAACTTTTCTGACCAGAAGACTCTTGCTCATGACCCTGACAACAAAAGAATAATATATTTGAACAACAGTTGATTCCAGATGACTGCTGTTGATCAAACTCAAAAAATTCCAGAAAGAGAAATTAAAACCCCCAAAACTTTGCTAGCATTTGATTTTAATGTCTACAGCAGTCACTTTTTCTGTCACTTCATTTTCTAAAGCCATGGTAGTGGTAGAACAAATGCTTCATTTGGTTGGAAGTACTGATCTTTATATTATCTCCAGATTACTGGACTGGATAAATATGCTAGCAATAACAAATCCTACCTGGATACTAGCAAATAAGTTTTAAAAATACCTCACATGAATTAATTCATCCCCCTCATGATTTTAATGAACATTTATTTCTTAACAGGATTGCCAAACACTACAGTCTTCTCATTATTCAAGTGATTTCCTAAATACAGGAGCCAGTGCAGCTGGCTCTGTGCATTTTAGAGACCTTTCTAAAAATAAATTCCTTTGCTGCTGGACACATATCCATGCCTATGGCATTATGCTCCACTGTAACTGTGTATACATGAGTGTGTATTCTGGTAATTTTTTATATCTGGCATTTCATAATGTCTTAATCTCAATTTTTCCCCCTTTCTCTGTAGGTTTCCCAGTTCCTGAGGTGAACTGGTATCGGGATGGCCAGGTTCTCTCTGCTGCAACTCTGCCCGGTGTGCAGATCTCGTTTAGTGATGGCCGCGCTAAACTGGTGATCCCCACCGTGACAGAAGCCAACAGCGGAAGATACACTGTCCAAGCCACCAATGGATCTGGGCAAGCGACTAGTACTGCTGAGCTGCTTGTCACAGGTAGAAAGCAGTTGAAGAAAGGCACCTCTGCCTGCTAGCAGTGTGAAAGAGAGATAGAAGAGTAACACATAATGAAATAGTTCAGATTTCAAGTACATGATCAGCAAAAGAATAGCAAACCTCGTTCCTTTTCCTAAAGCAGTCTAGAATTCAGCATGTGTTCTCACCAGTAAGGTCTAACAGTGTCCTTTACATTTTAACTGTACAAAGTTTAATCTTGATCTCAGAAACTCCTATTCATAATTTCAAGCTTCTGGCTCAGCCTTTATACCTCTGCTCCTGTGGTCTGTCATACTGGCTACACTGAAATTGCTTGTAAAAGAGAGGATAAAATTCTGCAGGATGGGGCCATTAATGGTATCTAATGGTATCAATAATATTTAACAGAGTAAGTCACATGAAGGGCCATACCAAGAGACTATGCTTAATGCCTATGATTACAAACAATGTATCTGTAACTCTAGAAACATTTGCAATCATAGGTATAATCAGAAATATCAGAAATTTTAAGTTCTTGAATAAAGCTAAGGGTGTTTGTGTTTGGGCATATCAACTCCTAATGTTTTGAATGTTTCAGAAGGTACTATCAGTAGCATGTGAAGAAGAACTAGACCTCATGCACTTCTAGTAATGAAAGTATCTAGTTACTTGCAGTTTTTTTTAACAGACACCATTGTTTTTCTATTTACTTCTTCAATAAAAATGCAGCTGGAACAGCGCCACCAAACTTCTCACAACGACTACAGAGCATGACTGCAAGACAGGGAAGTCAAGTTCGACTTGACGTGAGAGTGACTGGAATCCCTACACCTGTGGTGAAGTTCTATCGGGATGGAGTAGAAATCAAAAGTTCCCCCGATTTCAAAATTTTACAAGAAGGAGACCTTTACAGCTTAATAATTGCAGAAGCATACCCTGAAGACTCCGGCACCTATTCTGTAAATGCCACAAATAATGTGGGACGTGCTACTTCAACTGCTGAATTACTAATTCAAGGTAACAGAGTTGAAGTTGCAGGACATGAAAATCAGAGCATTAATTGTAGTGGTGCAATATGCACCACTTCATTGCAGATATATCAACAAGTTAATTTATAACTTCTTTCTCAAGGGTTATTAACTTGCTGTGGAAAAAGCAGTGTGTTTGATGAAATTTGCCAAATATTTTTGTCTGAGATTTAAAAGGACTTTTTCTTCAGAATGGATCTTCTTTAAGTGGAGAATATAGTTGATGGAAAAAAGTGTGGGACACCTTGTGTTGTTCTCATTTTGGTCTGTAAATCTCTCAAAGTTTTATTTGTAAGCTGGCTTTGATAGAGTAGATATATTAGACTGCCTAACTGTACATGGTCTTGCAAATGAGGCTGGTAAGGATGAAGACAGTTCTTAGAGAATTGTAGAAGCAAATCATGCCACCCAGAACAGTCTTGCTTGGATTTCAACTCAGTCAGGCTTAGAGACTCTGTAATCATTTTAGTTCCAGGACTGATAACAAGAATCTACAATGAATGTATTTCATTTTGTTTTGTTTGAGTTTTTTTCTAATGACTTGGTAATGCAGTAATATTGTTTCAACTGTTTTCACGATTATCTGTGTGTAGATATTGAAGACAAAACAGATGGTTGCTTAATTATTTTTCTGTTATGTATAAATTTTTATGTAATTGAAGTTGACCATTCACTTTTTTCTTCAACTGCTGTTATATGATTGTTGCCATATGCAATTCTTCTGACCATGTTTTCTCTTTCAAAAGGCGAGGAAGAAGCCGTTCCTGCTAAAAAGACAAAGACAATTGTTTCGACTGCTCAGATTTCACAAACAAGACAAGCCAGAATTGAAAAGGTATGATTTTCAAAAACAAAGCAGGTATGGCTAAAATTTAGAGGATTACTTCTACAGTACCTCACACTAGTTTTCTTTTTCTTGCTTTTCATTGTAGAAGACTGAAGCCCACTTTGATGCCAGATCACTTACAAGTGTTGAAATGGTTGTAGAAGGTGCAACCACCCAACAGCTCCCACACAAGGCACCTCCACGAATGCCTCCTAGACCTACATCAAAATCTCCAACGCCAACAACTGCTGCAAAAGCACAAATGGCACGACAGCAATCCCCATCACCGGTTAGACAATCACCATCACCCGTAAGACATGTCAGAGCACCAACACCCTCACCAGTAAGGTAAGATTACTATTCTTCTGGGCAATACTGCTTTTGGAATCAACTTTCACACATAGCAGTAATGCTGCAGAATGAGAGCATAGTATAAAATGAAAGAACGCACTGACCTAATACTGCCTGGGTTTATTTTGATGGCAAGCTGTAATGTGCTATATTTGTCACTGCTATAGAATTGCATTTCTCCTATGTAGACTTTTATCCCCTATTGTAGGAAATTCCATTTGATTGCTCTACATAGAGCCAAAGTAGCACTCGCAGCTCCATTTCATGATGGAAGAGAAGAAAACAGTAGAGCAGTTGGCCCTTGATTATTTTAGATGAACAGAGAAAACAGCAATGACACTGATAAGTGGCAAACAGAATTAAAGGATATGTAAAAAAATTTGAGCTCATGTTCCATGTGTGTGCTGGTAATAACTGCAGAAACAATGTTTTGAAGGTAGGCAAGCCAAATGTGGTTATGGAAAAATGAAGTTTAGCTCCGCTGTGTAGAGGGTCTAGAGAGGGAAAGTGAGTAATTTGAAGAGCAAGGCTCATGGTCTGGGAGACCCCATGAAGTCTGAGAGACCCTGCTGAGGGGCAGGTAAAGAGAAGAGTGTTTTGAAAGTCCTGCAGTTTCAGTATCGTGAAGCACCAGCATCATGGAAGGAATGTCTCCAAGCCGAGTGCTCAGAAGAGCCCCATTTAAGTTGCCAGAGCTGGGTGTGCTGGTGAATTTTGCCCCACTGAGAATAACTTGCAAGGACAGGAATAAACAGATTGATAGCAACTAGCAGTAACTAACAAACTGCATACATGAAAAAAGAATTCAATAGTGCCATCTAGAGCACATATGGAACTAGAAGCTTGTCCTCCCTTGCTAGTCAAACCCTTTTTCACCATACAACACATTAGAAAAAAATAAATCTAAAAATTAATATGATGATGCTGCCCCCTACTGCTGCTATTTGCTAATGTTCTCTTGGAAATACAGCACACAAAATCCCACTCGAAGAAATTCTAAGTTGGAAAACCTGTTTAAGAATTTTGGGAAATGCTTTAAAACTGTCTGCTAGGATTAGGATTGAATTTCTGGAATATCAAAATTTAGAAACTAGCACTTTCCAAGTGGATATCAATTACTGTGTCTGAGATTTGTAAATCTAAGTGTGCGGAAAATATAGGCACTGATAAGAAACTTGCCTGGATTATGAGTACATATATGGGTGATACATGAAAATAAGATGTAGAACAGGAGTACATCCAGGTGTTTTGCTAGGTGGTTGCCACATGACATTTTTATAAAGTTTGGTTACAATTATAATTTTGTCTCTCTACAGAGACTGAACGAGACTACATAATGAATGTATTATGTAGTATTTACAGCCTGTGAGCTTTTTATATTATTCCTATTAGGAGAATGAGGATAGAGCAAATGCAAAACCATGATGTGTTTAAAATATATTTCAAATATATTTCAAATATATTTGGTTGAATGAAATTTCTTTTACCATTTGTTCTTATTTCTTTTTGGAGACTAAGCTACTACAAAGACAGGTTACAGTTATGAGAATGACAAAAACACACATTAGGCATAATGTTAAAAACAAGTTAGTGTAATTTACAAGTAGAACCTCTCAAAAATCTTTCTTAAAATCAAACTACACATTACTGAAGATGCCCCAAATGGGGAATGAGTTCAAGTTCAGGCTGAAGTTGTTTACACAGTTATCACTCAGTGGCAGTAGATTAATAATATTAATACTCTATTTTTTTCAATAGGTCAGTTTCTCCTGCTGGAAGAATCTCCACCTCACCTATTAGACCAGTGAAATCACCATCTCCAATCCGTAAACCACATGTAGTGACAACAGCTGGGGCTGATGTCCTTCCTCCTTGGAAGCAGGAAGGATATACTGCAATCACGGAAGCCCAGATGAAGGAAACTAGAGTATCTACAAGCACTACCCAAGTGACTGAAGAAAGATGGGAAGGGAGATACGGGATCCAAGAACAAGTTACTGTTACTGGTGCTGCTGCTGGCGAGGTGGCCGCTGGTGCTAGAGAGGTAAAGTCTGTTTCTGGAAAAAGCCCTGGGTTTGCTTTATGTGGGGTCTCACCACTGCTGGATAGATCTGCTAAATGGAGTCTGAGAGGCTGTGTGTAAAAACGTGTGCTTCTGCTGTTGAGAGAGTTCTGCCACAGATATGGAAATGCTTCTCTGCAACATTCTGTCTCTGTACTTGTTTTGTGCTTCTTCTGAATGTATGCAAAATATGAAAAAATGTCTTTTGATGTGACTAATATAGGTGAGAAAGGACAGTGAAAAAACAGCAGCTATTGCTACGGTTGTTGCTGCTGTGGATCAAGCCATGGTGAGAGAACCAGCTCCAGGTGTTGTAGAGCAAACTGCTAAAAGGACAGCAGTGACTGCAGTCCACGTTCAGCCTGTTCACGAGCAGGTAGAAATAGAGCACAGACGTTCTATGATTTCCCTTTATCCCTTCATCCAACATGCAAACAAGGCATGATTCACTATGAGGAATTAACAAGATGTTATCCAGTGCACTGCAAAAGCATGCATACTCATCTAGAACACCTAGACTGTAAAGGAATGCTCAGGTTCACTTACACCATTGCATTCCATCATAACAGGATTGAACTAATTACTCTTTTTAAGTTTCAGGATGCTTTCTCTGAAAGTGATCCTCTATTCTCTCTTCTTATTTATTCTCTAACATTATTCTTACAATGATGGATTTTTTTCTCTAATATCTCATTTGTAATTTCCCCACTAGGAAAAAGTTAATTCTCCTTCAGTATTTTTCCTCTCTTCTCTCTTACTTTTCCTTCTCCTCTTGTTTTGTTGATCAATTTTTAAAAATGAATTTTAAGGCTTTGGTTTTTTTTTGTTTGTTGCTATAAAAATCAGATGAAAAAGGAGGCAATGGTAGTAGTTACCAGTGATAAAGCCACAAAACAAACTGTGATATCGAGAACTAGAGAAGGAATTGTCACTTCACAAGAACAAAGGCACATCTCTCCTGAAAAGGTGAATACAGATTTTACCTCTGATTGTTATGCCCTACCTTGTTCAAAAATCTGATATCTCATACAAAAGACAAGCCTATGAAAAAGACAAATGAGATAATGTTATTATTTGTCCCTTTTATGTATGTTCACTCTTCCAGTTTACAGTGCTATCATTTTCCTGTCAGTTATCTGTGATTACTGTCTTTCTTTTTTTATTTCAGTTCCATTATTTATACCTAAGAATGTGATAGATGTAGTTGCAAAACATTAACCTAGACAAACCTCTTTTTTTTCATATATTATATGGTAATTTACTAGATAGTATTGTTGATCATTTAAAGAATTCACATGTAGAAACTAGCTCTTAAATTTTGTTACTGGGGGAATGTGTTCGGATTTTGTGTCTAAGTTTGCCATTTGTAGCCTGCTTTGTTTGTTGGCAGCACAATGGGTCAGAAAAAAGGAGGAAAAACTGATTCTGCATTGAAATCAGTTTTGAAAACACTGATGAGTGGTTTGAATTCAGATTATTTTAGCATGTGTTTTATGAGAAAAATGTGATTTAATGGAAGACCAGCTTTTATAGAGAATGTTCATTTGCATTATAGTAGAGATGCATGAAGAAGAAAGTGTAACCTCTCTTTAAAGCACTGAGAAACAGAAATCCACCTGGGCATTAATCTGAACTTGGCATTTGAAATCTTGTCAAACTGAAAGTTTCCTAAAACTTATTTTTAATATCCTACACTTTCTCAAAGTGATTATAATGCAGGACAGTTTTTCTCTGATCCAATTTTTTTTAGTACTGCTTTAAGTAGCAAAGCAAGCATTTGTGGAATGTTTTATTATTTTTATGTTAAATGTTTTATGCAAAGTCTGTTCATGTTGTTATTATTGTTTCCAGACTAGATGATTTCAAAATACAGAGTTTGACGTCTTTGCTCCCTTTAATTTCTATGCTCTTTTTCAAATATATTGAAAATCACATACCTTATATTTTAAAATAAAATATAATTTAAAGTTCTTTATTTGTAAATGTCCAGGTGAGAAAAGAACCAGAGAAAACTCCAGTACCCAAAGTAATAATTGCCACAGACAAAGCCAAAGAACAAGAAAGAATAACAAGAGCTAGAGAAGAAGTGTCTACCAGACATGAGCAAGTGCACACTGCTCATGAACAGGTAAATAAATGTTACGATGTTTAGTTCATTGTGATACTCTGGTTTATAAAATCTGTTACATAACTTTAGTGTCCTTCTTTACAAAGAGAAGATTACTAAACAAAAACTTTATAAAACAAGGTAGTCCAGATCAAAGTCTCTGTAGGTCCAGTTCTCCTGACCTCATAGGGGCTCTGTCTGCAGAGGAGTGCAACTGCCTTTCTTACAGATCCTTTGATCATTAGAGTTTTCATTGCCATGGTACACAGAAATTCATCTGATGCTTAATGACAAATTCATCTCTGGAGGCAGATTTCTGAATAGAAATTTTAAACGTTATTTTTCATGGTACGATATGTAGTGTGGAGTTGTATTTAATGAAATTCATATTTGTGTTAGGGTTGAATACATCTGTTAGACCATATTGTGGAACCCCTCAACTGATGGGGATAGCTATTAAGTCAATAATACTAATTTCTATGCAAATGGCTTCTACAAAACATAATGATATATCACAAACTAGGAAGTACAAAGATCCTTCTCTCATTCACATAAAAATTAATGCAATATATTAACGACTTTGCATGAACTTCTCTTAGCATATAAGACAGGTTATAACTTGGGTACAAATTCTGAAGACATGTTTCTCTCTTCTTGATATAAATTTAGAAACATTATCCTGCTTTCCAAAAAACTTGTGTAATCTTGACAACAGGCATAATCAATTACTATTATTTTTCTTTACCATATAAAATAGATAAGAAAGGAAGATATGAAACCTTCTGTACCTAAGGTAGTAATTACTACTGATAAACCTAAACCACCGGTCATAATATCGAAAAGTAAAGAAAGAGTTGCCACCAAACAAGAACAAGTGAGCATAACACATGGAAAGGTGAATAGCACTGTTATAATTGTATTTGGGTTTTATCCTTTCTTCTTTACAAACCTCATATTTTCCTCAAAAAACTAACTCTACATTTTCAGCTCATTTTTTCTAAGATTATTCCACTTACAAACTTTTAGACCTACTGCTAATTAGACTAAATTATTTCACCTTGATCTTCTTCTCTTGTTTTCATTAATAGGATGCTCATAATTATCTTCTGACTGATGTTTGGAATGGACTGACTGACTCCTGAAATGCATTTTAACTTTTTTTTTTTTAAATCATTACTTTTATTTAAATAGGTGCAAGGGTATAACAATACTTATCAATATACATGTAACAGAGATGTGTGCAGTGCACAAGGATCTAACCCTTCAATTTTCCTTCCCTGTTCCCATTTCAAAATGTTTTCTCATTGTTCAAGTACCTTTCAAGACTGAATGCAACTGAAACTTCTATTTCTGCTATAAAAAAACAGATTAAAAAGGAAGCTGAGAAAACTACTCTAGTTCCAAAAATAATTGCCATTGCTACAACAAAGGCACCAGTCACAGTGTCCAGAACTGGAGAAGAAATTACAGCCAATGCACAGTTACAATTTGGTTTATCCACAAACCTCGCCTTTTAAGAGCTCCTTTGGTACAACAGAATGCTCTCAAATTAATTCCTGAAAACATACCCATTAAGTGGGTTGATTGTCAAGTAACAGAGTCAGTATGATTAAGTTTCTAGTGCTGAAGAGGTTTATATGCCATTCTGCTAGGAAATGTCACGCTTTAGGCTATAGTCCGATTTCTCTGTGACAGTCTCCTCTCTATCAGTGGCTTTTAAGTAATGTTTACTTGTTCAAATTTCTGACTCTGCAATCTTTTTTTCTGCCTGATGATTCCTTGTAACTGTATGGTTGTCAGATGAAACAACTTCTCTTTATTGAGGTTTGAATTGTTCTTTGTACAATACAAACTTGAACATCCATTCAGGTCTGTCCAGTTTGTTACTTACGACCATCAGACACTTGTTGGTACTGCTTTGTTCCCACAGGACTCCCAAAGTAGGAAAGATCTACAATACAGCCAGGAACTCTTATATGTGGAAGAATAGCACTGTTGCCAACAGCTGTTATTTAAAATCTACAGTGTAGTACATTCATACAATAGTTCTATAAAATATAAGTAAATTAGTAAAGCATAAAAAAATCACTCAGAGGAGTCAGACTGCTAAGAAATTTCAGTCTCTCGTTAGATAATATAAACTTAGGGCCAAATTCAAGTCAATATAAACAACTATCTTGAAATTGACAGTGATACTGAATAAGAGGTCCCTGTTACCTAAACAATACTTTAATAAGAAAACAAAAGCTCTATAAATTATCACATTTTGGCCTCACCTAAGTAATTTTATTTTAAGCTAATAATGGCTTTAAAATCAGTATGAAATTATCTATTAGGGTTTTTTCCCAATTACAAGACATATATATCATATGCTCTGTTGCTACATCCAGACCAGTTATAACAGTAACAGTAAACACTAGTAGCAGTTACCCTATTATCTACTGTTGGCTGACTGGGCAGAAGTTTGGACCCTGATAACACAGAAGCTGACAGTATTTATGAGATATTAGAAACAAGTACAAGTCCTGATACAAAAGCATTATTTCTGAATTATCAGACATCTCAGTCTCCCTTCTTTTGAAAAATCCTTTAAAATAGATCAGCACTGTGAATTAAGAGATATACCTGCTATAAAAATTTTTATGGGTCTGTTTCTTAATAAATACATTCACATCAGATGCTAGATGCATTTTTCAGATTTGCAAGAGTTATATGGAGCTGATGAGCATACTTTAAAACTATGTGCATATTTGCATACCCGCATATTCTTAGACAAATGGACACAAATGTGGCTGTAAAGTATTCAAATTGGGCTTGCAGACAAATATTGATATGTATAAAACACAGAAGCATAGATATATTCTGAATGTGCAGAGATAGCACTTAGAGAACATACATGCATTTGAATCTACTGATTCATAAGTGTATTTACAGGTGCATACTTTTGATCTTTTCATCGTTGCTTTTGCATAACCATACACACTCTCTTTGGAATATGCTGAGCATTTTAACTATTTGTCATACACGCAGGTTTTCAATATAATGATGAATATGTGTATAAATTCTGCCAATGTTATTTGTAGACTCAAGCTGGAAAAAAGGCTGAAGCCGTAGCTACAGTCGTTGCAGCAGTTGATCAGGCACGTGTACGATCACCCTGGCAACCAGAACAAGCAGATGAAGCTCATGTAAAGCAGAAAACTTTGGAATATGGTTATAAAGAGCACACTGTAACAGACCACATTTCTGAGGCCCCAGCAGAACGTCATGTTGTCACTAAAGAAGTTAAAACGGTCTATGTTCCTCCTGAGAAACATATCTCAGCTCCTGAAAAGCAGGAAGTTCATATATCAAAAGAGGTTAGAGTCTTTTTTTATATTACGTTCTTTTCCAGAATCTATGTCCCAGTGAAATCTGTTCCAGTTTAAAGAACATCATCACTTTCAACAATTTTTTTCATTAATTTGTACAGATAAAAAGAACAACGGAAATTGAGAAAACAATTCATGTTGAACCCCCGCGACCTCGCACAGCAAGTCCTCACTTCACGGTCTCCAGAGTTGCTGTTCCTAAACCAGATCATACATATGAGGTAAGCTGAAGTTGTATCCAAGGGGACCATGCTCATTTTCAATAGCCAGTAGGTCACCCATTCCATCTGGCTTTTCCTTCCACATTGCAGTGCGATGCTTTCCCAAGAGGAAGAGTTGTATGCTTCTTACAGCTATTTTTGTTGGCTTGTTTGGCTAATAAAGAAGACTGCTGTAAACAGACAAATTATTGCTAAGATATAATTTGTTGTTATTATTAGTTATTTAACTAATCCTATAAACTGTTTGAGGGATGCAGCTTCAGTACTGCATGACATATAGTGAAATTGTAGATATTTGTCATGCAAGTTATGTTTTTTAAAGAGCAGAAGTATCCCTCTTTAATTCTATTATGTGCATCGGTTCACTCGCACACTGCTTTTTTCTTCCTTGCTAATTAATACATACTAAGCTAATTTTTTAAATAAAAAAAATCCAGACTGACTGCATAATATGACACCATCCATTTTTAATGTTATTCTTTCCATTTTTCTGACTCCTTTGCATAATATTAAAATTTTCCAGTTAATTAATTTTCTCATTCAAGCATACTTTCTCTCTTCACCTGGAATTTAAAAATTATTTTCCTCCAAACATAATTAAACACTGTTATAAATATTTTTATTAAACATTTATGCATTTAAAAAAAAGTTATTTCACCTATAATAAGATTTTGAAATGTTTTCAGTTATTTTAATCACTGGAAGTTATATAATTAGTAGTATGCTTTGTTTCAGTATTAGACTGATTAAATGGAAATCTAAGGCTTCAAGTGAATAAATGGAGAGAACATTTCTTGTACAGCACGTAAGAGCTTATGGACCATTTAAAGATCAAATTCTAAAGTGAAAAAAAAAATTTAAATGTTAGATCAAAAATAATACAAGGATATTATATTTCTGGTATTCTACTACTGCAATCTAATACTCTTTTTTTCACATATAGCTTTTGCAGTGTCAAAACCAAGTAACTAAGGAAGCAACTGCTGCATATGCAATCCGCTCAAGAAATGCACTCTCTCCTTTAAAAACAAGACGACAAAGCTGTAACTCTTTCTCTTCTGTTCCCTAGGTTTCTATAGCTGGATCTGCCATGGCTACTCTGGAGAAAGAGTTATCAGCTACTTCTGCCGTACAAAAGGTCACCAAGCCTGTGAAACCACCTCAGCTAAAGCCTCATGAAGTGAGGACAAAAGCAGAGCCAGTTGCCCCTCCACAGTTTCCCTTTGGAGAGGCTGCTGAGACGTATAAGAGTCACTATGATGTTGAGACTAAAAAGGAGACAAGCATTAAAAGCGAAGCAGTGCGAACAGAACACTTGATGCTGCATAAAGAAGGTGAAGCAAAGGTATGTTTTTAAGCAAATTTCTGTCACTTTGACTGACTTTCACGTTAAAAATATAGAATAGCCTTGATTTTTTGCTGTTTTCTTATTGCAATTTTCCACTTTTAAAGCATTCTGCTGCCTTTTATCTTTTCATTGGTTTAAACAAATTCTTGTAAGGAATAATATTTACCTGTGACTTGCAAGAGTACACATTACCTGATTTATTTTCTTATTTAAATTATTGCTCTTGTTTCTTATTTAAATTATTGTTCATTAATTGTCCTCTAAACAACCTAGGTGACAGAAACTGCCAGAGTTCCTGTGCCTGCAGAAATCCCTGCTACTCCACCCACCTTAGTCTCAGTAAGTAATTTGTGTGTAGTTTAGGGGAGTTATACTAGATTTTCATCCATTCTGTTTTCTAACTTTTATTGCTGAATACCTAACCATTAAAAATTTGCTTAATTTAATCTTTTTAACTTTCTATTAGATTTACTCAGCCATATAATTTATCTCTGATACAAACCCTTCTTGATGCCTTTTATGGTAGTGACTCTTCACAATTATGTCACATAGTAGATTGATCTATCTGCATAAATATGAACCTATCTTTTCGTTTTGTTAATAACAGCAATGTTCAGAGATCCTAAAATCCAGTTTCAAATACTTCTCTTTGGAAAATGCCCCTCTTTTTTTCCTGCATACATTGCTTCACAGAATGCTGTTTTGAGATAGACATTAAAAAAATTTTCCATTCAAATCGGTTTTAAATATTTAAATATCTGTTTAGTAGTGAAAATGTATACTGACAGTGATATTTATTTTTTGTCATACAGGGCCTCAAAAATAAGGCTGTGACTGAAGGTGAGTCTGTCACTCTGGAATGCCAAATATCTGGTCATCCTCAGCCTACAGTGACATGGTACAGGGAAGACTACAAAATTGAGAGCTCAATGGACTTCCAGATCACTTTCAAAGCGGGACTTGCTCGCCTTGTGATTCGTGAAGCCTTTGCAGAGGACAGTGGAAGATTTACCTGCACTGCTACCAATAAGGCTGGGAGTGTCAGCACTTCTTGCCACTTACATGTGAAAGGTAAGCATATTTATAGAATCATATAATTGTTTAAGTTGGAAAAGCCTTTAAGAGCATTGATTTCAACCATTAACCCAAAACTGCCAAGTCCGCTCACTAAACCAGGTCCCTAAGTGCCAAATCTATATGTCTTTAAAGTACCTCCAGGGTGGAGATGATATTTAAAAGTCAGCCCCAGGTGACTCCTGGGCAACCTGCTCCAATGCTTGATAACCCTTGATAACCTTTTCGGTGAAAGGTTTCCTAATATTCAAACTAAACCTCCCTTGGTGCAACTCAAGGACAGTCTCTCTTGTCACTGTAGGAAGTTAATTTTGTTAACTGTATATTACTTGTAATATATCTTAGACATTTAAAACACATGGCTTGAGTTGTATTTCAGGGTTATTAGGTAAAAGGGCTGTAAGAATATGAGGAAAAGGTCAATAATGGGCCGATAATGGGAGACTCTTAACTTGATTCCTCAGTGGAACTACCTAGCCCTCTGAGCCAACTAACTATTTACTCTTTTTATGTCATTGCTTAAGGCCTATTAAGGTATTTTAAAATCCGCTATATCAAATTTGCCTTGTAGTTACTGAAGAAATTGAGACTCGAGAAACCATTTCTGAGAAGGCTGTTACAGAAGAGAAACGGTAAAGTTCCTTTTCTAAACCGACTGCTCCTACTGCAGTCATTAGGTTCTAGTCATTCTGTTTTATGAGAGCTTCAGACATCAGCTCACTTACCTGCACTGAAATCTTATTTCAGCTATGTGGAGACAAAGGACATTGTAATGGAAGATGTCTCTGCTGCAACAGAGGAAGTATCGGGAGAACCCGTACCTCCTTTCTTCGTAAGAAAACCCATGGTGCATAAATTAATTGAAGGTGGGAGCATTATTTTTGAATGCCAAGTAGGGGGCAACCCAAAGCCACATGTCTACTGGAAAAAAGGCGGAGTTCCTCTAACGACTGGCTACAGGTACTTGAAATACAATACACAAAAACTATCTTAACATAATTTTTATGCATATTTAGTTAGCAATGTCTTAATTTTGGTTCCCTTACTTATGCTGAGCCAAATAACATACCCTAATTTCTGTGACATTTCATTTTCTTAGTGTAAAAGTTACAGGATCATGTCTTAATGTGCGACTTTAAAAGGCTGCAAAGTTTTAAAATATAAATATTCAAAAGATTATAAAATGAGATATTCTACTTATCCTTATAAACAAATCAGGAAGAAGTTTTGCATTTGTTTTATTCTGTCTGTGCAATGTTTGCATTCTGTCTCTATAAGTGTTGTCTGTAGAAAGAAACATACTTTCTACTCGAGAAAAAATATTACATTTGTAGCATTCTTGAAATAATCATGTTATGATGACCCATACTAGGACACACACAGAATATACCATCATATTGTGTCTGATAACTAGACCTCTGATATTTCAGTACTGTTGTTTGGATCCCATTTATTTAGCAATAACAAAAAGAAAGCTGTCCAGTACTCTAGTTTCAGCATGCTTATTTTTCATAAGCTGCTCTGTAAATTCATTCAGTGAGAATTGCCTGCAAAATTTTCTCTTTTTGTGCCTTGTACAAGTTAGGAGTGTGTCTCATTAACTGTATAACTAAAAGCAAATTCACTAAAAAGCCTGTCCAGAATTATAGAGACTTTTTACTTTTATGTTTCCTATAGATACAAAGTGAGTTACAAAAAAGAAACCGGGGAATGCAAACTTGAAATTTCCATGACTTTTGCCGACGATGCCGGAGAATACACTATTGTTGTTCGTAATAAACTTGGAGAAGCTTCTGCAACGGTCTCCTTACTAGAAGAAGGTACATTTCAGATTAAGAAAATAGGAACAATATTTCTTAAAATTAACTTCAAAATGAGGAAAAAGATTTTAAGTTGTACTGCAAATTCTTTGAAGCTTAGTTTATTCATAAAGGGAGAAAGAAACATAAAGGGAGATCTGTCAGCTCTGTTTCTGCAAGACAGAGTATCTGACGTCAGGCCCTTGAAGGACTTTAGTCTTTGCTAGATTTTGTAGTTATAGGAACCTTCACCTGTTGACATGCCATGCTCATGACAAGATAAGACATTCAGAAAGTGATGTGGGAAAAGAAGGTTAAACAATTAATAGGTAAAGAAGCTAGTTTAATTTTTTTATTTGTCCTGTAAAAATGTACAAACATTTCCAGGAGACAGAGTTATGGTGAAGAAATTGTAAAAATAATCTCTGCAGATCTTCCACGTGGACACTAGGACACCTAAATAGTACAGGAAGACTTCTATCTCTGTATAAAGCTCATCTTAATGCATCAGTCTTTGCATTTTGTTGCTGTTTGTATTTATTGGCTAAACAGATACAAATCTTCTTGAATCACCAAAACCAGTAAAATAAGTTTGCACTTGTTTTCTCCACTCAATCCAGTGAAAACCAAAAAATTTACCAAAATTAATCTGTTCTCAATTCTTAGCGGATTACGAAGCCTACATAAAATCGCAACAAGAAATGATGTACCAAACTCAAATGACTGCATATGTACAGGAACCTAAAGTGGCTGAGGTGGCCCCACCTGTTTCCTATGGTGACTTTGAAAAAGAGTATGAAAAAGAACAAGCTCTAATTAGGAAGAAAATGGCAAAAGATACAGTGATGGTCAGAACTTTTGTAGAAGATGAGGTATGTCTATCCCTCCATATTAATTTTGGATACCGACATTTTACCATACAAATAATTTATTTGCAAGGTCATTATTTGACAGAGAAAATTAATGGTCTTACTTTTCGTATAGGAATTCCATATTTCTTCTTTCGAAGAAAGACTTATCAAGGAAATTGAACTCAGAATTATTAAGACTACCTTACATGAACTTCTCGAAGAAGATGGAGAGGAGATGATGGTTGATATTTCTGAATCTGAAGCTGTAGAAGCAGGATTTGATTTAAGATTAAAGAATTACAGAACCTTTGAAGGGACAGGAGTTACCTTCCACTGCAAGACAACTGGATATCCATTGCCAAAGGTACCCCAAATCTGTAAAACTTTTTTTTATAAACCTTTTGATGTTCTACTTGAAAAAATCCCTTAACATCTCATTGTCAGACATTCTTCATTCTGCATAGAAAATAGCAACTCTCAAAGGAAATCCAGTTTTCTGGTTTGATATCAAGCTGAATTTTCCTTTTTTTCCTTAATAGAATAGAGTTAGGTTGGTTAGCCAGTTCAGAGGTATGTTGGATTTACCGATTAAGTCAGTCTTGATTCTGAGTATCTCTGAGGTAGCCGAGCCCAGTGGGGAACACAATAGCAGTCCAGTATAGGTTACTTTGCTCTTCATCAAAATGTGCTTTATATCTGTTTCTAGCTCTAAAACTTCTGTTTCAGGTTGTTGTGTAAACATGTTGCTTTAGTCTTACCTATTTCAAGTAAAAATGTTAATGTTTAAAGCATATATGCGGGCTGTGATGTTTTTCGGCTGAAAAATAGCGAGTCTTGCTATATATATGTCTTGCATATGTAAGTTATTACTGGATCTTTGTCTTCAGGAGAGTTCACATAGCAGTCTACTGTTTCTTTCCATGCAGGTTGCATGGTACAAAGATGGCAAACGTATAAGGCATGGAGAGCGCTACCACATGGAACTTCTGCAAGATGGCAGCGCCACTCTGCGTTTGCCTATTGTTTTACCTGAAGATGAAGGAATTTATACTGTCTTTGCCAGTAATATGAAAGGAAATGCCATTTGCTCAGCAAAACTCTATGTTGAGCCAGTTGCACCTACAGCAACTCCAGGTTATATGCCAGGACCCGAAGTTATGAGAAGATACAGGTAGGTACACAATAATGTAATTTTACAAGACTTCAATCTGCTGTGATAGACAGTCCAAAAGCTCATTACATAGCAGTTAAAAAAGCTCAAGCTATTGAAGTTTGCATACCTCTGGAAAAGTTCTAAATGTTGTTTTCATGACTCATATAGATTTATGTGCTAAATTTTTGTCTGATTTTCCCTTTTAATGAGCAATGCAGTTCCCAGAGTACAATCATTCACACACATTTCCAGCCACAGTATCAGATTTACAACCTTAATAACCATATTTATTTGTTAAAGTACTCATGTTTTTGAAAAAATATCTTCTGCACTTGGAGTTTTAGTGTGGTGTGCATTTCTTCCTGTCCTTGAAATAGCTGTATTTCTATGACAGAAAAAATTAAGCATTGCCACATCCTGTGTTCAGTCTCCATACACATACACACCCACACACAAATGTAGACAGGATTACACCCTGTGCACTATCCAAAACCCAAAAATTTCCTTGGCTGTAGTGTATCCTAACACTATTCAGCCCTACAAACTTCTGACAAAAACCTAAAGAAAATTGACTACAAATAAAAATTAATTTTGTCTCAATTTCTCACATAGATAAATTGGCCAACCTCTTTAAAATAAATTATGAGAAAGGCAAAGGTTGAAATCTGTTTATCATGTCAGTCCACTGCTGTAGGACATTGTCATACATATCTGCCTTATCTTTTCCTTCCAGGTCTATCTCTCCGCGGTCTCCAAGCCGATCTCCGGCCCGCAGTTCTCCTTCTCGTTCTCCTGCCCGGAGATTAGAAGAAACTGATGAAGGGCAGCTAGAGAGACTATATAAGCCAGTTTTTGTGCTGAAACCTACATCATTTAAGTGTTCACAGGGGCAGACAGCAAGATTTGACTTAAAAGTTGTTGGCAGACCTATGCCGGAGACATACTGGTTCCATAATGGTACATCAGCCTCATTTTCATCAACAAATAATCTTTAAGAAAGTCTTTTATATCTCGTTGAAACTGTTTTTATTGCAACTGTTTTCTTTTCATGTGTATCTGCAGGTCAACAAGTGATTAATGACTACACCCATAAAATAGTGATTAAAGAAGACGGCACCCAGTCATTGATCATTGTTCCTGCAATGCCTGATGACTCTGGAGAATGGGCTGTCATTGCTCAGAATAGGGCAGGCAAAGCTTCAGTCTCCATGACACTGACTGTGGAAGGTATGTTCTGCACATGTTATTTTTAGCAGTCTGATGAGTGTTTCTTATTTAAAACCATGGCTGTGTCATTTCTTCTTATGATAACTTATACTTGCTCTTTCAGCTAAGGAAGACCTAGTCAGACCACACTTTGTGGAAAGGTTGAGAAATGTCAGCGTGAAGGAGGGCTCTAGACTGGAGATGGCAGTGAAAGCTACTGGTAACCCTAATCCTGACATTGTATGGCTCAAGAACAGTGACATCATTGTGCCTCATAAATACCCAAAAATAAAGTAAGAATTTTTATTATATTTAAATCTATTTAAATTTTATTTTATTTTATTTTATTTTATTTTATTTTATTTTATTTTATTTTATTTTATTTTATTTTATTTTATTTNTTTAAATTTTATTTTATTTTATTTTATTTTATTTTATTTTATTTTATTTTATTTTATTTTATTTTATTTTATTTTATTTTATTTTATTTTATTTTATTTAAAATGCTTGTTGTAAGTTAAGTAGTTAATAATCACCATCCTGAAAAATGCCTCCTACAGTTTCACAGAAGGGATTCACTAAGGGCTTTTGCATTTCAGCAAGGATTACAGATATGAAATATCTTGTAAGATTTGCTCCATTTTTTTCCAGCTTGTGTTTTCATTTAGTTTCTGTTCTGCAAAGCCATCACAGAGATTTAGTGGACTTTTTTCTGTCTCTGATTTTGAAGACCTCTGCAGGCAAAACTGCCACTGAATTTAAGACTGATATTTATTATCCTTATCTGTTGGATTCTTAGGCACTGCACTCCCAAACATGAATAAACATAAACATGTCTATCTCCAGAGATTTGCCTTTGGAGACTTTCACCTAATTTGGAAGAAGGGCAAAAATGAATGACAAAGAAGTGAAAAATAGTTAATTTTTTTTTCCATATTTCAGGATTGAGGGAACCAAAGGGGCAGCTGCCCTTAAAATTGAATCAACTGCCAGGCAAGATGCTGCGTGGTATACTGCTACTGCTATTAATAAAGCTGGGCGGGACACTACCCGCTGCAAAGTAAATGTTGAAGTTGAACATACAGAACCTGAACCAGAAAGGAAATTAATAATTCCAAAAGGAACTTACAAAGCCAAGGAGATTGCAGCACCAGAGTTAGAACCTCTCCATCTGCGTTATGGTCAAGAGCAGTGGGAGGAAGGAGATCTCTACGACAAAGAAAAGCAACAGAAACCATTTTTTAAGAAGAAGCTGACATCTTTAAGGCTCAAACAATTTGGACCAGCACACTTTGAATGTAGGCTTACACCAATTGGCGACCCAACCATGGTGGTGGAGTGGTTACATGATGGCAAACCCTTGGAAGCAGCTAACAGACTCCGCATGATCAATGAGTTTGGGTACTGTAGCCTCGACTATGGGGTAGCCTATTCCAGAGACAGTGGAGTGATTACTTGCAGAGCAACTAACAAATATGGTACAGACCATACATCTGCTACTCTGATTGTCAAGGATGAGAAAAGTCTTGTGGAAGAATCCCAGTTGCCAGAAGGCAAAAGGGGACTCCAGCGAATTGAAGAGTTAGAAAGAATGGCCCATGAGGGTGCTCTACCTGCAGTTGCACTGGACCAAAAGGAAAAACAAAAACCAGAACTCGTTTTGGTTCCTGAACCTGCAAGAGTCCTTGAAGGTGAAACAGCACGATTCCGCTGCCGTGTGACTGGCTATCCTATGCCCAAGGTCAACTGGTACCTCAATGGGCAGCTCATCCGTAAAAGCAAAAGGTTTAGACTCCGTTATGACGGAATCTACTACCTGGATATTGTGGACTGCAAATCATATGACACAGGAGAGGTAAGAGTCACTGCAGAGAATCCAGAAGGCTTTATTGAACATAAGGTGAAACTTGAGATCCAGCAGAGGGAAGACTTCAGATCTGTTCTTCGTCGTGCTCCTGAACCCAAACATGAGCCTGTAGTTACAGAACCTGGAAAACTCCTCTTTGAGGTACAGAAGGTAGACAAACCTGCAGAGGCGACAACCAAAGAAGTGGTGAAGCTGAAAAGGGCTGAAAGAATCACTCACGAAAAGCTTTCAGAGGAATCTGAAGAGCTGCGTAGTAAATTCAAGCGTAGGACAGAAGAGGGCTACTATGAAGCCATTACAGCTGTGGAACTTAAATCTCGCAAAAAAGATGAATCATATGAAGAAATGTTAAAAAAGACAAAAGAAGAACTTCTTCACTGGACCAAAGAGATCCCAGAGGAAGAGAAGAAAGCACTTCCTCCTGAAGGCAAAATCACCATTCCGACATTCAAACCAGAGAAGGTGGAGCTTAGTCCAAGCATGGAGGCTCCCAAGATACTTGAAAGAATTCAAAGCCAGACTGTAGCCCAAGGAACAGACGCGCACTTTCGTGTGAGAGTAGTGGGAAAACCAGATCCTGAATGCCAGTGGTTCAAAAATGGTGTTCAGATTGAAAGGACTGATCGTGTGTACTGGTACTGGCCTGAAGATAATGTTTGTGAATTAGTTATCAGAGATGTGACTTCAGATGATTCTGCCAGCATCATGGTGAAAGCAGTCAATATAGCTGGTGAAACTTCCAGCCATGCTTTCCTGTTAGTACAAGGTAATTTCAATTCTCTTACCTATCCTACTGCTCATCATAGTGTGTTACATCTGTTTGGTCAGTGCTCTGTTGATCGTTATATATTGTTTTGCAGCCAAGCAGTTAATCAGCTTCACCCAGAAGTTGCAGGATGTTGTTGCTAAAGCAAGAGACTCCATGGCAACATTTGAATGTGAAACATCAGAACCCTTTGTCAAAGTGAAATGGTTTAAGGATGGAATTGAGATTCATTCTGGAGACAAGTACAGGATGCACTCAGACAGAAAGGCTCACTTTCTTTCCGTATTAACAATTGATATGTCTGATGCTGATGACTACAGCTGTGCACTGGTAGAAGATGAATCCATAAAAACCACTGCAAAGCTTACTGTTGAAGGTAAGAAGCATATAGCTCAATACCATGCCATACTGTTAAAGTGAAATCAGCTTCAGAAAGAAATAAAACTATTTAAACAGAAGTCTAACACCCTAACAAATATTGAGCTGCTTTCATACTTTTGGAATCCAGTATGAAAGTTTGGAGATTTATTTATGTAAAATGGTTACACTATATATATATATTCCCTTAGGATCATTTGATAACAATTTTTTTCTTCAGGAATATATAATCAAGCTTATTCACGAATGCAATTGTGTGCCTTTAGGTGCTGCAGTTGAGTTTATTAAAGAACTTGAGGATGTTGAAGTGCCAGAATCTTTCTCAGGTGAACTTGAATGTGAGGTTTTTCCAGAAGACGTGGAGGGGAAATGGTATCACGGTGATGTTGAACTCACTTCTAATCTTAAATATGTGATTACATCCCGCCGTGGTCGTCAGATTCTCACTATTAAAGATGTTAATAAAGATGATCAAGGAGAGTATAGTTTTGTTGTTGATGGAAAAAGGACTCACTGCAAACTGAAGATGAAGCGTAAGCATTTCTTATATTGTTTACATATTATAGATTTTCTATATTATAGTGTGTATTATATCTATATCATTGTATCCCATAATGCTTTAATGTTCAATATTCTGCCTCTTTTAAGTGTTAATTAACTTCATTTAATTCCACAGCTCGTCCCATGGCGATTCTTCAAGGACTTACTGATCAAAAAGTCTGTGAGGGAGATATCGTGCAACTTGAAGTTAAAGTCTCCCTAGAAAATGCAGAAGGTGTCTGGATGAAAGATGGCCAAGAAATTCAATCAAGTGACCGTATTCACATTGTGTTGGATAAACAATCACATATGTTGCTCATAGAAGATGCCACAAAGGAAGATAGTGGAACTTACTCTTTTAGTGTTCCTGATCTTGAGCTGTCAACCACTGGACAGATCACAGTGTACAGTAAGTCACTATGATGATTTTGAAGGTGTGTTTGATTTTTGGCTCCTTTAAGATTACTTTTTAAAGGCACGGTTTTTCTCATGATGAATATTTTTTAACTTGGCAGGTGTGGAAATAGTGGTGCCTCTAAAAGATATTCATGTAGTTGAAGGAACAAAAGCCATCCTCGAATGCAAAGTTTCAGCACCTGATGTGTCTTCCTCCAAATGGTACCTAAATGATAATCAAATAAAGCCTGATGAACGTGTACAAGCTGTATGTAAAGGCACTAAACAGAGGCTAGTGCTCACCAGAACCCACGCGTCAGATGAAGGACGTTATAAACTAATGGTTGGCAAAGTTGAAACAAGCTGCAATGTCACAGTTGAAGGCAGGTGTCTTTTAAGATGTAAAGTTCTTTGTGAAGTAATTTCTTTGAAAACAAAACTGTGGAAATAACTAATAAAATTATAATTTATTCTTTTTATAGAAATTGAGATTATTAGAGGTCTTCATGACATCACCTGCACTGAAACACAGAATGTGTCCTTTGAGGTCGAGCTCTCCCATTCAGGGATTGATGTAATTTGGCATTTCAAAGGCCAACACATAAAAGCTGGTCCTAAATATAAAATTGAAGCACATGGCAAAATATATAAATTGACAGTGGTGAAGATGATGAAAGATGATGAAGGAGAATATATATTTTATGCTGGAGAGAAGAAAACATCTGGGAAGCTTATAGTAGCAGGTTAGTAAGGTTAAAGTCCAACATTTTCATTTCACTGTGATTTAAAAACTGCCCAATATACTGTATTTCATACTTGTAGCAACAGTGCTGTTTCAGTGGGGGAGTTTTGTCTTTAATTTATCTCTTTTTTTTAATGTTTCTCCTTGCCCTTTCCCTTATTTTTTGTGATTAGTATAATTTGACTTCTTAAAGACTTTAAGTGTTAATGTATTTTGCTAGATCAGAACCATAGTATGAAATGCTGTATTACGCTTTTGGTGTAATTAATGTAAAAAAGAGAGGTTTTTGTCTTGAGTATTCTCAGTATATCTGTGCTGATGATAAAATAAAAGAGAATAACTATGATAGAATTAAGAAACATCTTTCTATATCATATATCAATTGATTTCAAATATCATATTCTATTCCTGATTTTTCACAGAGCTCAGAATGACTCCAGGCAGGCTGCAAATTAGAGCAAAGAATTCCAGCATCTACTTTTTGTTTCTGTATGGGGGACAGCCGAACAGCAACACAACAAAAACAACATGCTTTTTGTTCCCAACAGGTGGTGCCATTTCAAAGCCTCTCAGTGACCTGACTGTGGCCGAGTCCCAAACAGCTGTTTTTGAATGTGAGGTGGCAAATCCTGAATCAGAGGGCCAGTGGCTACAGAATGGTAGACCATTAGCTACAACAGATCAGTACCGTACTGAATCTGATGGTGTAAAGAGAAGGCTTATTATCCCTTCGACGAAAGTGGAGGATATGGGTGAATACAGCTATGAAATAGCAAGCTCAAAGACATCTGCCAAACTGAAGGTCGAAGGTCAGTATTTTTTATAACTAACTGATGTCTTTGGGACTTATTCCAGCATCATTCTTGGACCAGGCTTTAAGACACAAGCAAAATAAAATAAATAAAAAACCCCGAATAAACAAAACCCCAAGCCTATCCAACAAAAACAACAAAAACTAAACAAATAAATCCCCAACCAACCAACAAAACAGACAAGCAAAAACCCCAGAAACCAAACATTTTTCATGGATGCTACGAGTAAAGCTTCCTTGTTGTGTTCCCAGCACACCACTTTGCTGGAAACTATATAAATTACTGTGTGCATAAAATGAAGCATCATTATTCAGTTTTATTAAAATTATTATATTTCTACTATAGGCTTTAATTTTGATCGGTTTTGTCAAGTATTTTATTTCTATTTTTTTCCTTTTTTTCTGCTAGCTGTTAAGATAAAGAAAACACTGAAGAACTTGACAGTGACAGAATCACAGGAGGCAGTTTTCAGTGTAGAACTGACCCACCCTGATGTGAAAGGAGCTCTATGGATTAAAAATGGTGTTGAACTTGAATCAAGTGACAAATATGAAATTACAGTGAAAGGAACTGTTCACACACTGAGAATCAAACATTGTGTTGTCACCGATGAGTCTGTTTACAGCTTTAAACTTGGAAAAATAGGAGCAAATGCCAGACTTCATGTGGAAAGTAAGTCAGTCTGGTTTGAATATTTGCTGTAATGTGTGTTTTGAAATCCAAATCATACAGAGTGCTGAATATTGCTAACTTTTTCCCTCTAGCTGTCAAGATCATCAAAAAGCCAAAGGATGTGACTGCTTTGGAAAATGCTGTTGTCTCATTTGAACTGAGTGTTTCCCATGATACTGTACCAGTCCGATGGTTCCACAAAAATATTGAGCTTAAACAAAGTGATAAATACAAGATGATCTCTCAAAGGAAAGTTCACAAGCTTATGCTGCATAATGTATCTCCTGATGATGCTGGGGAATACACAGCTCTTGTTGGGCAAATTGAGTGTAAAGCGAAACTGTTTGTGGAAAGTAAGTATTGTAAGTTTGTAAGAAAGTAGTTGTATGAATTGTTACACCATTACTGAGCAACTTGACCTGACACTTCATAGCCTGTTCTTTGCAGTCTTCCAAACATACCAACTTTTAGAAAATTCTCGCTTGTCTTTTTTGCCCTCCTTTTAGGCATACACATCACAAAGACCATGAAAAATGTTGAGATCCCTGAGACAAAAACCGCATCTTTTGAATGTGAAGTTTCTCATTTCAATGTGCCTGCTGTCTGGTTGAAAAATGGTGTGGAGATTGAAATGAGTGAAAAGTTCAAAATAGTTGTCCAGGGGAAACTCCATCAACTCAATATCATGAACACAAGCAGTGAAGATTCTGCAGAATACACATTTGTCTGTGGAAATGATAGAGTCAGCGCAACCCTGACTGTAAAACGTATGTCAAAATTAAATTACCAGAATATTTTACAGTTACTAGTAATGAGTTTGTGTTAACACATGGACTTAATGAAATTCTGACAAAACCAGCACAATTGTAGAGGTGTTTTTTAGTAACAATAAATAGCCTCAATTACATTATTTAAAGAGATTTAGAAGCGGTGGACTTGAAAGTCAGATCCTGCATTGTTCTCTTCAGGCCAACATGCCTAATTGCCAAGTCACCATAGAAAACAGAATTTGGATTCCTGTGTCATTCAGTAGTCGTGGGAGATTTAATTGTAATACTGATTCTGAACACAAAACCTACCTTTTAATATTTCCAAAATTGTCTTAAAGAAGTTGAAGCATCCTGTATCTGGTTAGCATGCATTTAAAATAAAGTAAAACAGAATGGAAAAAAGCAAACCATGTCCATTTCTTTCCTTTTAGCCATCCTAATTACCTCCATGCTAAAAGACATCAATGCCGAAGAGAAGGATACAATAACATTTGAAGTTACTGTCAATTATGAAGGTATCTCATATAAATGGCTAAAGAATGGCGTAGAAATAAAATCGACTGATAAATGCCAGATACGAACAAAGAAGCTTACACACTCCCTCTCCATAAGGAATGTGCATTTTGGTGATGCAGCAGAATATACTTTTGTTGCTGGAAAAGCAGCTTCATCAGCCACTTTATACGTGGAAGGTATTTGCTCTCTTGATTTGTGTATTTAGTGACTACTAGTGGCTTAAATAACATCATGGCACTCATTCTATTTTTTTCTGCCCTAGCTCGTCACATTGAGTTTAGGAAGCATATTAAAGACATCAAAGTGGTGGAGAAGAAGAGGGCTATTTTTGAATGTGAAATTTCAGAACCTGACATTCAGGTCCAGTGGATGAAGGACGGGCAAGAACTCCAGATCGGTGATAGGTAAACTATTGCTTCTACACCATATTCACTTTTGGTGTGTGTTTTCCCCCAGGCAATATCTAGCTCATTTTCTTTTCTGATGTGCTCAGGATGAAAATTCAGAGAGAGAAATATGTCCATCGTCTCATCATTCCTTCCACAAGGATGTCAGATGCTGGTCAGTACACCGTAGTAGCAGGTGGAAACACATCCAGTGCCAATTTGATAGTGGAAGGTCGTGACATTCGTATCAGAAGTGCCCAGAAAAACATTCAGGTAAGGCCTATACAGATGAATAAATATTTCATAGCTTTGTCACTCAAAGAATAATGCAAGGGAAGAGCAACAATATCTAACCAGCAAGAGTCATAGCACAAAAATCTGTAATCATAAGGTCACAACCTTCACCTAGGAAATGGAAAGTGAGACCACAGGAAAAAACAATATTATTTCTATTATTTATCCTACTGTTTCAAAGGTCATTGAGAGACAAAGAGCTGAAATTGAATTTGAAGTCAATGAAGATGACATTGAACCACAGTGGTACAAGGATGGTATTGAGATCAACTTCCAATATGAGGAAAGATACAAGTATGTGGTGGAAAGGAGAGTTCATCGAATGAGCATCTTTGAAACCACTTACTCTGACGCTGGAGAATATACTTTTGTTGCAGGACGGAATAGGAGTTCTGTTGTTCTTTACGTGAATGGTATGTGGCCCCACAACCAGTGTTCTGACTGTGTTTATTACTCAGTGGTTTTCTGATTTTTATATAGCTTCTCTGCAATTCTAACTCTTGAAATAAAAAATTTCAAAGAGATCATCTGGAAAACTACCAAATTCCTCATGTACATGGATATTTCTTGCCCTACTGAAGTAGCTGGCTAGTGGATGAAAATATCACAGCAGTTCTTTTCCCACTATATTTATTTAGACCAGAAAATTCTCCAGTCTAAATAAAACTAATTTGTTCATATGGACAGGTATACCTTTCCAGAGTGATCAACCTAACAATTCTTGGACATTTTGCCAGAAAACACACCAAAACAGCTAATTATGTTAAGGTACTTGCTTGTAGATCATTCCCCCTGTATCAAGGAAAAGGGCAGATTTTCTTTGTTTTTGAACACAGAAGATCAGGAATAATAAGGAGTTTTGTTTTGTTTGTTTAATTCTTTGCAAATAGTTTTGAATCATTAATAATATCAATAATGGGATTTCTCTCTCTCCTTCTTCTTCCTCTCTCTCTTTGCCACCTCACTTCCCTGCAATTTTCAGCTCCAGAGCCACCCCAGATTATTCGGGAGCTAGAGCCAACTACTGTGGAGTCTGGCAAACCTGCCCGCTTTTGTACTATTGTATCAGGCAAACCCCAGCCCAAAATTTCCTGGTACAAAGATGATCAACAGCTTTCTCCAGGTTTCAAGTGCAAATTTCTCCATGATGCACAAGAATATACTCTGTTGCTGATTGAAACATTCCCTGAAGATGAAGCAGTGTACACCTGTGAAGCAAAAAATGACTATGGAGTAGCTACAACTTCAGCTTCACTTTCAGTCAAAAGTGAGTTTCCCACGCTCATAACAATGTTTTTGAAATGAAATTTTCATTCTTCATCTTTAAAAATCACTTCTTTTTTTATTCTTTAGTCCCAGAAGTCGTTTCTCCTGAGCTAGAAATGCCAGTGTATCCACCTGCTGTCATAATACCACTGCGTGATACTGTTACATCTGAGGGACATTCTGCTTGTTTTCAGTGCAGAGTTACTGGGACAGGTGGGTTTAGTGAAATCTTGTACGTCTTTCCATCTCTCAGAACTTTTCGTCATGAATTCAGAAAAATTTCAGCAGTACATGTGCTCGGATCAGCCTAACCCTAGAAGTATGGTTATTTGATATACACACAGAGCCAAGTGCTATTGACTACTTTCAATTAAGCAAGTCAAAGGTGGTGTCAAGCATGGAACTTTTAAACTATTGTAAATATATTAAGTGTTTCTAAAAAGAAGATCTGTTTCACAAAATTTGTCTTTGGAAACTTCTCAGCATTTCAAATGCTAACTGATGTTGGAAAACTGTGTCAGTGAGTAAAATGTAGAGTTTCATGGGGGAAAAGCATTACTGTGCCAAATGAACATAATGAAGTTTCTGAAGACACACACTGCCATGTACATTAACTGCACTAACTGACTGAAACTGTGACTCAACCTTTCTCCTAATATTTCTAAGTATCACTCTGCAAACACTAAACTGTGGTTACTTTCCTTTTCCTAGCATAAAAAGTCTTTCCTCATTGTCTTTTTAAGTGTAGATTTTACTTAAATAAGTGTCTCGACTTAGTGACATAGAATGTCACTCTGCAATTAAAATATCTTTTTCCTTAACACACAGTCAAATAAAGCTACCTTTCTTCACTTAGCAAATGGCCTTGAGTATGACTACTAATTAAATATTCATATAGTAAACTGCAGAATAAGATCCAGTTCACAAGCCAAACAATTTGCAATTATTTAAGATAAAAGACCCCCAAATTTAAAAATAATCGTAAGTGACAGCTCTATAAAAATTCATTTAAATTGATTATATACATATATGTGCAAACATATATGATTTTCATTTCCATCACTTGAAATAAAACTCCAGGGGTTTTTTTAAAAAAAAAGCTTTACAACAAATCTGATTCTGCCTTGGAAGTCCTGCCAAAACTCAGAAAATATATTTTGGAAAGACTGGCCCACCCTTTGTGCAATGCATGCTAGAGTAACTTTTTTTAATAGAACTGTATTTATGTGAATGTGGAAGCTGCATTTACAGCACAGAATATAAGGATCCTTTCATCTAGGTCACCCATCATAGAATCATTTAGGTGGTAAAGACCTCAAATATCATCAGGTCCAACTGTTAACCCAGAACCGCCAAGTCCAGAAATAAACCATGTCCTTAAGTGCCACATCTACATGGCTTTTAAATTCCTCCAGGGACTGTGACCCTACCACTTCACTGCGCAGCCCATTCCAGTGCTTGACAACCCTTGCAATGAAGAAATTTTTCCTACTGAAAGTTTCCTTTATCGAATACTCTATCCAGATGTATTTGCATACCTCTCACTTGTGTTGTAAAAACCTTTTATATTAGGTTAGGTAACACATGATTGCAAGTACAGGTGTTTAATGGTACGCATTGTGCAACTGGCTACTGAAAACACTCTTCTGATAACAGTAATAGCACACTATTTGATTAACAACATATGATTCATGATGTAGTATAGCAACAGGTGGAGAGAAAAGGCTAAAGTCTGCTTCAATTCTCTCCAAAGTCTACAGGAATCTATATAAGTAACATAACATTTTCTATAGGAATATATAAATCTTTCTTGAGAAATATGACATGTAATATTTGTAACAAAAAGAGGGAAGGTGCTGTGCTTAGCAAAAGAACGTTCTGTTTTAATTTCTTAACCTGACTGGTTCAAGCTAGATATTTTATAGCCCGTTTAATCATGCAATTGTAGCAAAATCACATTTTAAAAAAAAGATACTTTCTCTGATTTAAGTAGTAGCAAAATATTTTTAAATTTTTACACTAACAGAGTTAAGGAAGGATTATTTTTACTCAGTAATATGTCTGCACCAGCATCAGTTTTGCCATACAAATATTTCCAATGCACAAATCAAAATCTAAAACAACAAAGTTACTTTCCACTCATCATACTTTACCAGAATAGTACAAGGCACATTTAAAGTTAGATACTTAGAGTTTAAGATTTTTGAAAGATATAAATACAAAAATAGTGTTTACTTGCTAGTAGAATATCATAATTTACACATTTTTTTTTCTTTCTTTTGCCTGAGCAGATCTGAAAGTCTCTTGGTACAGCAAAGAGAAAGAGATCAAGCCATCACGGTTTTTTAGAATGACTCAGTTTGAAGACACTTACCAGCTGGAGATTGCTGAAGCTTATCCAGAGGATGTAGGAAGCTATACCTTTGTGGCGAGTAATTCCGTAGGCCAAGTGACCAGCACTGCTACCTTGAAGTTAGAAGGTACACTGTGCAATTAAAGGAGCTGTCTTGTTCAGGTCGTGTTCCAATAATCGTAATATACACTGATGCTTATATGTGAGTTGTTGTCTGTCATGTCGTCTTTTAACTCAATTAATTGCTACCATTTTGCATACAATGTCCACAGCATACATATATGTCTCCAAAATATATGTCATGAACAGAAAAATGGATTTCATGATTTTTTAATGTTCTGTGCCCCCCCTTTTTATTTACGCCAGTCTTAGAATCTGTCATGCACCAAAGATGGTAAAAACCTTCTTTGTAGTGGAAATTTTTTGCTTACACATTCTTTGATTTGCCTATGAAGACAACCTAGTAGGAGTTTTTGTATAAAATAAATTACTTTGAAAGTGTTGAAAAACATCTCAAATAGAGGTATGTAGCAGGTACTCGGGCAACTGAAATGAAATAGTTTACATTCATATGAATTGATGGAACATTGATCAAAGTTTTAGAGCAGAAATATTGTTTGGAGAATTTGCTGTTCTATATTGTCCTTGATATTATTTAGCTGTAAGTATTTTGTTTTCTTTTTGCAATAGATTTTATAAATTATGAATGAAAATAATTCATGCTGTTAAGTTGCAAGTCAGAAAAAAATCTTGAATGAGAGAGAAAATGTACTGTAGTGTAGGGTAAGAAATTAAAAGTTGGCATGCTTCTTTTCAGGATTTAAAAAGGTTGAAGAAGTTACATCAGAGTCCCCTTGGCATGTTTCTTCATCAGTTTCACTTAAGGAGGAATCTATTGGCCAAAGGCCCACCTTTATCCAGCCTATTTCAAGCTGCAGGGTATGCAGCGGGGAATCAGTCAGATTTCAAGCTAGAGTCTCTGGCAGGCCCAAACCAAAAATCCAGTGGTTTCATAATCAACAACTCATGTTGCCAAAAAAAGACTTAGTTTTCCACTTTGATGAGTCTACGGGCACAGCTATACTGATAATAGTAGATGCTTTCTTAGAGCATGCTGGTCAATACTCTTGCAAGGCAAGAAATAGTGCTGGAGAAACAACTTGTACAGCTACACTTACAGTGACTGCAGAAGGTAAAGCCCCATTTTTCATTCAAAGGGATTCAATTTGTTGTATACCACACTTCTATGCTGTTACTAATTTTTTCCTTGTTTCGCACTTTTTCTTTCCCACCTAACGTTAATAGTACCCTCAGCAACCCAGCCACTCTCATTTCCTGCCTTTAAGTTGTAACACTTGGAAATTTTCAAGTTTGTATCTCAATATAGGTCAAAGAATAGAAATGCTTTAATGAAGGCATTCAGTTTTTTTTAAAAAGTGATTTAGTGATCTTTATAGCAGTGACGGAGGTATTTTGCACTATTGTGTAGAAAAAAAAGAAAATACCTCCTTTAAAAGGGCCATAAGTTTCCAATACTAAAATGGACCGCTTTAGTGAAAGAAGAGACAAGCACCAACTGAGTATCAACTGCATGACTAGCTTAGACATCACCTGTCATTCATTCATGTGAATGGATAACTTCTGTGTCAACAGAGTAGTACATCTGGCATGCTGTGTTTTCAAATGAAGATCATTCATTTTCATCCTCCATGCTGTTTGATTTTGTTCAGAGCATGGCCCAGTAAAGTTCTTTAGATACTAATGTTATTGTTTTTGTTACTTGATTACACAGTGCAAGCCCTAGATAGGCAAAGTTCTGGGAAAGATGTAAAAGAGTCTATCCGGTCACAGGCTATATCAGAACTTCATGTTTCTCCTCTCACAAAGAAGAACATTGAAACTTATCGAAAAGAATTTAAATCAGTGGAACAACCATCACAGGAACTGCGTGTACAGGTTTTTGAAAGTGTATCAGAAAGTTTGACCATGAAGGCTACATCAATTGAAGAAATGAAAGCCATGCACACAACAGTCCTTTCTCAAACATCTCAGAGCACCAAAATCTCTATGACAACCTCTCAGGAAACGAGAGATGTCCCTCCAAAGATTCTCTTGCAACTCAGAGACCTAACTGTGAAACGTGGTGACACTGCTCAGTTCACATGTGCCTTAGAAAATGAATTCTATGAGTTTCTTTGGGCCCATGAAGGTCAAAAGATAGAATTGTCTGAAAAATTGAAGATATCACAAAATGGGAATGTTCTTCTGCTCACAATCCTAAATGCTCAGCTGACAGATCAAGGACTGTACAGTTGTACTGTATATAATGACTGTGGAGGGACAACAACTTCTGCAATACTAACAGTCAAAGGTGGTTATCTGACTTTTAACATTATCACTTACCTTTTGCAGCTTCATTATAATTGCGTAGAGCTCACTCATATTTCCTTTATTATCAGTATTTAATTGAGAAAGCTCTAGTAATAATGCTCTGGGGTTTTTCCTCCACATTTACAGCTCTATTCACAAGTGACAGGCAGTACTGGGAAGTTGGTATTGTAACTCTGTGCCTCTTCCATAAAGTCACAGATGTCTCAGGCGTTTTATTCCTCATATCCTTCATGATACACAGTGAGATGTAAAGCAAGACAGGCTTGTAGGAAATTTTATATTTTGTTAATTCCTAGAGCTGGAGTCTAAGGAAGAAAAGAATGTCAGATGCAATGCTGAATTAGATACCAGGTCATTTGAGACTCCAGCATGTTTCCAACAAATCCAAGATTCCAATTCCAAACTTGGCAATATAAGTTAATGTACTTGAAAGGATTAATGGGTGCAAGTATTGTATTACTGCAATAACGAACTGTCTTCTATCTTTCACTCTTCCTAATATATAACTATTTATTTTTTGCTAAAACTCCTTCCACATCTTCTTGACATTAAAGTATTAAAATGTTAGTAGTTTTACCACTAATGAAGATCCAAAAAATGTATTATAACCACAGGTGATAGTATTTCTGATGAATTCAAAGGAATCAAGACCAGAAAACTAAGATGAATAATGAGAAAGGCATTGACACTGTTGATCTGGCTCTTAATTATTGAAATTTTCTTTCTCCACTATAGAGCTGTGAAAAGCATTTTACATAATCTTATGCTGCTACTTTCCAAATTAAGGCTCTAAATTAGAAGCAAAGATGTGCTTTTTTTAGTCATTGTGAATCAAGATGAAAGTCCCACAGGCTTAACTGTTAACCTAGAATTAGCCTAACAGGAACAGAGCTCTTAAATGTTCAATCAGTCATGTTTAATAGCATTGTTTTAGTACTAATACTTGGCATATTCTATCAATACTAATTAATGGGGTTTTCCCCCCTAAGTATAAGGATATTTTTATTCCTGCAAAACATCTGACCTAACCCTTTTCCTAACTTTATTCTTACCTAGCAAAAGAAGCACAAGCCAAAGCAGTAACAAAAATTACTCTTGAATCAGATACTAAAAGCTTTAAAGCAGCCAAAGATTGTCAGTTTAAAGCACCTGAAGTTAAGCAAGAATCTTCGAAGAAAACCTCGAGCTTGTTTATATCTACATCCCAAAGACCATATGAAACTGAGAAGCAAAGAAACAGAGTGTACTATCCTGATGTTGTGCCATGTGAAGACATCACAGAAACTGATGCCAAAGCACCAGAGTTTCTTGAAACTCTGCCTTCAGAAACCACTGTAAAAGAAGGAGATGATGTGTTTCTCTTTTGCATAATGAAAGGTGTGCCTACACCTTGCGTAGTCTGGCTGTGCAATCAGCTAATAGTAGAGGAGTCTGCAATGTGTTCCATAAAACATGATGGGCCACTGTGCAGTTTAAGATTATTGAAAGTTGGTCAGAACCACAGGGGTCTATACAAGTGCAGAATAGTTAACCCTGCAGGACAAGCTGAGTGCAGCACCCATCTGAAAGTGACAGGTTGGCAAATGCATGTTCCTTCCAAGTATCAATTCCTCATGCATAGCATCATCATTGCATTCCAGTATATTCATTCCCTAGGAGATGATAAAGAACGAGAAGTATCTCATTAGTCTGTGGATTGTTGAATGTTTTCTTCAGGGATTTATGGCATGATAAAGGCATGTTGTTTTAGAAACTTTCCCCCACCCTGCAAAAAGAAAGCAAATCTTATAGAAAAATGTACATTGCAAACAAGTTTGAAAATATTTGATTACTCTGTTCTCAAAATTTATCAGGCGTTTGAATTGTTTGGCATGCATTTATGTGTGTGTATGTACATGTGAATTTATGTGTTTTTGCAAAATAGACTGGGTGTTTTTACTCTATAAACTGTTGATTGGCACATTTAGCAACTATAGCTCAAAAATCTTTGTCTTTTTTATTCTAGCTCCTGAAAAAATTGTTCATGAGAAGCTAGAGGAAGAGGTTGAAATGGAAGTCAAAGGTACAATCATCAATGAGAATAATTAGTACCAGTAATTAGTAATGTTGTGAAAAGCTTTTCTCAGCTTCCATGAAGTGTCTGATGGGGAAAGACACACTTTAAAGCATATTGGAACATGTTGCATGTTTGTTTTGATATGCAAAGGGTTACCTGCATTATAAGGTTATTCAAGTTTTAAAATATGTTTAAAACTTCAAATTTATAATTGTGCAGCCATATTTTTAACTTTTACTTCATGCTTTGCAACTGTTCACAGAGCGCTCTTATTTGTTCAATTTCCCTTTGAATGCATGGAATAGTTTACTTCAGAAGGAAGTTATACAAACCTTAATTGTATTACTTTTAAACAAGTTAGCAGCCTAACATTAATCAGTTCAATGGACACTGTTGAATGGATAGATAAAGTATACTAGAGAGCATTTGTTGTTTAGGTTATGTGAAAGCTACACATTCCCATTGAATCCTTGCACTTTTTTTTACATACATTAATTCATCATTATACATCTCTTACCCTGGCTTGCAGATAGCATACGTGGTTCATGTTGCTTGCTTTTTTCCCCCCGTGCATAACACTGTGAAGTTAGTGGCTGTATTAGTTCGAATAAACGCCTTCTCATTTCATGTTACTTACTTTTTAAAAAAATATATTTCAAAATATTTTTTCAATTGTTTGAACATATCTACAAACAGAGGGGTCAGAAAGGGCGTTTATTCTACTGTCTGCAAGTCAGGTAAGATTTTCTTCTTTGCCACCCAAAGACACACAGCTTTTCCAGGCAACAAAAACATACTCAGAAGAACATGTTATTTTGAAATTCTTTTTTTGCTTGTTCAAGAAGAAATTTCCACAGTCTGAAGAAAGAACAGACAACGAACGATTTTCGTGTCAATCTTTAAAACAGAGCAAGGCGTTGCGTTTATTCGAACAAATATGGTGAGTGAATTACTTTTTTTTCCTGGGTGTGTGATGAAATCTGTTGCATGCCCATTTTTTATTTCAATATATTGCTACTTTTTTACAACCAGATGGTAGGCAGAGTGTGACATATAGTAACCCAGTCTCCTTCTCTTGCAGAGCAGCACAGCATGGTGGACTTCAAGGGACGTGGCACAGTGGCAGTGCTGGCTTGCCCCCAGAACCGTAAACCCATCTTCACACAGGGCCTGAAATGTAGGTCTGTCGTGGAGGGGGACCCTGCATTCTTCCGGTGCAAGCTGGTGGCATGCCCAGCACCACACATGGCCTGGTTTCACAACAACCGGCCCGTCCTCCAGGACCGCCGCAAGGTGATTCGCACCGAGAGCACGGAGCACACACACTGTTCCAGCCTGGAGCTGCAGGATGTGCGGGAGTACGACGCTGGCAGCTACAGGGTATTTGCCATTAACAGTGAGGGCTCAGCTGAGTCCACTGCCTCACTGCTCGTGGCACGCAGAGGGGAGCAGCGGGGCGTGGGTCTCTCTGGGAAAGCAGAGTGGATGCGGCAGAGCTGGAAGTGCCTGCTGCAACAGCGGCAGGAGGACAGGCTGCGGGTGGTGCTCCGCTGCACTGGCTCACCCTTTGACAAGGGGCAGGAGGCTGAGCTTGGGGACCTCTCACCAGCCCGGGGCATGGTACGAACCATCTGTTTCCAGAGCCTGCCACTGGCGGGGCCTCACCGCCCAGGGCTGGCACACAGTAGGGAGCACAGGCACACAGTGCCTGATGCTGAGGAGCTCCTGGATGAGGAGATCCGTTGGAAGCTGCAGAAGCTGCGGGAAGCAAAGAGGGCAGCACTGAAAAAGAAGCAGGAATCCTTCATGTCCATGCCCCAGGAAGGCCCTCCTGGGAAGCCCAGCCCGTCTAAGGTGGCTGCCACAATGGTTGGCTCGAAGCCCCTCAGAGTGCAGGTAGTGAAGCAATACTCCAGACCCAAGGCCACGGGGGAGAGATGGCAGGTGCAAGGTGGGCTCCTGGAGCCCTGCCCACCCCTCTTTGTACAGGAGGTCAAGCCCCAGGAAACTGTTGAGGGACAAAGATGCACTTTCTCCTGCCTCTTCCATGGCCGCCCACAGCCCACCGTCACTTGGTACAATAATGACAAGCCCGTGGGGCGCATCCAGGGCACTGCTGTTCACACCACGGAGTGCTGCTCCACACTGACCTTCCCATCTGTGCTCCCACAGCATGGTGGCACTGTCACCTGTGTGATCTTCAACCCATTGGGCACAGTCAGCACCTCAGCTGCACTCCATGTGAGGCAGCGAATGCCAGCCTATAAGTACACAAAGAAGGAAAAGGAGGAGATGAAAGTGGAGGAGAAGAAAGAGGAGAAGAAGGTGAAGGAAAAAGAAAAGGAGAAAGAGAAGGAGGAAGAGAAGAAAGTGAGGGGGGAGGAGGAGGAAGAAGAAGTTGGTCTGGCCTTTGCAGAAGAGAAGCGACTGCCAAGTGCAGTTCCAGACTCAGACTTGCTGTCATTGCCTGTGGAAATCAAAATCACTGCCCCCACTCCAACACCAGAGCAAGACACAGAGATGAGGGAGACCCCACGACTCTCTCCAGAGCAGGCTGCTTCCACCATAAAGCACAAATTTAAATTTTCATTTGATATGGGAAATGAACCACCCCAAATTCTGACAGAAGCCCCAGCACACATTCATTGCCATGAAGGAGAGGAAGTGGTGTTGGAGTGTGCTGTGTCTGGGCAGCCCCCACCAGCTGTGACCTGGTCCTTGAATGGCCAGAGCCTCTCTGCCAGTGAGAGGCTGAGGTTTGAAGAAGGCAAGAATGGCATATACCGCTTACACCTTCAAGAGGTCTCTATCACAGATGCTGGGCAATATTGTTGTGTGGCCACAAACGTGGCTGGAACAGCACAGACTGCCTCTGAGCTGAAAGTGCAGCCCAATGCACCCAAGCTGTATAGCAAGGATGAGGAACTGCCTGCCATGGACCATGTTCTGCACCTCCAAGGCCTCAGCATACTTGGGAAGGATGAAGAGGAACAAATCACATGCCCCAAGGAGGAGGAAGCCCACTTACCACGGTCCCTGAGGTTGTCTCCACCTCCTGGTGAGAAGCTGGAAGAGTGTGAGGAAACTCCTCACTTCAGGGAAAGTGAGATGGAGGAAACAATGGTGCTGGATATCGCAGAAGTTTATGCAAGGGAAGAAGTGGGCAATACAGAAGAAAGGGTGAGTTATACAGATGGTATTTCTGAGATGAGGCAGCACAGGAGAAAAGTTGTCTCTGAAGAACACAGGTTTGGAATTGATACCACTGAATTGCACCCTACCATATCCAGGGAAGGATGTGAACTGGTGGCCAAAGACTCAGGTCACTTTTCTGAGGAACTGGAGCCCGAAGGAGGCAAGGTGCTACTACATACAGATACCCTGTCCTGGGACATCTTGAAGTCACCATTTATGGAAGTGCAAAGGCAAATACATACCCCTGAGCAGTCTGCTCTGGCCGTGGAGTGTAAGGATTCATCATTTAGGGAAGTGCAAGAGCAAACACATGCCTTTGAGCAGTCTGCTCTGGCAAGAGAGGGTAAGGATTTGTCATTTATGGAAGTGCAAGAGCAAACACATGCCCCTGAGCAGTCTGCTCTGGCAGGGGAGTGTAAGAATTCACAATTTTTCATTCCTATATCCTCTGTGGTACAAGAGGAAAGTGATGTCTGCACAGAGTGTGATGCCCCTGCCTGGGAGGCAATGACTCCTGATGTGCCTCTTGTGGAAGAGCCAAGTGTGCCCCACCTGCAGGACCACATTGCAAGCACCCCCACAAAGAAGGAGTTTGGCTTTTCTGAATTCTATACAGGAGAGCAGCAGGAAGAACCAGACAAGGAGCAAGAGAGATCAGTTGGTATTGAACAGGACATTAAAGCTGATTATAATCTTTGTAAAGAAGAACTGATTGATGATGGTGATGCCACACACTGGGAAATGCACAGTGACAGGCTAATGCTGCAAGAAATGGAGTCTGATGCATGCAGCCCTTCTTTGGATCTAACCCCCCCTCCTCCTGACATAGAAAACTCAGGTCAGGTTTCTACTGAGGAAGCTGAAGTTCATCTGGATGAAGTATATTTCAGAGAGCAGCTGTTGCTATCTGAGACTGAGACCAAGATCACATTTGATCTGAAGAAGTTTGTGGAGCCTTTCCCAGCTGCAGAGACTGTGTACACAGAACAGGCACAAACTCCCACAGCACTGGAAAGTGTGGAGGTAAGAGTCACTGGGCTCATCTCCCTTGTGCACCAACATGACGTGCCTGAGGAAGAGAAGTCTCTGAGTGAGGAGCTGCGTCAGAGCTACAGGATGCAGCAGGAGGAGGTTGATGCCCAGGAAGAAGAACAGCCAAGAGAAATCACAACGGCTGATTTGCAAACTCCTAATGGCGATCTTGGCAGCATCATGATATCTGCTGAAGAGGGACGTTCTGCTGAAGAAACACAGGAGTCAGAGGTGAGTGTCTGTGGAGAGGACTTACTAAAGGAAAAAATTAATGAATTTCTGGTGGAGCCCACAGCAGGTTTCCAAAGAGGAGTTCAGGAAACACATGTGTGGGAGAGTGGGGAACGACTGGAGACCACAGACTCACAGAGTGATAGCTTCATTATGGACTTGAAAAGAGCTGCACATGAAAAGAAACCCCAGGCTGGGCATCAGGCTGAGGAAGACAGTGATTCTGGGATAGAAAAGGTCTTTGAGCCAGGAATGAGCAGCTTCACCTGTGAGATAGAAAGCACAGATTCCCCTGAGGAGATGCTCAGAGATATCCAACAGGAACCAAACACAACCAAGGGCTTCTCTTTAGGGAAACTCATACTTGGGTTAGTAATGGATGATCCTGTAGCACAGGAGGAGCAAAGGAAGGAGTCTTGGGGCAAGAAGAGGACTCCCACTGAGGAAGCCTCTGAGAACAGCCTGGATGGAGAAGAAGTGTGGGAGGATATCTCAGCAGGTCCAGAACCCAGTGCTGTTCAAATTTCAGAGCTGGAGCCTGATTTGTCCCTGGCCAATTATTTAAGATCCACTGGGATATATGAAACTCCAAATCTCAAAGGCACAGTTCAGAAGGAGCAGCAAGAAACTATCACTTCACTGGAAGTGGAGGAGGTTACCTTCAGCATGGTTTATGATTATTACAACAACCATCAGGAACTTGCCCGGCCCTTCTCTCCTGAGTCGGAAATGTCTATAGAGCTGGAGAGTGGGAGCAGAGAGGAGTCACCTGATTCAGAGAGCTTCTACACACCTCCCTCCTCCGTCGAAATCTTTGAAACTGCTTCCTCAGCATCCTACCACACGCCGCTCAGCACGCCCGAGAGCTACTCCACACCGTCTGAGGGCTCAGGGTACAGCACGCCACCTGAGCGCTACTCCACGCCGTCCGAGGGCTCAGTGTACAGCATGGCCCCTGAGCACTACTCCACACCCTCCGAGAGTTCAAAATGCAACACATCCTCAGAGCAATATTTCACACCCTTTGAGGGACCCTACTCTGCATCAGGGGACAGCACTCCACCAGAACGCTACCGGACGCCCACTGGGGAGTATATGGATGCCCTGACTATGCTCCCACTCTGTGAGAAGAGGCATCAGCCTCCAGACCAGCCCCAGGCAAACGGGTTTATGACCCCTTGTGAAGCCCTGCAGCCATCAGGCAGGGACATGCCACCTGCGTTCCTCAAGGCGTTGAGCAGGAGGAGGTTGTATGAGGGCAGCACACTGACGTTTGTGGCTGAGGTGGTGGGTGTGCCGAAGCCAGGAGTGAAGTGGTATCATAATAAGTCTCTGCTGGAGCTGGATGAGAGAGTGCGAATAGAGAAGGATGGGGACATATATGTTCTGGAAATCACTAATGTCCAGAAAGCCGATGAAGGACAGTATCTGTGCCATGCAGTGAACATTGTCGGGGAAGCTAAAAGTATTGCAGAGGTGGAAGTTTTGCCTGAAGATGGACGATCACTGGCACTGCCACCCCCTGTCACCCACCAGCATGTTATACACTTCGACATGGAGCAAAACACATCTTCAAGGTCCCCTTCACCACAGGAAATCCTCCTGGAAGTGGAGCTGGATGAAAATGAAGTGAAAGAGTTTGAGAAGCAGGTCAAAATCATAACCAGTCCTGAGTTTAGCCCAGACAAGAAGAGCATGGTGGTTTCCTTAGATGTACTTCCACTTGCCTTGTTAGAACAAGCTTCAGCCTTGGCAGCAGGGGAGAATGAGGATGTTAAAATTGATTTCCAAGTAACTGAAATGCCTCCACGCTTCGCTGTGCCCATTACAGATATCAAGGTGACAGAAAGCTTGAATGCAGTTTTTGAGTGTGTTGTAACGGGTACTCCTGTCCCAGCAGTTCAGTGGTTCAAAGGTGACACCCATGTGACACCTGGCACAGGGAAGTATGTTGTGAGTCAGAAGGAGGGACTTCACAGTCTGAAGGTCCAAACTGTAGGACCTTCTGATAGTGGCTGGTATCACTGTCAGGCAGTGAATAGGCTGGGAGAAGCAATGTGCAAAGGCTCCCTTGTGGTCGTGGCTCAGCAGGAAGCAAATGCAGTGAGCAGTGAGATAGTCACGGGCTGTGAACCACACAGGTCCCAGAAGTGTGACTTGCTTTTGAGTAAGACTGTAAGCCCAGGTGACCAGTCAGAAATAGAGCTGGAATTTGAGTTTGAGCCACACAGAGATGACTCAGAAAAAGCGATCCAACTGCTTGCAGTGACTCAGCAAGAGCAGGAAGTGGAAGGGGAGAAGTGTGTCAACATTAGTTTTGATGTGTTTGCAGAGCCATCCGAAGAGGAACGGGTTGAGTTTAGGGCAGAGGACTCGGAGAGCTGCAGCTTTGAGTTCCAGGTCACAGAAGCTCCTCCCAGATTTGTGAGGCTCATTTCTGACTACAGTACATTCGTAGGTGCCTCAGCGTGCTTCCAGTGTCTTGTGACTGGCTCCCCCCGTCCAAGTGTCTCCTGGTACAAAGATGGGGTGTTGTTGGAAGGGGATAGGTACTGTGCACAGGAAGAGCAGAACGGCTTGCACAGTCTTACTATTGAAGACCTGATGCAAAGTGACAGTGGGCAGTACAAATGTATAGCTACTAACAGGGCAGGAACTGCTGAGACTTGCGCTGTGTTAACATTATACTAAATTTGCATAATTTATTTCAGAGTCTGTCTTGGAATACTAAGTGTTTTTACGATGTTGTTCACTGCAGGTAAAAATGCAGCACTTACTTTAGGGGCATTGTTTTCATCTCTTTAAGGATGAAAACCACTCTTTGGGCATATTTGTGTTTCACTTAGATTTGCCTTCTTTGGGGAATTTAAGTGAGATTTAATCCGTACATAGATTTGTGCACACTTTCTGCACTGAGGGATATTTCAGGCTCCTTCTACGCTCCTTGCTCATTCTTGTAAAGATATTTTAATTGACACTCATTTGCGTAGGACTAATTTTTTTGTATAATGTACATATACCTGTGTGTCTGTGACAGTGCCATCACTATTGTTTTATGTAGGCTAGAAATCACCTGAAAATGTAGACACTACCCTTTTCTTGTAACCTAGAAGTATGGAACACTATCTTATGCTTGCTGTTTAGTTTGGGTATAGTTCTGTTAAAGAACTTAAATTGGTATTCCCCCCTTCTCACAATGCTGTGTCAGAACATGATTCAAATCCTGTTTACGGTTTCTATCACTGCAAAATTCTTACATCTATGGGCCTCATTCTACTGACTCATGGAATTAAATGCCTTTTCTAAGACAGTGCAATTAGGCTGTTGTAAAGAAAAGCAGAGCAATGGAAAGAAAAATGAAAATTTTGCATTAGAAGAGACTGGACAGGATTTTCTTCTCTATTACCAAGTAATAAACATGAAAACATATTTTGTACTGTATTTTTAGGAGTTAAAGGGAAAGGAGAGAGGGAGCATAAGAATAACAAATCAATTATGTTACTGTAAATTCATTAAAATAATTCTGGGTGTCCCTGTATTCCAGTGTCATTTGTAAAAAATGCATAGTAGTAAAAAAGTAAGATATTTTTATGCAGTATTCTTGTTTCACATTAGAACTACATCTCTAAATATTCCTTTTTTCTTTCTTTCTTTTTTAAATTAAGAACAGTTAAGTGTGCTATGTGTCGAGATGACCAGAAATAAATGGAATATATTCAGTTGTTATCTGTGGCATTTTATCAGCACAGGAGATTTTTACATTATTGTTCTCAATGTGAATATATATATTTTTATAATTAAAGTAATGCTAATATTTAGGAGGAACCAGCAGTAGCTGACATAATTAAACCAGAATTAAATCTATCTTACATAAACAATGATAAATTGACTAAGAAAATCTGTTAAATGGAGGAAAGTTATTAATTAAAGTTTCTCACAAACTAAATAACTCTCTAATGCACATATCAGCTTTCCAGTCACCTCTATGTCAAGGTGAGATTTTGAGTTCAAGACCCCTAAGCAAAAATTATTTTTACTTTGCTCACCTGTTAATGAGGTTCTTCCGGTTAGTTACGAATTGCTGTCAGTTGCCTTGCAAACAGCTTTAAACAGAGTGGTGATTTTAAGCATAAAAACTATTCCTATAGTATGTTTGGTTATGTTCATACAATTTCTTATTTCTGAGTTTGATGTGTCCTCACAGTGAGACCAGCATGCCTCAAAAAACTGATTATTTTCTAAGACTATCCTATCACTCACCTGGGACAGTAATTTTTGATCAAAAAATTCACCTTGCCCAATTGTGTTGCCTGATATAAACTTAAAGTCAGGAGTGGCAAGTTCTAATGACCCATTACCCAGGCAAAATGACTGAAGTGTTTAGGCTAATGCAAATGTGTCACTTCAGTTTCTTCTCAGTCATCACCCCTTGATAAATATTTAAGATTTGTATGTTAAAAGGCAGAGCTAGCTAATCGTGCTTTCTCGTAGGTAATGGCGGGAGGAAGGAGAAACTGACTGCCTGACTCAGTGTTGTGCTGGGAAAGAATTACTCCATGATATGTCCTTAATCCATTCCTTGCTCAGATGTGTAGCACTAACTGATTCATTAGACAGCAGAGGTCCTTAGGGAAGTTAGCATGAATTGTCTGATGTTCTATGTCAGCTGTGACATGAGGGGTCTTTTAGTTCCAAAGTCAAAGAGATCAGAGGCGTTTTGATTAGGTCCAGCGCAATTGGATGTGTGTTTATTTTGCATGTAAATCTGAATATTTTTAGCAGAAAGAGGCTCATAATTTGGTTTTGGATATTGAATGTTATCCCATCATACACAGCAAACTGGTTGACACTGTTGTGGAGGAAGAGGAGAGTGCCAGGCTGGTGCCTGTCATAACAAATGTCAGAGAGGTGAACTGGTACTTTGAGGGTAAACTGGTCTCTTCAGGCAACAAATTCAAACGTTTGCAAGATCAGGACACGAACACACTAGTAATAAGCAAAGTGTGCGGGGAGATTCACCAAGGAGAGTACACCTGTGAGGCGCTGAATCAAGGTGGAAAAAGAGCAACAGTAACAAAAGCCAAACAGGTCCAAGTTCATGTTCACATCTGAAATATATGGCCAAGCATCTTTATCTCTGCCCATGTAGTGGTGTTTGTGGTTTATGTAAATTTATAAGTCTTGGTTTAAGTTTCGTACATTAGCCAGGAGCACCTGGTTCACCTAAGATGCAATTACTAAATCTGGACTAATCCTAGGTTTGAATGCATTTAGTCTGGGACAACTGGTATAGCTTGACTATCTCTTTTCAAAATTTTGTGTTTTCGTAGGAATCAAAAAGCTCACAATTTTATTTTCAGGTTTAATATTGTCTTCATTTCTACAAAACAAGTATCTTAAAAAAAGAATTAATTATGTCTCTTTGTCATCAACATGTATTGAATGTTAACATGTACGGTTAATTTGTGAAATAAATATGAAATTATTTAAGTCCATTGCTTCTTGTACGTTATTCATTTTACAAACACATCTAAAATATGAAGAAGTATCTGTATAGTTATTGTCTCATAAATATCCAGAAACACGTAAAAGTGCATTAATTTTTGCCACACTCCTGTGTATAAAGCATTCTCCTGTGTTAACATGGGTTTCATTCTGCAATTTTTATATTTTCTATTTTTACATTTTATTGGCCCAATTCTGCCACCCATTCTCAAATTTGCTTGCACAATTTATTACTGTTTTAACAAGGTTGGTAAATAATGCTGAAGCACTGCTGTAATCTTTTTTTTACTTAAGCATCTCTTCTCCACCGTTAATCATTGCATGCACTGTGCTGTGTCATTTATATTATGGCATTTGTGGCAAGACTAATAATTACTAAAACCAATGAGAAAGAATTGGGTGACAGAGTCTGTTCTTTTTATATTTGTTGTTGGAGTGCAGCGAAAATTCTTATCTCTCGATAAGTTTTAAAATTGAAGGCACTATAATTGAGAAGCTTATCAAGATTCACCATTACAGTGCCTAGAGACATTAATCCACTCACACTTGCATTCTTTTTTTCAAACTCTTTATCTTTCCAGCATCAAATACTGTGGGTCTTGACTGAGCGAACTTGACTCAGTGAGGACAACAGCATTTGATTTGCAATGGTTTTCCTTGCATCATACTTTTCCATGAATTGTTCCATTCCTGGAAGTTCTGGACTTCACTAATGTTTTCATTGTCAAACATCTGTAGAGAATGGCAGGTTCTTGAACTCTGCTTCCTCTCATTTTTAAACTACTATTAGTCCAACGCATATATCTATAATTTCACAAAGGCAAGAAAAAGAAAAATCTTAAAAGTGTTCTGTTCTCTTTTTCTCTGATGTTGTGGGAGTTTTAGTATGCCACATCTTGGCAGGGAGGAGTTCAAAAGCAGAGATCTAAATCAATTATACTAAATAAAGGGTTTAGACTTGTGATGTCCATAATAATTCTGCTGTAAACTTAAGGGTCTAATGACAAAACCAGGACAAAGCTGGTAAGGTAGAGGTAATCTTTCGGTGTGCTAAACAAAAGATAGAGTTTAAAGACATGAACTACGCATCAAAAGAAAGGTTAGTGTGCTGAAAAGATTATGGGTTTGTTGGTTAGTTTGGGTTTTTTTTTTTCAATCCTAATTTTGGCACTCTGCTTTTTTTGTTGGTGTTTTGAATTAATCAGGGTCTTAGCACTATTCTGCTGTACTTGTTTGCATAGGTGTACATAAAGATATGTACGACACATAACACTTTCATTATATCTGTGAAATGCATCAATGTTGCTTGATTGCTACTTGCACAGTGCACCCCGGAGGGATATGCCTAACCCATACTGTGATGTCAGGTTTATAGACACACCCATCCTGATCAAGATAGGAAATTCTTAAGTAACCTGACAACACAGCATGTCTTACTCATTTTGGCAGGTGTGACAGCAAGGGGACAACACATACCTGCTCATTGCTAGATGCTATGTAGTATTGAGAAAGCCTCCAGCTAGAGAAAAATAGTTGCCCTAATACTGTGTATTGCTATCTATGAGAATTCTCATAAATATTCTAGTAAAACTAAACAATTTTTTTCCATACAGACATCGCTAGGTCTCTTATTCCCTCTTCTGAGGAAGGAAGAAATGGAGGCTACAGCAGCGGCCTTCAGTTGCCTGATAGAGAGAAAACACTTGATTTTGAGCCTGGAAAACCAGTTTATTTCAGTGAAGCAAAGATAAAAATGGAGGAAGAGGGCAAAGCCCCTGTTTTCCTCAAACAGGTCTCAGATGTTGAAGTCTGGCAGGGAGATGTAGCTAGGCTCTCTGTTACTGTTACTGGCAGCCCCACACCCAAAACCCAGTGGTGGGTCAACAGTATGAAGCTAACGCCATCCATAGACTGTAAGTTAGTATTTTCTGGCAGTGACCACAGCCTAATCCTCCCACATGCAGGTGTGCAGGATGAGGGTGAGTACACATGCGTGGCCAGCAATGTGCACGGTAAGACCACCTGCAGCGCCCAGCTCCACGTGCGCCAGAGGAAGCCAGGATTCCCTTGCTTTGCCAGAGAGCCGCACAGCATGCAGTGTGCACCGGGCTTCACAGCAGTCTTTGAGTACACAGTGGTGGGGAAGCCATGTCCCGACGTGCTGTGGTTCAAGGGGAGCGAGCAGCTCTTCTCTGATGCACGTCATTCCATTGCTCACCACCCTGATGGCTCGGGCTCTCTGACGGTGTGGGACTGCATGGAGGAGGACACTGGGCTCTACACATGCAGGGCTGTGAGTGTCCTGGGCGAGGCCACGTGCTCTGCTGAGCGCCTTGTGCTGCCCGAGGAGCATGCTGTGTGCAGGCAGAGCCCGGCCTTGCAGCACTCTGCAGCGGCAGAGGACCAAAGTCCCCTTTTCTACGAGGAGACTGGTGAGCTTCCTGCAATGGAAGGAGCACTCAGTCTTCAGCCCATGAGGGAGCCTTCAACCCTACTCCAGCTCCAGATGAGCCAGGCAGTGTACATGCTGCCCAGGGAGGACATTTTGCCTGGCCTGCCACCAAACTGTCTGGCAGCACAAAGTGTTGAAGAGATGCTCACCCAGGTGGCCACAACACAAGAGAGCAGAGGGCTTCTGGCAGAGCCTATGCAAACCCTTCCTGCTGGCCCCCAGGGCTTGGTGCCTACAGCAGTGATGGAGATACAACTGCCGGGCTGCCTTGGGACTGAAGCTGCACAGATACTCATGCTCAAAGAGATAATCATCCCCAAGGCAGAAGAGCAACTGGCTGCTCTGAAGACAGAGGCTTCCCAAACCCTTCTACAGGTGTCAAGCACCACTGAGAGCCATGCCATGGATGGTGAACAAATCCAGATCTTTGGGAGCTTTCAGACAGCACAAGGTGAGCTGATGGCTGAACACAGATTTCTCTCTGAATTGGCCTTCACTGGGGGCCAAGCCGTCCCCCTGGAGAACGCTTCTTTCCTGGAAACAGCAAAGGAAGATTTTGCTGCAAGGATACAAGAGGGACAGGCTGTGAGATTTCCTTTGCTTCCTGAAGAAAACCAGTCCATGGAAGAGGAACGTGTTGATCTTTCCAAGCCGCTTAAGCAGTGGCAGAGGGCAGAGAGACAATCCCATGAAACAATGTCCTCTGACCAGCTCCAGCCAAGCCAAGCCCTCAACAAACACAGTGAGCTCACTGCTCTGGTTCCCAAGAGCTGCAACGTAGACATAAAGTCTCAAATCAGAAATGCACTGAAAGCTGCAGTGGTTAGTGAGAAAAACCTCTCATTTTCAGAATGGTTGGCTGATAAGGAAAATGTTGAAGTACAGGCAATAAACATTACCAAGGAGAATACATATACCTTGTGCACCTATGTTGTGACCACAGGAGGGTGCAGTCCCATAGAAATCCAAGTGTCCTTGGGAGAAGTCAGCATTCAGACAGCTGACCAGAAAACAGTCTTGAAGGAGGCTTTCTATTCCCTTCTTCCTAAAGATAAATATCTCACAACTGGTGAAAAATCCAAAGCATTGCCATTCTATGCCAGTCCACTTCTCTCAGGAAAATCCTGTGATGAAGTCTTTGAGCTGGAGCCCCAGCAGGCTGAGAGGACTATGGAGGCAGAAATACCACTGGAGCAACCTTTGTCTGCACAAGTAATCAACCCTGTGACTGAGCATGGTCACATCAAAGATGTGGGTGCAGCTGAAGCCACTGCTGATGTAGCCTCTGCAGATATTCTTATTGAGACACCCACAGAAATACTGAAAAGAAAAGAGAAAAGGGAAGAAAAGTGTGAGAAAGAGAGCAGAGAGGGTTTGGAAACTAGACCTGGAAAGCAAGAGGATGGGCTGGGCAAAGAAAGCTATCCCATCATACACAGCAAACTGGTTGACACTGTTGTGGAGGAAGAGGAGAGTGCCAGGCTGGTGCCTGTCATAACAAATGTCAGAGAGGTGAACTGGTACTTTGAGGGTAAACTGGTCTCTTCAGGCAACAAATTCAAGTGTTTACAAGACCAGGACACGTACACACTAGTAATAAGCAAAGTGTGCGGGGAGATTCATCAAGGAGAGTACACCTGTGAGGCACTGAATCAAGGTGGAAAAAGAGCTACAGCAGCAAAACTCACAGTTGTTAAAAGAGGTTGGATTATGGGGATAAAGTAATCTTTTTAATGCACTGCTCTACTAACGAACCTCCCCAACTACATGTATCTTTGAATAGAGATACAATATTAATACCATCATGCCACTAATCAGAGGGCCCCCTTTCTCTCTGGATTGATGGTCTCCATTTACCACATTGTGAGGCCTCTAACTTCCATTACCCCAGTCTTCGGTCAGAAACTTTGTTTTCTAATTGCACTAGTATGGTCAGGACAAAGATGTATCTCAATTCCAACCATTTCTCCTATTGTTGCCTGAGAAGTGGACCTGCTCTTCCCATTTTTCACACTGCTGCACCCTCTCTCACTCCTTAGAGTCATTGCACAGATTCACCACAATTTCTCATTCACACCATAATTTCTCACAACTCCGGGATAATTTACTATATGTTTATATCGTATTGCTATTGTGCATTGCTATTTCACTTTGTTTTTCCAGTATCACCACTGTTTCCTGATGTCATTATGCACTGTAAGACTGTCTGTCCACTGAGTCTGGTACTGCTTTCATTTCTTACAGATATTTTTTCTTTTACAGTCACTTAATGGGAATTGCAAGTATGTCACCTTTTCTTTTTTTTTTCAGTCAGTCAATCACTTAATTTCAGAATGTCAGCAGGCAGGGTTTTGAGTTACTCTCTGCTTCTAATTTCAGTTGCGCCAGTCCTGAGGAGAAGGCTTGAACCCCTGGAAGTGGCTGTAAATCATGTGGCCAAGTTTACCTGTGAGGTAGAGATGGCTCCCAATGTCAAGTTCCAGTGGTACAAAGCCGGACGAGAGATATATGATGGGGACAAATACTCCATTCGCACCTCCAACTACCTCTCCACACTGGAGATCCCGAGGCCTCAAGTTGTTGACTGTGGAGAATATAGCTGTAAGGCTTCCAACCAGCATGGCAGTGTAAGCTCTACAGCTGTTTTAACAGTAACTGGTAAGTACAGACCTTCCAGCATTTCTCCTTTTCCATACAATATCTTGGTGTATCCTAATGCTTTCACTGCTATACTTGCACATGTTTATGGTAGGGCTCTTGGTTGGCATTATAATACATAATCTATACCTAATTTTGGCAGGCACAAGCATAGAAAAAGAAAAACTTTTGTGAATGCTGCTTTTAGGTGCTTTCTGTATGAAGGAAAGGGAATCAGCGTGAAAAGTTTCAGAGGGAAAGAAAGAAGGAGGAAAGAGAGCAGGAAGAAACAGCATGGGATTGCTTTGTGGATACATTCTTGAAGAAGGTTTATTTACCTTCCAGACAACAAAAAACACTTCTAAATCTGATTTCTTGGTGTAACAGTCACTGTGCAATTATCCTAGCACCCTAAATTTATCCTGCAACTATACTTGCGACGCAGGTCATGCAGCTCAGCATACCTGAACATCTTTGTGCCGTGGCCAAAGGGGAACTCTGTGACTGGGGAAATAGATCTTTTCAAAAAACAAAAGAAGGTTTAAAGGGTTTCAGTTTGCAAACTTTTTGTCTATTGAGAGCTATACAGTGGGGTTTTTTCTTAAAAGAAAAATCAACAAAAATCCACCATCTTTTGGGTGTTTCTTGTATGATTACTTTTTTCACTCTGACTTTTTCTCTTTGTGGGAGGAGTCCTTATGTGGTGTTTGCTAAGTGCTAGGTGCTAGAGACTACAAAAAAATGCACAAACAGTGAAATGCATGCAAGCTTGCACATCTTGAGAGAGCAGTGGGCAAACATGTCAGTCTTGGGGAAGGAAGTTCTGGCTTTTGGTTTATTTTCCTTTAGTTCGTACATTGCTCCAGAGATTCAAAATGCCTTCAGCCTCTGGAGCAATACATATACTGAAGAAGTACAAAACCAAAAGCCAAAATTTGTCATCTTTAACACCTCTTATCTCCTTCACTGCTGTTTTCTTTTGCTTAAGAGCGTCCAGCAACAAGCTGGCCTCTCTTGCTCTCTGTCCCTGGCAAATGTGGTTCTGTTCCTCACCTCTTGATAATATTGAACCCCTTTGTTTTGCAGAGGCATTTCCGCCAACGTTTCTTACCAGACCTGAATCTATCACTACTTTTGTTGGAAAAAGTGCCAAGTTCCTGTGTACTGTTTCGGGCACTCCAGTCATCGATGTCACCTGGCAGAAAGATGGAACAACTATTTCACCTTCAGACCACTATAAGATCTCCAAAGTGGAAAATAAACATGTTTTAGAAATTTCCCTTCTTACCACTAGCGACAGAGGGGCTTACACTTGCAAAGCTTCCAACAAGTTTGGGGCTGATATTTGCCAGACTGAAATGGTCATTATAGACAAGCCACACTTCATTAAAGATTTGCAGTCAGTACAGTCAGCAGTTAACAAAAAAATACGCCTTGAATGTCAGGTAGATGAAGACAGGAAAGTAACTGTAGGGTGGACAAAGGATGGAAACAAAATCCCTCCAGGCAAAGATTATAAGATTTACTTTGAAGACAAAATAGCCTCTCTTGAGATTCCTCTGGCTAAGGTCAAGGATTCAGGCCACTATGTGTGCACTGCTTCAAATGAGGCAGGAAGCAGCTCCTCTTCTGCCAGCGTCACAGTCAGAGGTAAGATAGCTCTATGCCCCCTTTACGTTTTCATCTTCTTGGGTTCCCCATTTCTTCTTTCACAGGCAAAAGACTTCTTTGGGATGAAATTACACTGTGAATTCTTCTCAGACCTGCCACCTGGTCCATTCCCCTTAAAGTCTTTTCCCCTGCTGCCTGACAGTGCTCTGTGTGTTACTTCAATATTTCTTTCACCAGAGAAAATCAAGAATTGCTCCTGCATGCAGGCAAGAGATGAACAAAGAGGGCAAGCAAAACCACAGAAGCTGCAGCTCAGCAAAGATTATACTGATGTCTTGTGAAGTTGTATTTTGTTCTTGCTCTGGGAAGCAATCTTTCAAAGCTTTGTATTTCAGCTTTCTTTCCTTTCTCCCTTTTCCTTTTCCTTTTCCCTTTCCTTCCCCTTTCCTCTTCTCCTTCTTCCCCTTTTTACCATCTCTTCCCCTCTCTTCCCTTTTCTTCCCATTTTCAGAGCCACCATCCTTTGTGAAGAAGGTCGATCCATCTTATTTACTGACACCAGGTGACTCTGCACGGCTTCAATGCAAAATCAAAGGGTCTCCTGAAATCCAGGTGACTTGGTTCAAGAACAATAAGGAAATCCATGAAAGTAACACACACAGGATGTCCTTTGTCAATTCTGTGGCTGTGTTAGATATTTTGGAAATGAAAGTTGATGACACTGGGACCTACTCATGTGAAGCTGTCAACGAGGTTGGCAGTGACAGCTGCACCACCGAAGTGGTTGTCAAAGGTCTGTCCTTCTTGTTGCTGCCAGTCACATTCTTGAGAAAATCCTTCCTTCTTTTTTTTTTTTTTTTTTTTTGGTATGGTTGACTAATTCTTTCTTACTGCTTTTGTAGAGCCTCCATCTTTCATCCGAACACTTGAACCTGCAGAGCTAGTGAAGGGAACAAACCCCATTCTTCAGTGTGAGGTTGCTGGTACTGGACCCTTTGAGATTAGCTGGTACAAAGACAAGAAGCAGATTCGCAATAGTAAAAAATACAGGTTGACCTCTCAGAAGGCTGTTATTTCTTTGGAGGTGTCCTCATTTAATAGTGCAGATGTCGGTGAATATGAGTGTGTGATAGCTAATGAAGTCGGGAAGTGCATGTGCAGTGCCACATACATCTTAAAAGGTCAGTGGGAGAGAGAAAACTCACTTACTGAAGATTCGCAAAAACCTCTTATTTCATAAAATGTGTTTTCTTTGGTTTTTTGGGAGGCTGGGGAGGCTGGGGAGTGAGAATATCTTCTTCTCTTAAAATTCTTTGTGTATCTTGAGTCTTATTGGGCATCAAACCTGTGAATTTGAAGAACATTGAGATTAAAGGGCCATTAGCTCCCAGCTGGAGAATGCAGTTCTCCAACATACCCGCTCTTTTACTGAATTGCGACATGTACTCCACATACTGTCTTACAAAAGTGTCTTTAAGTAGCAAATTTTATGTGATGATGTAATAGTAGATGAGTATTTTTTTCTTTTCTCTCTTCTTTGAACTAGAACCACCATCTTTTGTTAAGAAAATCGAAAATGTCACAGCTCTGGCTGGAGATAGTGTTACATTACAGGCTGTGGTGAAAGGGTCAGAGCCTATTTCTGTGACATGGATGAAGGGCAAAGATATTATTAAAGATGATAACAATGTGAGAGTGACATTTGATCACGGTCTAGCAACACTGCAAATTACCGGTGTCCAGCTGAGCTCTGGTGGCAAATACACCTGCGTGGCTGAGAATGATGCAGGAAGTCAGTCCTGCTTTGGTGAACTAGCGGTCAAAGGTCAGTGGAGAAGTACTGTGATCCCTCCAGTCTCCCCCCTGAGAAGAAGAAATTTCCTTTTGTCCTTAACACCAGTTGTTTAATTCTGTTGTAGAACCTGCCAAAATAATTGAAAAAGCCGAAATGATCCAGGTTACAGCAGGGGAGCCAGCTATTTTGGAGTACACTGTTACAGGCACTCCAGAGCTGAAAACCAAATGGTTCAAAGATGGGAACCCACTACCTGCCAGCAAAAAATATAGGATCAGCTTCAAAAATAACATTGCCCAGCTTAAGTTTTATGCCACTGAAATGAAGGACAGCGGTGAATACACCTTTGAGATATCCAATGATGTGGGCATCAGCTCTTGTACTACCAGCTTCACTGTGCTAGGTTGGTACTGCCTCTTTGCAAAGAGCGCTGTTGCTCTGCTCTGTGCCCAACAGAGCCAGAAACAGAACACCTGTCTTGCTTATGTGTTTGTTTCTGTAATTTTTTTCACTCTCAACAGATCGCACTCTCCCTCCCTTCTTTACTAAACCACTGAAGAATATTGACAGCGTCATTAGCACCTCATGCCGCCTAGACTGCAAAATTTCAGGCTCTCTTCCAATGACTGTCTCATGGTTTAAGCAGGACACTGAGATCACTTCAAGTGCCAAGTACACAGTACACTTTGCAGAAGGCTCAGCATCTTTGGAAATAAAACACCTAGATGCAAATGACGCTGGGGTCTACATTTGCAGAGCCACAAACTCTGCTGGTAGCAAAGAGAGCAGTAGCACTTTGTTTATAAAAGGTTTGGCAATTTGTTTCACTTTTCTTGGAATTTTGCTTATCTTGTGATAATACTTTTCTTTCCCAAAATGCAAGCCCTCTCTTACTCTTGACAATTTTTTCCTTTCAATGCAATCTAGAGCCACCCAGCTTCACTGTAGAACCAGAGTCTCAAGATGTACTGCCTGCAACAACTGTACATTTCAAAGGCACTTTTAAAGGCACAACACCACTGACAGTGAAATGGTTTAAAGGTGATACTGAGCTGGTGACAGGAGGAGCCTGCTACATTATGACAGAAGCATTAGCAAGTTACTTGGAGCTTTATGCAGTCAAACCAACAGACTCTGGAAAATACACATGCAAAGTCTCCAATGTAGCTGGTTCAGTAACATGCAGTGCAAATTTATTTGTGAAAGGTTTGCGTTCTTACTCTTATTTAAAATTCTAGCTGCTGGGTTAACCCAGTGGCACTCTTTCATGTGTTCTTTTTCCTGAACACTCTTCTTAAATCCATAGAACCTGCTGCCTTCAAGGAGAAGCTAGAGCCGACCCATCTGGTAAAGAAAGGTGGATATGCTGAGCTGACCTGTGAAGTCACTGGTACTCCTGAGATTAAAATCACGTGGTTCAAGGATGATAGAGAGCTAAAAGAGAGTGACAAATACAGGATATCTTTTACAAAATCTTTGGCAAGACTCCATGTTTCAGAGGTTGATACTGAAGACAGTGGGGAATACATTTGCGAAGCCAAAAATGATGCTGGAAAAGATATCTCCAGTAGTGTTATTACAGTCAAAGGTGTGTGTGACATCCAGCCACACAGTTCGTATCTTTAAGCTCAGTAGAGTGTTACGGCTTCAAAAGTATGATTAATGCAAACTGCACTTTCTTTTTTGCACTGTAGAGTCGCCTTATTTTAGCAAGGAGTTTCAATCCATGGAAGTCTTGAAGGATTCTGATGTGGTTTTGGAGTGTGAGGTTCTTGGCACTCCTCCCTTTGAAGTGTTTTGGGTGAAAGATGATAAACCCGTGCGGAGCAGTAAGAAGCACAGAATAAGCATTGAGAAATCTTTGATTAGCCTCCACGTTTTCAGGTTTGATGCTTCTGATGTTGGCGAGTATCAGTGTAGAGTTACAAATGATGTTGGGAGCTGCCTCTGCCGTTCAGAGGTCACACTGAAAGGTTAGTGCAAGGTGCAGAACACCACTACCATGCTCTTATTGCAGTGTGGTTTCCATGCCACACTGCTACACGCCAGACCTGTACTTACATAACCACTTTCTTCCTGCCAGAGCCTCCGCAGTTTTTGAAGAAGATAGAAAACATTAGCTCCCTTCGAGGTGGCACAGTTGTGTTTCAGGCTGCTATTAAAGGTTCCTTGCCCATCACTGTGTCCTGGTTGAAAGACAATGATGAAGTGATTGAAGACAACAATATCAAAATGACCTTTGTGAACAATGTTGCCACTCTTATGGTGAGATCTATTGAGCTGAAACATGATGGGAAATATTTCTGTCAGGCTAAAAATGAGGCAGGAATTCAGAGGTGTTCTGCTCTGCTGATTGTCAAAGGTTGGTCTTACCCTGACGGCTTGCAATGATCTCAGATGGTTCCCTTGCGATTTTTACAGATGCCCTTAACACTCTATCTCCTTGTTTACAACAGAACCTGCTACAATTGTGGACAAGGCTGTGTCAATAGATGTGACTGAGGGAGACCCAGCAACCTTGCAGTCTAAATTTTCAGGAACAAAACCTATTACAGCCAAATGGTTCAAAGATGGCAAGGAACTTACATTGGGCCCAAAATATAAGATCAGTGTTACAGATACTGTCTCAGTCTTAAAGGTGCTTTATGCAGAAAAGAAAGATAGTGGAGAATACATTTTTGAGGTTCACAATGATGTTGGGAGCAGTAGCTGTTCTGCCAGCATTAATGTCCTAGGTATGTATGGGGTCTCTCTTATTATTGCTTTAAGATACAAAATCTTTTCATCTGAGCTGACATCTGTCACAATCACGCCTGAATTTCGTGTTTTTTCTTTTTACTCTGTCTTGGATAGATCTCATCATACCACCTAAATTCACCAAAAAACTCAAGAAAATGGACAGCATTAAGGGGTCTTTTGTCCACCTGGAGTGCATAGTGTCCGGTTCACATCCTATAAGTATCCAGTGGTACAAGGATGGCCAAGAAATAACAGCAAGTGAAAAGCACAAATACTCTTTCCATGATAATACTGCATTTCTGGAAATAAATAAACTGGAAGGCACAGACAGTGGCTCTTATACTTGTGAAGCAACAAATAAAGCAGGAAGCAACCAATGCAGCGGGTTCTTAACAGTCAAAGGTTTGAGTTCCTTCTTTGTCTTGTGTTAGGTCTCTCATTCATATTTTTGGATTTCCCCATCTCAGAGTAATCCCCTTTCTTCCTTTTTGCCTGTTATAGAACCGCCATATTTTGTGGAAAAACCCCAGTCTCAAGAGGTTGTGCCCAATGCTAGGGTTCAGTTCAAAGCACTGGTGAAAGGGTCTACTCCTCTGCAGATAAAGTGGTTTAAAGACAGCCAGGAGCTCCTGTCTGGAGCCAGTCGATCTGTCTGGAAGGATGACACTTCTAGTGTTCTGGAGCTCTTCTCAGCTAGGACATCTGATTCTGGGAACTACACTTGTCAGATAAGCAATGATGTGGGGACTGCAACCTGCAAAGCAACTCTGTTTGTAAAAGGTGTGCAACTCAATCTTCTAATTTTTTTGGTTCTGATTTTTCTGTGCAATTTTGGTGGTAGGGGGAGGAAACATGTTAGCCTTTTTTTTCTTTAAATTCTGGGGTTTTTTATTCTTATAATATTCTTGAATATTATAAAGCCTCAACTTCTCTGTCCATCTTCTAGACCCCCCCAGATTTATTCAGATGCCAGCTTCTGTAGTAGCTTTGCGTGACGGACAGTCCACCACTTTCGAGTGCCAGGTAGTAGGCACGCCAGAGATCCAGATTACATGGTACCTGGATGGGAATGAAGTGACTGACCAAGCTAAGTACGGCATCTCCTTCATAGATGGTTTAGCCACTTTGAGAGTCACTCAAGCCAGAGTGCAAGATAGTGGGATTTATGTTTGTGAAGCCCACAATGATGCAGGTAGTGAGAGCTGCAGCATCGAGCTGAAAGTAAAAGGTTGGTTTTGAACATCTTGTCATCTCTGTCACGTATCTGGGGTGAGGAAGTAGGAGATACTTCTTCTCCCCTCAAAACTATTTAAGGTTACTATCTACTTCCCCCTTGTTCTTCTCTATAGAGCCTCCAACCTTTGTTCGGGAGTTGCGTCCCACCGAGGTAGTGAAGGGTTCAGAGGCCACGCTAGAGTGTGAGGTGACTGGTACCCCTCCATTTGAGGTGAAGTGGCTGAAGAACAATAAGGAGATGTTCAGCAGCAAGAAATACACCATCTCCACCAAAGAATCAGTATTTACTCTTAGTGTGACTAACTGTGATGTCTCAGATGTTGGTGAATATCAGTGCATTATATCAAATGAAGGTGGGAGCTGTTCTTGCAGCACAAGACTCAGATTAAAAGGTCAGTCCTCTAGGAAGCATACCTCAAACATTATATGCTCCAGCTAAAGTGTAGTGACTGGGATTACTTTATATGATCTCTTTCTCCTCTTCCCTTTCCACGACTTCTCTTCTGAACAACAAACAAAACTCACACCACAGAACCGCCATCCTTCATCAAGAAACTGGAAAACGTCACTAGCATTTTGAAAGGCGATGCATTCTTTCAGTGCATCGTAGCAGGTGCTCAACCTTTGTCTGTGTCATGGATAAAAGATGAGAAAATACTAGAAGATGATGAGCACCACCACATTACCTTCGAGAACAGCGTGGCCACACTGAAGCTTGCTAATGTTGACCTCAGTCACAGAGGGAGATACACCTGTCAGGCAAAGAATGAATCTGGCATGGAGAAGTGCTTTGCTTTGCTTTTTGTACAAGGTGTGTACAAGGTGTAACCTTGATGAGTATTTGGAAAGTCAGTTCCCTATCTATGTATCTAACTGCTATAATTTTTACACTCTTTATACCTCAGAGCCTGCACAGATCATAGAAAAGGCTAAATCACTTAAAGTCACTGAAAAAGACCCTGTGACTTTGGAGTGTACTGTGGCTGGGACACCAGAGCTCCGGATAAGATGGTACAAAGACGGCAAGCAGCTCCTGCCCAGTAGATACTACACAATGAGCTTTGAAAACAATGTGGCCAGTTTCAGGATTGAACCTGTATCAAAGGAGGATAGTGGTACATACAGTTTTAAGGTTGAAAATGACTTCGGAAGTAGCACCTGTGAAGCTGTTCTGACTGTGCTAGGTTTGTATTGCCAATCCATCAGGAAGGGAATGAAAAAATAATCTCCATGCAAGACAAGCAAGAAGTTAACCAGTGTCTTTTTGCTATTTTTTGTGTTGGGCAGATCAATCAATTCCTCCTGTATTTATCAAAAAGCTAACCAAAAAGGATGCCATTCTGGGATCTTCTATCCAAATGGAGTGCAAAGTCTCTGGGTCACTCCCCATTATTGCAAAATGGTTTAAGGATGGAAAAGAGATAACCGACAGTGCAAAATATAGAAGCCTGTGCCATGAGAACACTATGTCACTCGAGATTGCTAATCTAGAGCTGGCAGACAGTGCAAATTACACATGCAGTGTCTCTAATGTTGCTGGAAACGATTCTTGCAGTGCTGTCCTGACTGTGAAAGGTTTGAAACTCTTTTACGACTTCTTCTCTGTGATAAATGCTGGGAAAATACCTTAAATCTTATGCTAACATAATAGTCTTCTACATCTTGATGTTAATACTGAAAACTTGGTCTCCATGCTTGCCTCACTGATTTTCTTCATTCTTAGACATTTCTGATGTAACTGAGTGTGTCTTTTTCTTAAAAACTGCAGAGCCACCAAGCTTCTTAGTAAAACTTGAAAGCCAGCAAGCCATACCAGATTCCACAGTGGAGTTTAAGGCCACACTAAAAGGAACGCCACCCTTTACAGTAAAGTGGTTCAAAGAAGACTTAGAACTTGTATCTGGTCCAACTTGTTTCATTGGTATTGAAGGTTCAACTGGGTTCTTAACCCTCTATTCAGTGGATTCTTCTAGGAGTGGGCACTACACTTGCCACATTTCAAATGATGTTGGCAGTGACTCTTGCACTACAACACTGATGGTAACAGGTGTGCATTCTTCCTTGTTGTGTTGCAGTCTTTTTGTCTCTTTTCTTCTCTTTCCTTTTTGCCAAGCCCACCTTGGTGATCTTTGATATACTGCCAAGTGAATTCCCTACCCTGTGTTTGCAACTCACAATTGTTTGGCTCTTTTCCCTCCTATTTTCTCTCCAGTATTAATTCAGACCTTCCTGACTCCACTTTTTTTGGTTTTTTAGAACCACCCAAGTTTGCTAAGAAGCTAGAGGCAGCAAAAGTAGTCAAGCAGGGTGACTCAGCCCGGCTTGAATGCAAAGTAAGTGGATCTCCAGAGATGAAAGTAGTGTGGTTCAGAAATGACCATGAAATTGTTGCCAGTGAAAAATTCCGGACTTCATTCATTGACTCTGTGGCTGTGCTTGAAATGAATCATCTCAGTACTGATGAGAGTGGTGACTACATCTGTGAAGCTCACAACCCTGCCGGCAAGGCCAGCTGTAGCACCAAAGTCACAGTGAAAGGTTCGCTATCCTCTTGTTCTCTGACTGCATCCTATTTTTCCCATGGTGGTTGTATCCCTCAGAAATACACAGGAAAATGAGATAATTTCTTATTTCAGGACTGCCCTGTTCTTCATGCCGTGTTTGTTTCTTGATGCCCCCTCATCCTCTCTTCCAATGTCTAAACAAGAGAGATGATGTTCTTAATGCATTGAGTCCTAAGCTAGTTTTTCCCCAGTTCTGTATTTTTTAATATCCGAGACAGTTCATAGTGAGAATTACTATATCAAGGAGCTGAAATTTGAAGAGAAAGGACAGACACAAACCGACTAGCGTCAGTGGGAAATTACTACCAATTAAATGAGACCTGTACCCTCTCTGCCAAAAGTCACCCCTCTATTTACCTTTTCTACAGGGGAACTAAGGGGTCTCTAAGAATGCTCACCGTTGTGCAAGCTCATTTCATATTGTGCCCAGAAAATGAGGGAAGTCTTGCCCTTACTGTAGATATTCTCAGCAGTCCCATTTTCCAGAAGCTGGTATCAGTAGCCTGTTTGTCGATCAAACAGCTTCAGACTACTTTCTAAATGTTTCTTTCTTCCCTTGTTAGAACCTCCTGTCTTTAGCAGGAAGCCTTCTCCAGTAGACATTGTCAAAGGATCTGAGGTTAGCCTGGAATGCGAGATTTCAGGAACACCTCCATTTGACGTTGCTTGGTACAAAGACAGGAGACAAATCCGCAGTAGTAAGAAATACAAGGTTACAGCCAAAAACTACCATACAAGCGTTCGCATTCTTAACATCGAAGCTGCAGATGTTGGTGAATATCAGTGCAAAGCACAGAACGACGTAGGAAGTGACACTTGTGTTTGCACTGTGAAGCTGAAAGGTAAAGTACTGGTACTTGTGTCTTCTGCAGCGCTCCCAATGGTGCTGCATTGCTCTTCTTTGCAGAAACACTGTGAGTATTTACTATAACTGTGTATCTCTTCTTCAGAACCACCAAAATTCTTGACTAAAATAAACAGCATGACTGTTGTGGTTGGTGAACCAGCAGAGTTACAAGCAAGAGTGGAGGGCTCCCAGCCAATTTCTGTGCAGTGGCTTAAAGACAAAGAGGAAATTATCAGAGAAAGTGAGAATACGAAGATCACATTTATGGAAAATATTGCAACTTTACAATTTGTGTGCACAGAGACAAGCAGTGCTGGAAAATACACCTGTCAGATCAGAAATGATGCTGGAAGTCGGGAGTGTATGGCTACCTTAACTATTCTAGGTTGGTAAAAAGCACAAATTCATGGAAGTTTCTTTTCAAAGTTAGAAACTTGGCTATTTAGTGTCAGCTGTATACTTGTGCCTCTGAGTTCAAAACAAGCAAAATAGAGAATCCTTCTCTTCCCAGCAAGCAGAAGTCAGGTTCCATATTTCCAGCTGTCCAGCAATAGGGTTGAAAGGAACCACTCTGTGACTATATTTCTGTCATGTCTTTTGTTCATGCCTGTTTGGAGAGGGTGTTTAAAATATTTTATTTTTTAAATTAAAATATATTTTAACATTAAAATATTTTTCTTAATCTTGGAAAGCATCTGAAATTTGCAATTTAGAGTAACAGAAAGGATGGAAAAAACAGCTGTAAAAACCTCCACACCTCAACAAATCAAAATTTCCTTAGTATCAAATGTGTAAAACCCATCTTATAGTGTTATAATACCTCTAGCTAATACTAATCAAACCCTGTTTTAACCATATATGTTACCAATCTCTCCTTCCAGAGCCTGCAGTCATTGTAGAGAAAGCAGAGCCAATGAAAGTTACTATAGGAGATGCCTGTACTTTGGAATGCAAAGTAGCAGGCACACCACAGCTTTCCACTGGGTGGTTCAAGGATGGCAAAGAACTGACCAGCAGCCAAAAATACAGAATCACATTCCTCAATAATGTATCTACACTTAAAATTATGGATGCAGAAAAGGAAGATGGTGGATTGTATACTTTTGCAGTGCAAAACGACGTGGGGAAAAGCAGTTGTACAGCATCGGTTGATGTTTTAGGTTGGTTGGGTAGCTTGTCTTCTATCTTTTACAAAAGCTTTTGTTTGGCCATATTCTCTGTCCTTTCTTCCATTCCTTTCCTCATTTTCTTTCTAACCATGGATTTATTATGTTTTCTTATGCAGATCGAATCATTCCTCCTTCTTTCACAAGAAAACTAAAGGAAACCCCTGGTGTTCTGGGTTCCTCAGCACTGCTGGAATGTAAAGTGTCAGGTTCACCTCCTATTTCTGTTGCCTGGTTCCACAACGGACTTAAGCTAGTCAGTGGAGAAAAACATCAAATCTCCTTTTCAGATAACCTATGTATTTTAGAAGTTAATTCACTGAGCCACTCAGATACCGGCACTTACACCTGCAAAGCTACCAACACGGCTGGCTCAGATGAATGCAGTGCTGTATTGACTGTACAAGGTGGGTGTATGACGGTCAGGAAGCCCGCTGAGCTGTTCTTTTCTCTTTCTCTTTTGAAATTACCTGCAGTCTTTTGTAAATATTCTTGGGGAAAATTATTGACAGAAAAATAAAGATTTTGCTCTTCATCTTCAGTAGGTGTGTGGAAATACCAGACCTATGCTGTAGCCATCTGTCTTATCTATCTTTTTCTTTTGTGTATTTAGAGCCACCTTCTTTTGAGAGGACACCAGAGCCTCTGGATGTATTGCCAGGCACAAGCATCACTTTCACATGTGTTGTCAGAGGAACCCCTCCTTTTAAGGTCAACTGGTTTAGAGGGGCCAATGAACTTGTGCCAGGGGACAAATGCAATATCTACTTGGAGGAGTCTGTTGTGGAGCTTGAGTTATATGATGTAACTCCTCCTCAAAGCGGAGAGTACACATGTCTAGTGACTAATGATGCTGGCAGAGTAAATTGTACAACACACCTTACAGTAAAAGGTTCGTAAAGATGATGTCTCCCTATTTACCTTAAATTATTGTTTCCTTCTCTCCATTTGGCATGTTGTGCTCAATATTTGTGACTTACCTTTCATTAGAGCCAGCTGTCTTTGTGAAGAAACTGAGTGATCAGTATGTGGAGCCTGGCAAGCCCATCATCCTAGAGGGCACTTACACAGGCAGCCTGCCCATCTCTGTGACCTGGAAAAAGAATGGCCACACCATCGCACAGTCTCAGAAGTGTAGCATCACCACCACAGAGAAATCCTGCATCCTGGAAATACTTGACAGCACCAAAGAAGATGCAGGAGAATACTCTTGCCATGTTGAAAATGAGGCAGGAAGAGATGTTTGTGAGGCTCTAGTCTCTACCCTAGGTGTGTGTTCCCTTTGCTTCTTTTCCTTGCCTTTTTTTCAAGTGTGTGCTTTCCAAAACCTGGCACACAATAAACCTGTCTAATTGCTTCTCTTTTTTTAGAACCTCCCTACTTCGTTACACACTTGGAACCTCTTGAGGTGTCAGTTGGGTCTTACACAACATTGCAATGCCATGTTGCTGGAACACCAGAAATTACTGTGTCTTGGTACAAAGGTGATACAAAACTCAGGTCTACTCCTGAGTATAAAGTGTTCTTTAAAGACAATGTTGCTACACTTATTTTTAACAAAGTGGCTAGCAACGACAGCGGAGAATATATCTGCAAGGCAGAAAACAATGTAGGAACTGCATCTACAAAGGCTCTCTTAACAGTTCAAGGTGATGATTTTATATTAGCTTGCTAAAACTCTTTTTCTCTTGCAAAATTATAAAAAAATTGCTTTCTGGAGTGTATTTATCCTTTACTTGCTTTCTTCCAGAGCGCAAACAACCACCTTCCTTTGCAAGAAAATTAAAGGACATCGAGCACCCTGCTGGTTTACCCCTTAAGCTTATGTGTCGGCTCAATGGCTCAGAGCCCATTACTGTCACCTGGCACAAAGATGGTGTGCTGCTAAAGGATGACCACAATGTGCACACATCCTTTGTAGATAATGTTGCAGTGCTGCAACTGGTGCGAACCGAGATGAATCATACCGGGCAATACTCCTGCACAGCCACCAATTCTGTGGGCACTGCCACCTCAAGTGCTAGGCTCACAGTGGCAGGTGTGTTGGCTTACAAAACTTTTGCTTGGGTCACAAGCTCCTCCCTCTTATTTCACGTGTGCAATAGTATCTGTGTGTTGGATGAGCTTTTTTCTGAGGTATGAGTATTACATGGTTTTCTTGTGTTTCTAGAACCCAAGCAAGCACCTGTCTTTGATATCAAACCAGAATCCATTGATGTGCCTTTTGGAGAAAGTGCTGACTTTGAATGTCATGTTACGGGAACCCAGCCAATACACATAACCTGGTCCAAGGACGGTCGGGAGATCCGAACTGGAGGAAATTTCAATATTACATTCATAGCCAACACAGCTCACCTTCGAGTGCTCAGAGTGGGTAAAGGAGACTCTGGCCAATATACTTGCCAAGCTAGTAATGAAGCTGGGAAAGACTTCTGCTCAGCCCAACTCAGTGTCAAAGGTATTAAGACTAAGTCACCTTTGTTTGTGCGTTTTCTTTTTCTTGGGTAAAGAGATCTCTTTGCCTTTGATCTTCTACCATTTCTAGTTTAGAAATATATAGAAAGTAGCTTTCCAGACCACAGACATAAACCATGTAATGACCTTCTCCCATCATACTGTGTAACAGCAGAAGTCTTGCGTGCCTGCAGAATCTCCGAGGAGAAAGGTCCCTGTGAGAACGTGTTTGTATGGAGAGTTGCACTCACACTGCTTTTTACTTTAACAGTTAAACTACAGTCACTGTGTTAGTCACTCATAGCAAGTGCTGTGTGGAAAATGATGATTAGTAAGTACAACTCTACCTTACATTTGTTGGCCTGCATTGGTGACTCTTTCAAATTTGCTAAAGATTTCAACTGGAGTTCTGAATTGTTGATTTAATCTCGACTATGAATCACTTGATTTCTTCATGCAGAAATATACTTTAAAGATGTGTAAGCAAGTGAAACGATCCCTACCATGTTTCTGCTGCTCCTGGGGGTGAAGGGCTTGTCAAATCTTTCACGTTGGCCTGGAACCCTGTTACTTGTTACCACTCAAAGGTAACAGCAAAATTTCACTTCTGTGGCGCAACTGTCCTTTGGGTATTTTTCACAGCTTCAACTGTCTGATGCAGCAGGGTCCAAAGTTGGCAGAACAGAGTTTTCATTGTTGTCTTAGCCTTCTTTTCTTCATCTTGTGTATTTCCTTGAGAGGAAACTCTGGTTGGGGATGCAGCCAACTTCTGTAACAATTTTACTTTTGTGCTGTAGTACTCTTGTGCCTCCCAGAACTCTCGCTTAGCACTGTAGATTTCCCACGTCAAACAGGTATGTTGTCATTCTCTACATACTTATTCTGTTCTGCAGAACCTCCCAAGTTCATCAAGAAGCCTGAAGCTTTGCGGTTCGTGAAGCAGGGTGACACAGTTCAACTTGAATGTAAAATCAGTGGCACACCAGAGATCAGAATCGTGTGGTACAAAAATGATCAGGCACTCCAGGCAAGCGACAGGCTGCACATGTCCTTTGTAGACTCCGTGGCAATGCTGACCATCTTGGGCGCCACCGCTGAAGATGCTGGGGATTACATCTGTGAAGCCCATAACTCTGCGGGCACAGCCAGCTGCAGCACTTCAGTCACAGTGAAAGGTTAGCACGTGGCTCCACACTCTCCACCAGAACCCCTGGCTGCCAGGCCTGCTCCCAGCTGCACATCCCACTGCTGCTGCAGCAGCTGGTGGCTGCTGGGCCAGTGTCTCTCCAGCTGCTCTTGCATTTAAATGCTGCTGTGTTTAAGCAGCAGAGATCAGGCAGGAAATAGTGGTGGATGTTCAGCACTATGCAGTCGTTCCCTTGTCTTCCCATTTAAGTCAATTTCAGGCTGAACAAGGCAAGCTTTTCAGATCACAATGGAAACATGGACTAGATGGAACACCAGCCATGGTGAGGGTGCTGGGAATAATTTTCAGCCATCCCTCTGCCTCCTCTTTATACACAGTGATCCTGACAGGAATGAAATTTAAGACGGAAGAGGAGGCTGTGTAGCTGAACTTCACTGATAGTAGCATTCATGACTAGAAAGAGCAGGGGGGAAAGCTGGAATGTGATCCTAGAGTGCAGAGAGAGTGGCTTTTGGGGAAGGACACTGAGCACTGGTTCCAAACAGGTGCAGAGTATCACATTTTCTGCCCTTTGGACTCTGAGTGCTGGGATTTTTTAGAGGTGAGGCCACATATTTAAAAGCTAAATATGTGTTTACAATATAAGCGTAGGCTCCCTTCCTGAATATGTTGCTTCCTGCTACTATCCAGAAACCCACCCAGAGAAGCAGGCTCACACATTATGATGTGATTCTTTTTTTATAGAACCACCCATTTTTAGCAAGGTGCCAAGCCCTGTGGACACTCTTAAAGGCTCAGATGTTATCCTTCAGTGCGAGATAGCAGGGACCCCACCCTTTGAGGTGGCTTGGTTCAAGGACCGGAGGCAGGTCAGGAGCAGCAAGAAGTTCAAGGTGACAGCAAAGCATTCCGTTGCCAGTCTTCATATTCTCAATCTGGAATCTCAAGATACTGGAGAATATCAATGCAAAGCTATGAATGAGGTGGGAAGCGACACTTGCACCTGCCCAGTGAAATTCAAAGGTTTGTATGCTAGAGGATCAACATCACTGCCCTCTTTTCTTGATCTCCTGGCTGTCGCTCTTCCAAGCAAGCATGTATGATTAACTGTCCTCTGCCTCCTTGTTTTTGCCATCAGAACCTCCACGGTTTGCCAAGAAGCTGAGTGACACTGCAATTTTCATCGGGGAGCCAACAGCCCTGCAGGCAGTAGTGGAAGGATCCCCACCAATATCTGTTGTCTGGCTCAAGGATAAGGGTGAAGTTATTAGGGAGAGTGAAAATGTTCAAATGTGGTTTATGGACAACATTGCAACTCTTGAGATTGCCAGTGCAGAGGGAACTGACGTTGGAAAGTACATCTGTCAGATCAAAAATGATGCTGGCATGCGGGAGTGCTCTGCCTTTTTACAGGTCCTAGGTGGGTATAGCCTACTCCACTATAGGTACTGTGTCTAATAGCTTGCACAGTTGGCTCTACCAGCCTTTGCCTTCTGCTCACACCCTGTGCTCACAAGTTTGTGGGCAGATTTCCCCGTGACACACAGACCCCTTCCTTCCTGTTTCAGAACCAGCAGTCATCTTGGAGAAGACCGAGCCGATCACAGTAATGGCTGGCAATCCTTTTACCTTGGAGTGCAAAGTAGGAGGAACACCTGAGCTTATCACCAAGTGGTACAAAGACGGCAGAGAACTAAAGAGTGACCGCAAATACCAAATTACCTTTTTCAACAATATATCCACTTTGAAAGTCTTTTCTGCAGACAGGGGAGACAGGGGCTTGTATACTTTTGAGGTGCACAATGAAGTGGGGGACAGCAGCTGCACTTCTTCAGTTGATGTTTCAGGTCAGCTCTATGTCTTTGTTGTTCACACTTATCTTTAACAAAAGATTTTATTTTTTTCCCCTTTTATTTCCATTGAAAGAAACCTCAACACTTCTCCTCCTGTTCTTCTGCCCTGTCCTACTTAGATCGCCTTGTTCCTCCTTCATTCTCAAGAAAACTAAAGGAAACAAATGGGGTGCTGGGATCCTCCGTGCTGCTGGAATGCAAAGTGTCTGGCACAGCTCCCATATCTGTGTCCTGGTTTCAAGATGGAAATGAGATTGTTAGTGGAGAAAAATATGAAATCTCATTCTTGGATAATGTTTGTGCTTTGAAGTTGAATGCCCTGGATGTCACAGATACAGGGTCATATACATGTATGGCAGCCAACGTGGCTGGATCTGATGAATGCAGTGCCTTCTTGACTGTACAAGGTCAGTGGAAGGATACTGCCACAACTTCAACAAAATTCTTCTTCTCTCTTCTCTTTCTTTTCTCTGGTTTCCCATGGTTTCTTTTTCATGGTTTGTTTGGTTTGGTTTTTTTTCCCAGGGTTTCTTTTTTTTTTTTTTTGACTCAAACCTACTCATTTTCTTCCCCTATGGAGACTCTCCTATTAACATCTTTCTCCCTCTTTCACTTCTTTGCATGATCCTTAGAACCACCTTCTTTTGTGAAGACACCTGATCCCCAGGAAGTTTTGCCTGGATCAAATGTGACATTCACCAGCTACATCAAAGGCAGTACTCCCTTCAAAGTGACCTGGTTCCGAGGCATCAGAGAGCTGGTGCCAGACAGCAACTGCTCTATCTCTCTCAATGAGTCTGTGGCACAGCTGCAGCTGTACAACGTGGAGCCAGGCCACAGCGGGGACTATGCCTGCGTGGTCACAAATGATGCTGGCAGTGCCTCATGTACAACACAGCTCTTTGTGAAAGGTGTGTTTGGGTGTGTGAATGACTGCACAATTATCTTCATTCACTCTCTGCCTGCGGTTCTTCCACCTCTGTCCCTCTTACTATTGATTTATACCTCCCCACAGAGCCTGCAGTCTTTGTGAAGAAATTAAGTGATTTCAGTGTGGAGCAGGGGAAGTCCATTGTGCTGGAAAGCAGCTACATTGGCACCCCTCCCATCTCTGTCACCTGGAAAAGAAATGGCATGCCCATTGCTCAGTCTCAACGCTGCACAGTTACAACTACTGAAAAATCTGGCATTCTTGAAATCTTCAACAGCACAAAGAATGATGAAGGCGAATATACCTGTGAGGTGGCAAACGAGGCGGGTGGGGATGTTTGCCACAGCCTTGTATCCATCTTAGGTATTCATCACCCCTGATTCCCCTAATGCACCCCAGTGATGCTCTGCCTCTGCTCACCATACTCTCTCCTTCCCTAGAACCACCCTATTTTGTCACGCACCTGGACCGTGTGGAGGTGAAGGTTGGCGAGCCCTTGACCTTAAAATGCCAGATTGGTGGTTCACCAGAAATCAAGGTGTCCTGGTACAAAGATGACACCAAGCTCAGATCAACACAGACTTACAAAATGCACTTCAAGAACAATGTGGCAACACTGGCATTCTCTGCTGTAGAGGATAGCAACATTGGAGAATATATCTGCAAAGCAGAAAATAGCATCGGCTTTGCCACCTCCACAGCTTTGCTTGTTGTTAAAGGTGATGGGCTAAGAGCCACTCTTTTCTGGGGTAGTTTATAGGAACTCTTTGTCATCTACAGAAAGGGGGTTTTATTAATTTCAAAGATAATTAATTCTAGGTTGGCTTCCTACTGATAGTGGTGATTATTATTGTTTTGCAGAACGTCAACTTCCCCCTACATTCACCAGAAAACTAAAAGATATTCAGGAGGTGTTTGGTGCCCCAGTGACATTTGACTGCCGCATAACTGGCTCAGAGCCTATCCAGGTGTCTTGGTACAAGGATGGGGTTCTCTTAAGCGACACTGATAACGTGCAATCAGCCTTCTTAAATAATGTTGCGACTTTACAGATCTTGGAAACTAGTATGGATTACTGTGGCCAGTATACTTGCTCAGCCCAAAATGCTCTGGGGACTGCCTCTTCCAGTGCCAAACTTCTCCTCACAGGTTTGTAGCTCATGCTTTAACGAAAATCTTTTGTATGTCTTTGCTCTTTTATTTCTCCACCCTTTTCCCCACTCTACCCGTTGTATGGTGGCTTGGGACAATGGGCATGGCATGATGAGGCAGGCTTGGTGGTGAGCCCTGCCATGCTTTCCTCTTTGCAGAACACCTACAACCTCCCTTCTTTGACATCAAGCCAGTATCTATCGACGTGGCATTAGGGGAAAGTGCAACCTTTAAGTGCCACGTGACTGGTTCAGCTCCCATGAGGATTACTTGGACCAGAGACAACAGAGAGATTCGTCCAGGTGGCAACTACAAAATGACACTGGTGGAAAACATGGCCAGCTTGACAGTCCTAAAAGTTGGTAAAGGAGATGCTGGGCTCTACACATGTACTGCCAGCAACAGTGTTGGAAAGGACGCATGCGCAGCTCAGCTGGCTGTACAAGGTATTGCCGTGGGCTTTAGCATTTATGAGGTTTTCTTTGCCGGGCAGACACCGGGAAATCACAGTCCTGAATGCAGACGTGTGTGGCTAACAATCTTTACAAGAGGTTACTCCGAGATGTCTTATTTCGCTTAAATATGGTTGTGATACCAAAATACTTATTCATATTTCTTCTGCTTTGGTATAGTACATGATTTTTCTTATCAAAGGGATTCTTTCATTCAAACATTAACTTTTACTTACTACTCTGTTGCGCTTTTATGAATGGTTCTGTTAGACAGCAAAATCTGTCTTTTTAAAGTCTTTCTCCAGCAGTGACAGTCACTAGGTTGCCCAGGGGAGTGAAAGGAAACTGAGAGAAATTCAGTTCATTTAAAAGGCTTAAAAATATTTTTACTGCATGTGCAGCTCCTGCAAATAACTCTGCTCTTTCACAAATTGAAAACTTTGAAAATTGCTCTTCTAAACAGCAAAACTGGAGGATCTGAGAGCAGATTAGGTAACAAATATCCATCCCACCCAGCACTTCACCTCTCCTCACAGTGTGCGGATCTAAAAGTGAAATCTAAATTTATGAATGGCTCAGACTGTCTTGGTACAAGTGACACATGTTTATTAGTGCAATTTCCTCAGTGTAGGTGGGAATATATTTATAGCTGTTCCGGATATTTCAATCTTACTGATTTTATAAAAGAAGAAATGTAACATACACCACTTAGATTACACCTGAGTTAAAAGGTCCCTGATGCTTTAACATTTTCTTTCCTCTTTTTTTTCCTCTCTTTGCTCTGTATGATTTTGGAGCGGAAAGAGTGGGGGAATATTTCAAGGGTAAATCCTTCTACTCTATAAGACAAATAACACAGGAAGCTGAACTACTAGTAGCAAGATCTTGTATTAATTACTTGTCAAATATTTTATATATACCAAGTATATTCTAGCCATAAGCATTTTTCTTGGTGGAGGTGAGAAGAGTGTGTAAGACAGAATTACCTGGATTTAGTAACAAGTAGGGATGCTGCATTATGTAGCTTGACTTAAAAAACACACTGAAAGATTGTAGCAGGAAATCAAATCTCTTTAAAAGATCTGAAGCTTCTTTTCACCACAATCATAATTCTGTTTATTATTAATTATATCATTGCTAATAGGTTTATTTGAACAGAGTTACCATCCATAAAATTATCCCAGCTGACCTTATTTATTTTCTTACTCTTCAAATCTTTATTTTTAAAATCCTGAGGATTGTTTTCAGTATTATTATTTTATTTTTTGGTGCCAAATTTACTGACACTCCCTTGAGTTCTTTAGAATTTGTACAGTTCCCCCAGGGCTGTAAAATTAGCGATGTTCGTTGTTTTCAACCAATTTCTATAGAACTTGAAAGGGCAATCTCTTTGGGTGCCTTGATTTGCATGCGTTTAATTTGAGCATATGCTGTCTTACTTCTATGACATGCAGCCTTTTGTTTGTAGAATTAGATCTTTCTTTTAATTGACCTTAAAAAGCTCACAGCTTTCTATTAACTTACTCACTCTAGCATCTAATGTTCCCAATCTGTAGTTTTAATAATTGTTTTATGTTCTAGAACTGCTTTACATTCTAAATACATACCTTACTAACGTGTATATCCTCATTTTTTTAAAGGAGTGGAATCAGAGTGTGACTACTCAGCAACTGTTAGTATGCAGAAAGATAATCAACTCTTTCTCAAAGTGAAATCCGATAGTAAATTACTATGGTTCCAAGAGTCCTGATGTTAACACATCATCATTTCTATTTTTAGAAACTCGGGAAGTTTTGTTTCTAGTAACACAGGATGTTCTGCAACTGTCCCACGGGTTGAAATAATCCACAATAAATTAGATATTCTTCCTACGCTTTACAGACAGTCACACAAAGAGGCACTTTATCCTGTTTTTCAGAGTAATTTGTTTGTTGTGCCCACATTACCACCTCTTGGTTTTATTAGTTATATCTTTGATCTGTGAGCATTCAGTCTTGTGATTCTAATCATCCAGATGGTACTTTTGATTAACAGTATCAAACTTCCACTCCTTTCCTCTCCTTATGGAACAAAATGTAACCATCTGTTTTACTTTTCAGTCACAGGACATTTAACACCAATGTCTGTGATACCACCCATCTCATAATTCTCCTCAGCATGATCATTTTAAAAGTCTTTTGTTTGCTACCTAAACTCCTTAACTTTTACTCTTGATGTGCAACTTTATATTTGGTTTTGTATTAAATGTGTGAGGGGTGATAATGCAGATACAATTATTGACTATATTAATTATTAATCACAGGATATAGAGCAGTTGCTCTAATACTCAAATGCTTTTAATAACATTTCTTGGCTGAACAGCTGTATTCTTGCATTTTCATCACGCATTTTGATTACTCACATATAACAAGAGGATATTTTGTAAAGAAAACCACACATGTCAACTAATCCGTAGTGAATACATACAAGGAGAGGTATAGTGGGCCAATAAAGCAAGGAGAAACTCACTGAAACGCATACAGAAAACTTGTTTGCTTCTTAATCTGGATTTTGGACCAACTTAAAATCCTCTAAAAAAATTTCATAGCAATTGCAAAATCAGAATTTTTACTTGAGTCCCTAAGGTTTACAGTTTCATTTACGTATCTCCCTGCTCATTCAAAAAATTAGTGCAGTTTAAAGCATCACCTCCCCTTTTTGGCTTTCCAGAACCACCAAGGTTTATTAAGAAACTAGACTCCTCAAAACTTGTGAAACAGCATGATTCCACAACGTATGAATGCAAAATTGGTGGATCTCCAGAAATTAAAGTCACCTGGTACAAAGGTGAAACTGAAATCCATGCCAGTGAAAAATACAGAATGTCCTTTGTGGATTCAGTGGCAGTCATTGAAATGCACAACCTCAATGTTGAAGACAGCGGTGACTACACTTGTGAAGCTCAGAATCCAGCGGGTAGTGCAAGCACCAGTACTACACTGAGAGTAAAAGGTCAGAATCTCAGCTCTTTTCTTCCCTTTTTAACTATAAATCCTCCTTTGGGAAAAGCTCTTAAATCCCACTTTCTTTTGTCAGAGATGCCAAAACCCGTCTGACTAGATGGCAAATCTCTTGTCTGTTTCTGATCTCTCTGGCAGATCTTTCTTATCTATTGTTTGTCTTTGCTATTTAGTATCAGAAGAGTTAATTGAATCTTCTGTCCTCTTTAATCTCTTTTACTTAAATAACACAAACGATAACTCTTTTTTCTTTTTTCCAGCACCCCCCATTTTTACCAAGAAGCCCCATCCAGTTGAGACCTTGAAAGGGTCAGATATTCACCTGGAATGTGAGCTGCAGGGCACTCCTCCATTCCAGATTTCGTGGTATAAAGACAAACGAGAAATTCGGAGCAGCAAGAAGTATAAGGTCATGTCTGAGAACTACATAGCTAGTCTTCACATTCTCAGTGTGGATACTGCAGATGTTGGTGAATATCACTGTAAGGCTGTAAATGATGTGGGAAGTGACTCCTGTACTGGCTCTGTAGCACTAAGAGGTTTGTACAAAGATTGGCATCTTCTTGGCTTTTCTTTGTTCCTGCCATTCTTCTCTTACTTTTCCACTCCTGGCAGGTTTCTTTACTGTTAAATATCTTCTCTTAAATAGCACCACCAACCTTTGTGAAGAAGCTGAGTGATCTCACTGTCGTAGTTGGGGAGTCGATTGAACTGCAGGCTACAGTACAAGGATCACAGCCCATTTCTGTTCTGTGGTTAAAAGACAAAGGGGAAATCATCAGAGAAAGTGATAATCTTTGGACCTCCTACTCAGAAAACATTGCAACTATGCAGATTGGAAATGCAGAACCAACCAATGCTGGGAAATACATTTGTCAGATAAAAAATGATGCTGGAGTTCAGGAATGCTTTGCCATGCTGAAAGTGCTAGGTTGGTAGCACGAGATAAAAAACACAACATGTTTTAAGATGCTTTAAAATTAAAATTTTAATCATAATAATAACCATTGCATTGTTATTTTTTAAATTTTTCTGACTTGCATTTCATTGCAGAACCTGCAGTCATTGTAGAGAAGCCAGGCCCAGTCAAAGTTACAGCTGGAGACTCTTGCACTCTGGAATGCACAGTAGATGGCACACCAGAGCTTACTGCTAGGTGGTTTAAGGATGGTAATGAACTGTCCACTGACCATAAATATAAAATCAGTTTCTTCAACAAAGTATCTGGGCTTAAGATCCTCAATGCAACACTAGAAGACAGTGGAGAATACACTTTTGAGGTGAAAAACAGTGTTGGTAAAAGCAGCTGCACAGCTTCAGTGCACGTTTCAGGTTAGTTGACTACTCTTTTTGAGTCACCTCTGATCCTTTAGCTCCTTTACAAAGCCTTCAGATAGCAAAGTGGTTGTCGTGACTGGCAACTTAAGAGACTTGTATTAGGAGTACTTGGCATGCCACTTTGACAGGCATCGAGAATAGTTGCCTACCTAAACTCTGAGGGGCATGAATTACTGAAAGGACTTGATTTCTTCAGCTTTAATCTACATGTCGTCTTTGACAGCTGGTGCAATATTGTTCCTTACGAAAAGAACGGCAAAAATAAAAGGTGTTCCTCAAAGACTGTGAATGAAAGTTCCAGCATATCCTTAACAACTGACTATTTTTCAAGTACTTAGATGTGTCAGAGTATATTGCCAAAGCAGATACAGCAAAAGAAAGGTCACTAATTCTATTATGCGTGGAGAACTTCCTGCATTTTAAGAACCCTGCATGGTAATTTTTATTTTATTTTTATTTCGAAACAAATGCAGATCGTATTATACCTCCTTCTTTCACAAGAAAACTGAAAGAAACATATGGTCAGCTGGGTTCTTCTGCTGTACTGGAGTGCAAAGTTTATGGGTCACCACCTATTCTGGTTTCCTGGTTTCATGATGGACAAGAGATTACCAGTGGAGAGAAGTATCAAGCTACTCTTACAGACAATACCTGTTCTCTGAAAGTGAATGGACTTCAGGAGTCTGATATGGGAACTTATTTGTGCACAGCTACTAATGTAGCTGGCTCTGATGAATGCAGCGCATTTTTGAGTGTTAGAGGTCAGTATCAGTAAGAAGCCAGAATCAGAAGGCCCAAATTCATTTTCAGAAAGATTTCATTTTTTCTTTGTTGCATATTTCTGATTACTGTGATCTTCAAAAGAAGTTCAAACGTACTTCTTCTCTGTCTGTTTTATCTGTGTGCTTAGAACCACCATCTTTTGTGAAGAAACCTGAACCACTGGATGTTTTATCTGGGGCAAACATAGCCTTTACTAGTATCATAAAAGGTTCCCCTCCACTGGAAGTTAAATGGTTCAGAGGCAGTGTTGAGCTAGTACCAGGACCGAGATGCAATATCACCTTGCAAGATTCAGTTGCAGAACTGGAGCTGTTTGATGTACATCCACTTGAGAGTGGAGACTACACCTGCCAGGTCTCTAATGAGGCAGGGAAAATCTCTTGCACAACACATCTTTTTGTCAAAGGTTTGTCCAGACTACTGCTTCTTATGCTTCTAAAGATGATCTCTTGGTTTTATTTAATTTGTTTTCTTCCTGTTGTTTGTTATAGAACCAGCCAAATTTGTGAAGAAGGTGAATGATTTAAGTGTAGAGAAAGGGAAAAATTTAATCTTGGAATGCACATATACGGGTACTCCACCGATTTCAGTGACATGGAAGAAAAATGGAGTGAAAATAACGCACTCTGAAAAGTGTAGCATCACCACTACAGACACATCTGCCATACTGGAAATCCTTAGCAGCAAACTAGAAGATCAGGGGCAATATTCTTGTCATATTGAAAATGATTCTGGGAAAGATAATTGTCATGGTACAATCACAATACTAGGTGCGTCAAGCCAGCATCGCTTCAACAAGTGTTATTTGAACTACTAATGGTTATCATGTGATATCTTTTTATGCTAATGGTGTGTCTTTGCCCTTCAGAACCACCTTACTTCATTACACCCTTGGAGCCAGTGCAGGTGACTGTTGGAGATTCTGCATCCTTACAGTGCCAGGTTGCTGGAACACCAGAAATGATTGTGTCATGGTACAAAGGCGATACAAAGCTGAGAGGAACTGCTACTGTGAAAACACACTTTAAGAACCAAATTGCTACTCTGGTTTTCAGCCAGGTAGACAGTAGTGACAGTGGGGAGTACATCTGCAAAGTAGAAAACTCTGTTGGGGAGGCTTCTTCATCATCTTTGCTTACAGTTCAAGGTGAATATTTAAATTCTAAATATAGGGAAACAGCCTATTTTTCTTAAGTATGCTTTGCTATTTTGGAAAACAATTGCCTCTTCCTCGTAAAACACTTTACTGTTTCTTGGTGTGTAAGGTACCCTGCAGCACTGTCTTCTACTAACAAAGGCCTGCCAGTAAAGCTAATTGAAATATGGCACTCATTGACCACAGCTCTTCCGTAGTCTTACAAGCCTTGGTATCTTTCTTCCCTATTCGGGATATTGCTTTGATTGTTTCCAGTGTTAGCAGTCCTGAGGCTCACTGGGTCTAAGTGAGAGCAGAATGATTAACTCTCTTCCTGCAACCATATGCACAGGTCTCTTTACATTAAGTTCAAAATAAATTATATGCTTAATAATATTTTTAGTTGGAAGTTATGAGCAAAAATCCACCATACTCTCAGTGCATTACTCACAGTATATTAGGCAGTGATTATTGAGTACAGCAATAGGTGCATGTCTTCTGAAAGACTTCACTGTACAATACTTGTTTTCTTACAGAGCGTAAACTTCCTCCTTCTTTTACACGAAAATTAAGAGACATTCATGAAACTATTGGCTTACCAGTTGTGTTTGATTGTGGCATTGCTGGCTCAGAACCTATCGAAGTATCTTGGTTTAAAGACGGCATGCGTGTAAAAGAGGACTACAATGTTCACACGTCCTTTGTAGATAATGTAGCAACTCTCCAGATTTTGAAGACAGATAGGAGCCTTATTGGGCAATACACCTGCACAGCTGTCAATGCTATTGGGACTGCTTCTTCTAGTGGCAGGCTTGTCCTTACAGGTTGGTGGGCTGTGAAATATTTAATGTAAATATCTTAAAACTATGTTTTGCTTTACATATGGATTTAATGTTGTACAAGAGATTCTTATTTCACAGAGTTTTAAAGTAAATTGAGATTTTTAAGTGATGGTTTTTTATTTCTTTCACTCTTCAGAAGGGAAGACTCCTCCATTCTTTGACACCCCACTTACACCTGTGGATGGCATTATTGGAGAAAGTGCTGATTTTGAGTGTCACGTTTCTGGAACACAGCCTATTAGAGTCACTTGGGCAAAAGATAACCAAGAAATTAGAACAGGAAAGAACTATCAGATCAGTTATGTAGACAACACAGCCCATTTGACCATCTTGAGAGTTGACAGGGGGGATTCTGGAACATACACATGCTATGCTAGCAATGAAGTTGGAAAGGACTCTTGCACAGCTCAACTGGCTGTTAAAGGTACTGAACAGATAATACACTGTGTTTACATTTTTCTTCCTTCAGTTATAAAGGAAGTTGGCCTTATTACTGCAAGATAACTTTAAGAAAACTTTTGAGAAATAGCCTGAGAGTACCTATCTAGAGATACCTATGAATCTTTTAAGGGAATTAGGAAGGGTCACTAGCAACAATGGGAGGAGAAATAAAACTTATTCTTTGGCTTACTTTCTTAATAGGCTCTGGCCTCTTTCTTTCTTAAGAACTTGACAAAGCTCTTGGGGTTTTTTAAATGGTGTATGACTTAAATCAATGTAAGAGAAATATTTTTTCAAACAGGAAAATCCACTGTGACAGTGACTGTAAGAGCAAGACTCCTGCTGTTCATCTTAGCATAATTTCACTTTAAAAATATATCCAGTTTAAATGAGAGTAAATATCAATTCCCCAATGTTCAAATTTTTCTTGCAACATTGTCTTTAGGATTTATCATCTCAAGATAGATTCATGGAATTTATGTTCTTTTTTTTTTTCCAGAACGAAAAACTCCACCTACTTTTACTAAGAAACTGTCTGAAGCAGTAGAAGAAACAGAAGGGAATGAACTTAAACTTGAGGGTCGTGTTTCTGGCTCTCAGCCTTTGACTGTTGCTTGGTATAAAAACAATCAGGAAGTCCATTCAAGTGCTCACTGTGAAATATCTTTCAAAAACAATACCTTGCTTTTGCATATAAAGACCGTAAAGCAATCAGATGCTGGTTTATATACCTGTAAAGTGTCCAATGAAGCAGGAAGCGTATTGAGTACATCTTCCGTTGTTATCAGAGGTTGGTTGAAGTCTTATTTTTCTTTGCTTCTTGCTTTTCTTTGTTTTATTTAGCTGCAAGTATATAGCTTCTCTCTTATGAACTTGTTTTACTTACCTTAACAGCAGTGATTTGTCCAGAGATGGACATAAACCACAATGTCAAGAAATTCTTTTATTTTTGTGATTATTTTTTTCAAGGAGAAGATTCTTTTTCACTATTTGCTATGACTGAGTTAAAGTGAACAAGAAATCTTTGTGACATTTCTGTTGAATTTTAAATCATTCTCTTTCCATGGAGTAACAGGGGGTTTGAGCAATGAAATCTAAGCTTAGGCAGTGTTGACACTGCGTTGTGGTAGCATGACACTTCATCATAATTGTCTTGCAGGAAATTGCAGGTTTATTTCTTTAAAGATTTTTATATAGTTTTGCAGCCTAATAGTGCTTTAGTTCTCATAATATTTTTTGCACGTAAAGGTTCTTGCTGAGGGGATAAAGATATTTTTTTCATGTTTATATAGGAAATATGCTGTCATGCTCTCTTGATATTTATTCCATTTTCTAACATTATGATTGACATTCTCAGACTTCTGTTTATCTTCCTCCATTCCTTGCCATTGCCTTCTTAGGAATCACATGTATCTCTCTCTTTCTCTTATATTCTTGATCATACTTTCATGAGTATTCACTGAAGCGTTTTCATATTCCAGAACCTAAAAAGCCTCCAGTTTTTGATCAGCCTCTTCAGCCAGCAGCAGCAGAGGAAGGTGATACCCTACAGCTTACCTGTCATGTCCAGGGATCACAGCCAATCCGAATTCAGTGGCTGAAGGCAGGAAGAGAAATAAGAGCTTCAGAAAGATGCAACTTCAGCTTTGCTAATGGAGTAGCTCTTCTAGAACTTGCTGCAGTTACCAAATCAGATTCAGGAGAATATGTATGCAAAGCTTCAAATGCAGCTGGCACTGATACTTGCAAATCTAAAGTGACAGTCAAAGGTACAGTAGCACGAAGAAAATAAGGGCATATGATGAAAATGTCAACCAAAACTCTATCTCACTTTGTTTTCTGCGGAACAAAAAAGTTAATAATCTAACAACAAACAATTATTTACTTTTAGTTCTTTTTAAAACTGTAGAATCTGGTAGGACAGAGTATATACAATAATTTATATATCAGTAGTGACATAAATGGTGAGAGATCAGTGTCAAATCAACAGTACATTCTTACCAAAGAGACTAAGAATTTATTTTCTAAATCTAAACACCAAATTTAAGAAAAATGCAAGCTAAATGGGTGAAATTACTTTGACTTGCATGTTTCATGGAAAGCATGTGAAAAGTGGTGTTTATAGGAAAATATAGAAGGAATTTGATTGATCATATCAAGTGCTAATTAGATTAGGCTAATTGTTTCAAGACTCTTACAGCTCTAAGACATTTTGACCTTTTAGCTGAAAGTAAACAGAGTCCAAGCATGAGTCCTTCTGTGTAGGTCTTGCTTTACCATTGCATAAAAGACACAAGAGTCCAGCAGTATGTACAAATAGTTTCTCTTTCAATACATGGGTAGCCACTAGGCTAAGGCATGTAAAAGAAAAGCAAGAGAATTTAACAGACCACTGATAAAAAACTACAAGTAATTCTTAGGGCATAATATCCAGAAATAGACTGAAAAGAGCAAATCTCACTAAAAACTGATCTATTTTAGAAAATGAGTCTTTTTGTTTGCATATCCATCTATGGATTTGCATCCATGGAGAGTATAAATGGCCTAGCTGAAGTAAATGAACAGCACAATATGGCCCATTGTGGACAGTTTCATCTGGAAAGCAAACTACAAGCTGGTTAAAACAATATTAAAGTATTTTGCATTTTTACCTCTTGCATAGTATTTTGTCGCATCTCAGGAATAAATTTCTTTTATACAATTCCTGCAGAAGCATCATCACCCACGAACATAAGCTATTACATGGAGCCATCTGTTATAACTGTCTGACTCTGTTTTTTTTAGAAAAACCGGCAGCTGCTCCAGCAGCTAAGAAAGCAGAAGTGGAAGGCAAACTTTACTTTGTGTCAGAGCCTCAGAGTATCAAAGTCATGGAAAGTAAGAACTCTTTTCAAAAGACTACATTGTCTTCTATTTGCCCACACCTTTTGTTTGAGATGATGTTCCACTGTCATAAACAACTGGAAAGACTTAGCTTCCTCATTTGCATCTTTCTGCAGAGACCGTTGCAACATTTATTGCAAAAGTTGGAGGAGATCCAATTCCAAATGTTAAGTGGATGAAGGGAAAATGGAGGCAACTCAACCAGGGAGGCCGCATTATAATCCAGCAGAGGGGAGATGAAGCCAAACTAGAAATAAAGGACACAATAAAAACTGATTCTGGCATGTACAAATGTGTAGCTTTTAACCAACATGGTGAAATCGAGAGGAGTGTAAACCTGCAAGTTGAAGAAAGAAAGAAAGAAGTCGTTGAAGGGGATCTCAGGGCAAAACTAAAAAGGTATACTGAAAGTTTTTATAGATTAATTTGCAATCAACACAGAAGAAACTTTTTTTGTTATACATCTCAGAACAAGATATAATTTTTAAATACTCTTTAAATAGGAATAACTATACAAAAATAAAAGCCCTGACTAGACTAAGCTAAAGGATTCTACTGCACAGCGCAGCTCTAAGCTGATTCAATATTTCATTAAACAGCTTTCTGGGAACGAAATGCTGTTTAATTAACTTCTGTTATTGATTTGAATAGCACACCAACAAAAACAAAAGAGGAAGAGCAACCTATTGATATCTTGGAACTTCTCAAAAACGTAGATCCCAAAGAATATGAGAAATATGCTCGCATGTATGGAATTACAGATTTCCGTGGCCTCCTGCAAGCCTTTGAGTTACTAAAGCAAACCCAAGCAGAGGAAAGCCATAGATTGGTAAGATACAGTGTGACTAGAGCACTGGCTCTTTTAGGAGTAATATATTTTCCTTGAACAGACATGGTGGCCATACTCTGAAGTTATGATGTGTGCATGAATTTCTGTTTCTTCTTTAGATCTTTTACTAGCAGGTCTCAATTTCTTGCATGCTCAAATCCAAGAATAAATGGACCTTCTGGCTAAGTAGGTTCTCTCTTCATAACTTGACTGCAACTGTTAGAATGGGAAGATACGCTAGTTACAGTACAGTTACATAAAATTTGATGTAGGAATGAATTCTGTGTTGACATTTAGTATCCTTTAATCTTTGAGTATATTCTGCATTTTTGTAGGAAATAGAGCTCACAGAAAAAGCTCAAAGGGAAGATCAGGAGTTTGATGAACTTGTAGCTTTTATTCAGCAACGACTCACACAAACAGAGGTAAAACATTTTTGGACTGATTTATGAAATATTCAAACCCATAACAGGGAATTTGAAATTAACTTAAACTAATATTTTCCAGCCTATTACTCTGATCAGAGACATTGAAAATCAGACGGTTTTAGCAGATGAGGATGCTATCTTTGAATGTGAGATTAAGATTAACTACCCAGAAATTAAACTTTCATGGTACAAGGGAACCCAGAAACTGGACTCCAATGACAAATATGAAATTAGAATTGAAGGTGATCGCCACATACTGAGAATTAGAAACTGCCAGCCTGAAGATCAGGGCAATTTCAGAATAGTGTGTGGACCACATATTGCCAGTGCCAAGCTAACTGTGATTGGTAAGTGTACTTCTGAAGTATATATTTGAATTAGTTTACACGTCATTTATTCCACTCTCTGATCTCTGTTAAAATGTATGTTTTAACATGCTAATAGAACCTGCAGTTGAGCGGCATCTTCATGACACTACTTTCAAGGAAGGAAAAACATGCACACTGACTTGTCAGTTCTCTATCCCAAATGCCAAGTCTCAGTGGTATAGAAATGGGAGACCCATTAAGATAGGAGGGAGATATTCAACACAAGTCTCTGACAAAGTGCACAAACTCATCATCAAGGACGTTAGAACAGAAGACGAGGGACAGTACACCTGCAAGCTTGACAGTCTAGAAACAACGGCAGATCTGGCCATTGAAGGTTTGTAAAGACATAGAATCTCTTTATTACAATAGTGAAAGACTGTTTCTGGAGGTTTCATTAGCAGAACAAATAAAAATAAAAAGAACTTCTGAAAGACAGATTCCCAAACTTGGAAATAGACTAAATAAAAAATTTTACTGTCCTTTCTCTTTGAACACTATGTGACATACTTGTGTAACTTAGTATTCTTGACTAAACCATGATTAATAATGTCCTTTAGCCCACAAACAATATGAGTTGTACTAGCTTCTATTTTCTTTGGGACTTTTTCCTTGGGACTTTTTCCTTGGACTTTTTCTTAATTATTCTTTATCTTTTGTTTCCTTAATGGCTTCTCTTACAAAATGTATCTGCACAGCAATCTTGTTACAGTTGTACTCTTACGTCTTCTAATCTTCATTCTTATACATAAAACTTCATAGAAGATGGAATCCTTTTTTCCTACTCTATTTTTTCAAGATCTATTGCTATTATCTCATTAACATTTAGCTATTTTGATGACAACAATGAGAAGGATTCAGATAAAGTAAATGCCAAGGTGGTGCATAACAATCAATGTATTTTTTGTTTCTAAAAACAGCGGAACCAATTCAGTTCACGAAGAGCATACAGAACATTGTTGTGAGTGAACACCAGTCTGCGACCTTTGAGTGCGAGGTGTCTTTTGATGATGCAGTTGTGACATGGTATAAAGGCCCCACCGAACTGAGAGAGAGTCCCAAGTACAGCTTCAGAAGTGAAGGTCGTTGTCATTACATGACTATTCACAATGTTAATGCAGAAGATGAAGGTAAAAATGCATGCAACATTTGTGCTAGTGCCCTTTTTTAATCTGATTTTTTTTGTCTGGTTTTAAATGATAAAAGCATATAAATATCAACATTCTTGGCTGCTGCAGGTGTGTATTCTGTAATTGCTCGTCTTGAACCAAGAGGAGAAGCAAGAAGCACTGCAGAGCTGTATCTGGTAACCAAAGGTTAGCGAGTTTTCTAAACAAATTTGTGATCATAACTATGTGTAAATTTATTTGCTTGAAACATGATTCTGGAAAAATCAATAGTCCTAAAAGAAATCTAATATTCCTTTGCAGAAATCAAATTGGAGTTGAAGCCACCAGGTAAAGTTCTCAAGCAAGACTGGCACAAGATCATATCTATACTCTGTCATAGAATTAAAGAATTGTTCTGCTTTTTTATTATTTTCAAATCTTTTTTTCCTGGTTAGAGTAAGTATAACCTACATCCTGGAAAAATAGTCCTCATCCACAGACGTGTAACTATTATTCTCATAAATAGTGGCAGTGAATACTGAGATAAATCCATAATCAGTGACATTAATAGGGACCCTATTCTGTACAATGGAATGCCACATTCTCTAAAACACACAAGTTTATTTTTGTTTGAATTGCTAAGGAATAGAACAGTGAAGATGTACCAATTAATAGGTAGGATCTTCTCTGTGGAACTGAAAAAAAATAACCAAGGAGGCAAATAGGTAACAATCATCTCCTTATCATCTCCTTATGATATGTAGTGGTCTTCTTTTATGATGTTCTTAAGAGTCTACTCCAAATGTTGAAAGAATTATTTAGAAATAAAACATAACATTGCATGGTCTGGCCAGACTGAAAGGTTAATACAATTAGTTATCTACTGGTTGGTTAGTGTACACTTGAGGAGCAAGCTACAATCTTTTTATGTTACAAAAACAAAGATTAAAGCACCATCAACTACTATTCTTGAGGAGAGGATATTGAATTTTTTATTAGTAGAATTTATTAAGTCAATTAAACATTTTGATTTTCTAGATGTTCCTGATGCCAAGGTTGCAGTTCCACCTCAAAAACCAGCTGAAGGTAGGGTAACAAACCATACTTGTTCCATATCTGCACTGAAGTAGAAGGCCAGTGGGAACCTCAGAGAAAAATCTTAGCTCAGTGATAAGATCTAGTTAATTGTCCCTGTGAGTAAGACTTGACTTGGATAGGCTTCTTTGCTGCGTGGAAGGTGAAAACACTACACAGGTAATGGGACGAATTAATTTAAATCTCTTTAAAAGAGTCCTTTTCATCATGTTTTCTTATCAGTCTAATTTTCACCTCTTCTTTTTTGCCACAAAAATATCTTTTAAACAAGCTGTCTGAATTACTGCCTTTAAAAAATACTATTTTAAAGCCATACATTGGATTTCATGTTTATGACAAATGGTCCCTCCCCAGGCTCTGTTTTTGGACTACAGACTACAAACAGTATTTATACTTCTGTTACACCCAGTAGCTTACTATAAACCTCAGCAGTTTAAACTTCTTGGGTTTATTTCCAGGATAATTTGGTAAATGCTTGCAGTGGCAGCAGGAGGGGAAAGATTTGATATTTAGATAAATTACCATCAGCAAAGATAGGAGAGTGATGGCAGCAATGAAAATAAAGCTGAGAACATTCAGGGTTCAAATGAAGGTAGTCTGGGGATTCCCATTCAAAATACATTTATTCAGCTGCTGTAAACTGTCAGAATAAGCACCATGTTTGCTTTTATTTCGCAGCTGCAATAAAATCATATAATCTATTTTCCTAAACCAGGATTTTTCTTCATTTACAAGGAAATATCAAACTTAAATTTTGTTCTAAATATTTCATTTTTCCTACAAGCTGCCCCTATTCCCATTCTTCTGCCTCTTGTTCCACCTCCAGAGGAGAAAAAGCCAGGTAAATGTCCTTACAGTATTTGAATAGTGTATTCATGTTTCTTTATGACAGTTGGGCTTTGGATTTTTGTTTGTTTGGCTTTTTAGGGGTTCTTAAGGGGTTTTAATTTAAATTTTTAAATCTATTCTTTTTAAGCAGAGAGAAAGGTTCCATTAAAGAAAGTCCCCCAAAAGGTGGTTAAAAAAGGTCCTGAAGAAGTCCCACCACCTAAAGGTAACTTTTTCCTTTTTTTTGAAAACTTTTTTGAAAAGAGTAAAACTACCTTGTGGAAACAAGGTGTTTTGTTTTGAAATAAATTGAATCTATCACAATTTTTTGATTTCTGCCTTTATGTTAAAAACATACATTTAAAATCCAAGCTGATTGTGACTGCTTAAAGAATAGTCCCTTCTTTAAACCATCAGTGAGGATGAAATAATTTCATTAAATGTGAACACCTATTATGCCTTGCAAATTCCAGGCTATGACATGAATAATCAATACATTTATTTTAAGTTCCCGAGGTGCTACCAGAGAAGCCCAAAGAGATCAAAATAACATCCATGGCAAGGAGAGAAGAGATACATGAAGAAAAGAAAATACATGAAATGCCCAAAGAAATTTATGAAGAATGGGAAGAAGATTACGGTGAAGACCATGACTATTATGTCAAGGAAGAAGGCTATGATGAAGGGGAAGAGGAATGGGAAGAAGCTTATGAGAAAAGAGAAGTGACTTATGAAGAAAAAAGAATAATTCATGAAGAAGGTATTTGAATTTTGAATCACGTCATTTTATTTCTTCTCTTTTCTCATATTTATTATTAAGGCCCCAACATTTTGAACTTGGAAGCATTTTTTTTGTTTTGGTTAAAATATCTGGAACATGCCAACAAATTTTAAGTGACATTTGATGATAACAAAAGATATCACAAGGTATGGATGCAGATAGGAATGGACACATAAGGAATTCATTGCCAATGAACTTTGCAGGTCTTTAAAACCTAATATGAGTTAGTAGTAAGGATATGTGTCGTTTTTAGCTTTTTGGGTATTTCTTCTGTCATTTTTATGTGTTCTAGATAAACTTGATTTACTTGAATGTTTCACACATTTATTGATTGATGTTAATGGCTGTATTTTGCAATTTCTTACTTGCTATAACTGTCCTGGGAATTATTAACATGTATGCTTCTAGGAACGGAATTTGGCTCTGAAAACATGAAACTTGGAAATAAGCAAAACATTTTACTTCAACAATTTGATCTCCAAAACTCACTGTGTGTTTTTAAAATTCATAAAATTATAATGGCATAGCTAATACCTTTCTGTCTACAGAGCCTTTAGACAACATATTTTTTATCATTAAGTGATGTTATTGTTTTTTAAGTGACTGAAGTTCCTAAGAAACCTGTGCCTGAGCGAAAGCCACCTGCAATTACAGCTGAAAAGAAGGAAAAGAAGGAAGTAATTGTTCAAAAAGGTATGACTGTCCCACAAAACAGGAACATGCAGATTAAGATCTCTCATGCATGTCCTTCAAGCTGAATGGTGCTGTTTATTCACATTTCCTTGGAAAGAAGAAAATTCTCTTTGTGTTGGACAGTGAGATGAACAAGGGTCATGGCAACCCTTTCTCTTCTCCCACCTCATATTTCTGAGCTCTGCTCAATGGTGGTTGAATCAAAACAAGTATTGATGGTAAAATCGAACTGGGCTTCAGTTATCCTTCCTTTTTCCTGTATATTAGCCTTGGGCATGGATGTAACTTTCAAGCCATTAAATGCTGCCCTTCTGGGGAGTGTTCTCCATTTAGATCACTTCATATCTCTCAGGGGAGGGTGGGCCTCATTACCACCAGAAAACCACGCGCTGAACAGTGCACAGGATGCACAAGGTTTATAAAATCCTAAACAAAAAAAGGGCCAGTTCTATCTGGTTTGTGTCTGGAAAACAATTTGCAAGATTACTTAAACAATAAATCTATCTGAATTACTTGCAGTTGTCAAGAAACCTGTCGATGAAAAAGTGGAGGTAACCACTCAAAGGGTTGCAGAACAAAAAGTCAAAAGGACTGAGGGTAACTACTGTTTAGCTATCTTAATGTCATCTTTCCATGAAATTTGTGGCTTTTGTTAGCTGATCTGCATATGCTTTGTCTTTACTTAACATGGTCTGATCAATTTTTCAGTCTTTGAAACATCTAATAAAAGCTTCTGCTGAATTCTTTAAAAAGAAGATTAAAAGCTTTTCAGGGGAAAATACTAAATGCAAATATTAACAACCAATGCTTTAAGAAAGGAAGTGTGTATAAAATTGCACTGGGTGAAATAGTGTGTTTCACTCTAAGCTGAAGATATGAAATCATTGTCTTGCTTAGATTTCCATCTTGACCCATCTACCAAGATATCTTGGTTAATTCTTTGGTTATAAAATAAAGATGCACCCTTATTCTCTCAGTAGCTACTTCCTTTTGTATAGCATTTCCCATTCTGCAGCAGGATTCTGTCAGCTGCAATTCAATAAGTGTCAGGAAATGACCTGTATGCTAAATGCCCTGAGCTACCCAGAGCCTTTAGAACGTAGCAATAAAAAGAAACAAACACATTCCTTATGTTGCTTTGTGTGATTCCAAGAAGCCTGTCGCAGCTGCTGAGTTAGATTGTCTTGTTTGTTGTATTTTCAACATCACTGATAAATATTTGTAGATTATTTTGATCTCTTTGCTAAATATTTGACTGAGTAACAAAATTCTAATGCCAACAGTTACCAAGAAAGTTCTGCCTCCAAAACCTACACCAGTGGTTGTTGAGGAAAAAGTTATGAAAAAGGAAGGTACAGATCAGCATCTCTGAATTGCAGTTTACATTTTTTTTCAGCATCCTATGTGTTTCTGTGCTTCTTTTGAATATGTGGGCTTGTGTGTATGTATCTGGATCCATACCAGTAGTCATGCTGTGACTACTCTCAGTGTTTAATTAGTATGTCTACCATGCTTTTGTTTTTTATAAAGTCTGTTTTTAACATATTTGTCGATAGCCTTTTGCTTCTTGTTTAAAGAGCCTACGGTCACACTGCAGTGTGACTTAGCTTTTTCTTCATCTATTCTGTTTGCTGGCCTATCCTTACATAATAAGCATAATTGTGTCCCTATGCCCAAAAATATCTTTGAAGAACCACCTCTAGAATTCTTTTGATGTACTATTTCCAAAAACCCGTGCATGTACTTTGTTTCAAATATTTGGGTTAAAGGTGTCTGTGTCTTTAGTATCTAACAAATATTAAATATTATACTTGTGTGCTTGTTCTGTGTTCAGTATTTTAGAATATGAATACTGACTGTCTAAATATGTCTAAGACTCTAACGTGCAGTACAGATAAAGATTTGATAAAAACTCACGTGCTGACTACCACTAATGTGGATCTAGATTATCAAATACTAAAACAAAATCCTATCTTTAAAGTACCAACAGTAGAAACATGGACTGTTTCAGAAGAAAAGATGTCAGTTTCTGTCCACAGAGAAGAAGAGTATTCATATGATGTTACAGGTATGTACAAAACCAAAAGTCTGTGCACCCAAATCAAAACAATCTATCAGTCCTACTAGACTTTCTTTTGATCTATTTTTATGTATGGCAAATTGCATATTTAGACATATTGTATATTTGTCTTTCAGTATGCTTTGCTTTTTTTGTCCATTGTGTTATGCAGCTTTAGTTTTATTTAGCTTAATAGATGGAAACATTTCAACTATTTTATCTTAATATTGTCTAAATACTTTTCTTTGAAGAGCCAACAGAGCATGAGAAAACAGTTGAAGAAAGATTCTTTGAAGCTGTTTACCCAATTGAAGGTAGTTTGATTAAGGATGAGAGTCTATTCAATATTTGTTTGTTTGTTTGTTTGTTCGCTTTAATTTGAATCAAAATTCATTGTGAGATTTGCACATGCAGTTCATTTTCTGGATTAAATTTTTTTACATATTAATATATGGGTTTCAGTGATGATTGTGTACTGGACACACATAATATCTTCTTAAAGTTTTTCAGATTTACTATGGACACTGATATTTCCTATCTCAACATTTAATATCTTTAAAATTCTTATTGTAGCACATAAGGAAGTTGAGGAGGAGGAAGAAGTCATTTCTACAGAACTGGAGATCTCTCATGTTGAAGGTGAATAAAGCCTTTGCATCGACATCTGCTCTGTTTTCCTGAACTTTCATATTATCTATCTGTAGCATTGTCATGTCAGAACCGAGATCTTTCAATTTCTCTATGGCTCTGCTCTCAAAGCTTCGAGCCCTACTGCATTTCTGTTTCATTCTTCTTCATCACTGCTTTAAATAATTCTTGTAATAGCTTTTCATGAGATGGGTTTGTTGTATCTGTTTGATAAAACAGAATAGTTTCTGACATAGAGTGTTTGCTTATACACCATGTTAAGAGTAGCCTACTGTGGTTTACCAATTATTTTAACTGTCTCGTAAATGATCACCACCTATCTTTTAAAGTGCCTGAAATACCAAAGAGGCGTGTTCCAGAAGAAAGAAAGCCTGTTCCTGTCCCTAAAACAGAACCTCCATCAGCTAAAGGTATTTCTACTGCTCTATTAAAAAAAGAAAGAAAGAAACCCAAACAAATATTCTTTCTTTGTATTATTTTTTGTGGTTTTGTGAATATATTTAGGAATTTACTCTCTATGTGTCTTTGTTTTTGCACTATCTCTGTATGCATTATTTGATTTTGAACTGTCTCCATTGCACAATTTCAGTTTTTCGATTGTGCTGTAACTTAGCTTACAGCTTCAATTTGTCTCAGCTGCTTCTTCTCTTTCTTAAAAATCTTGTGCATATTATTTCTATTTGTATGGCTTTTGCAGGCAAGTGTAGGCTGATTTTACTTCAAGAGAGTCCCATGACAGGTGCTAGTGCAGTGATTTTAACACAGGAGTTTCGTACTGTATCATAGTGTCTTTCCCGTATAGTCTACATTTGTCCAAAAGGCTGTACGTTGTATTGTGTTGGTTGCAGTGCTCCGCTCCTTGTTCAGGCCCTGTGTTTGTTGTATAAAACAATCTTGGATTACTCAAACCTGGGTCAGTGTTTCAAAAACTAAAGATCTCTTACTTTAACAATGTTTTCCAAAGTGCCTGAAGTCCCTAAGAAACCTGTTCCAGAAAAGAAAGTTGCTGTTGCTAAAAAGGAGGTGACTCCACCAGCAAAAGGTACAGCATCTTTTGAATGTGAGCTTTAACCTGTTCTGTACTACTGTCCTCTTTTCCTAACTTCTCCTATGTTCTCAATAAATGTAATCTTTGTGTTACATGTGTGAACAGGTCTTTTCTCATCAAAGACACTCAAAAGCCTTAGAAAGAGTACTTAAATGAATTTTGATACCTTTAGAGTTTTTGAAGGGCCCAGAAAAACTGTGCCTGAAGAAAAAGTACATGTTCCTTTTCCCAAAGGAGAATATCTGCATGCCAAAGATACACTTACTGATGGAGTGTCCGCTACTTGTTGAGTTTTATTTTCCTATTAGTCTGTATGTAAGCATGTTTGTGTTAGAATTAATATTTTGTGTATAATTCTCTGTGCATCCATGAGAGTTTTTAAGACCTGGTAATATATTCGAGCAGCTCTTTCTTCAGTTAAGAAATCAGTCTTAAAGTGTTTGATAGTCTTCCAGCAACTGGTTTGATTTTGGTTTTTATCAAACGTATGTTGCTCTTGTCATATATCTTTCTATGTTAAGTGTATGAATGTGTTATGTGGTGTGTCTTGATATTCTTATAAATGGATTAATGAAATCTATAATACTTCAATAAATCTCTGAAATTTAGAATTCAGTTATCTTATATTTTATGTTTTTTTAAGTGCCAGAGGTTCCTAAGAAGGCTCTACCTGAGAAAAAAGTTGCTGTTCCAAAAAGAGAAGAAGCTCCAACACCTAAAGGTACACTTAGAAAAATAACGTTCTTTTCTTATTCTCTTAAGCATCTTGTTTATATCAAATTTTGGGTTTGATTGCTAAGTTAATCTGGTTTTACTTGTACTTCAGCTATGTTAAATATGTATCTTTTGTGTCAGTTTTGTGTATAGGTGTGCTATAGACTTATTCTCACCACACTTGTTAATTTTAGCTAATGATAATTATAATTAATATCTTTGAAGTGCCAGAAGTACCTAAGAAACTGGCTCCAGAAGAAAAAATGCCATATGCTCCTAAAGTAGAAACTCCCCCTGCAAAAGGTACAATATAGCTCACTTTAATATCATTTATTGTAGCCTTTAGAATATTGCATTTATCTCAACTTGGTCAACTGTCATGTTTGGTAAGCAAAACATGACCATGTGTAATATTTTTCAGCAACACATTTCTCTTACGTGATGCATTTGCCAGTTTTTACCTCAGAGGTTCTAAAACAAATACTTTCTTTAAGTGCCTGCGGTTCCTAAGAAACCTGTCCCTAAAGAAAAAGTATCTCCTGCTGTTCCTAAAAAAATTGAGGCTCCACCAGCTAAAGGTATGCTTTCCAGTAGAATACAAGAATATGCTATTTCTCAGCTTCTGTTTATATGTTCTGTACTTGGTCGTTGATTTGTGCTGTGAGTTCTGCTGTTCTGATTTGGACAATGAATCTTTACAGTATGTTGTATCTCTTATGCAATACTTATATAGTATTCTTTCTAAATACTGAATCTCTGTTATATGTTATGCTCTCAGTACCCTTAAGCAACTCTTTGGAAACCTAGATTTAGCATTTTGAAACTATGCTTTCACTATGCAATTAGAAAAGCACACATTCAATGTCATTATCTTTCAAAGTGCCTGAAGTGCAGAAGAAAGCCACTTTTGAAGAAAGAGTACTTATTACAGAAGAAAGAATATCTGTTGCCATTCCAGAGGAAATCCCATCACCTGAAGGTACACTATAAACAGACAATAGTGAGAAACTTGTGCTATGTCTACAAGTCTGTTGTTCTAATATCAAGATCAAAATACACCAAACATTTTTTGATATTTATCTTGTATGAGTTTTGTGTTGAACTGCAGGCAGTTAAAAGCCTCCTAAGTGCCATTTACAATTTCAGTCTTGAATGTCAGGATCCCACCACATCAACAGGAATGGAAACTCTACTACTGAATAGAATGATCTTCAGATCAGGGGCTCATAAAATTGCTGTAGCAAGTATAGATGTATTGTTTAGTTTAAACTCCAAAAATTAGAGCTGTAACCATCCATTTTTCATATTCTCTACAAAACTCTCTGTAGCCCTGAAGATAAAATACTGCTTCCCTCTGCAATGCTAGCTTCTCACCAGCTTTCAGTTCACATTCTCATGTTCAGGAAAGACTGAGATCAGTTGTTTTAAGTTAGTATAATTCTGCATATCTGCTTCAAGATAACTGAAATCAGCATTTTGTCTGTGTTTATATACCATTAATAAATACCCAGTCAAGACAATTTGCACGTTCTTTTAAAAACCATAAAAGAATTTTTAGAAGCAGATTTGGAACATGTCTATCTAAAATATGAACTTGCATATACACATCCATATGGATACATGCAGTGTTAATTTCTGTTTGTCTCCTGCAAGTTAACCTTTTCTCCGGAACTAGTTGATGTTTTTCCTGATACAGTCACCTCTGTAGATGAGTACATGCCAGGATTTCCTTTCAGTTCTTGACCTATACATCTCATTTTTTCCTTTCCTCACTTTCACACAGCTGGATCAAGGAGCAACCTCTAATTCTTTGACTCATTTCCTCCACCTGAGCTGTTGTGATGGGGAAATTTGGGGAGCTGAGGCATTCTAATGAACTGACAGTTGACCAGTGAATGGTATTAGATACAACAACACACAATAGGGTACATGGGACATGGACAAACAACATAATTTAGAGCAAATCATACATATGTATGTTCACAGCACTTTCTGTATTTTATGCTTATCTGTCATTATCATATAGAACTTCTAAGAATTGATCTTCATCTTCTCTGTCCATCAATCCCTCCCTCTCTCCATCTATCCATTCACCAAAAATACTAAAACTAATAATTTTCCTTAAAGAACCAACAGTTGAAGAATGGTCTGAAGAAGAAACAGAGGAAGTATCTATTTCCCTTCACAGAGAAGAGATTTCTGAAGGTACGACAACAATTCAGGAATACTAGGCAAAAGCAAAAAAGTAATTTTTGGTCTATGCCAAACAGACAGTTTTGATTAATATCTGCTTTATTCATAAGGAAAAAATTACTACTATATAAATATGTTTTGTAACTTACAAATTTTAATGTCTACAACTTCTGTTACTTGCTTTTGAAAAGTACAATAGTTAATCCTGTTTCAATACAGTGAAAATAATGAGTTATCTCTTTGATAGTGAGATCTATCAGGCCTTCTTTTTATTTACAAAAATCCTCTGCTGGAAGTTCATCTTCCAACAGGTTCCTTGGATGAAGTAAATGTTCTTCAGAATTACATGGTGCACTCAGGTTCCTCAGACAATGTAATTGTAAAATGACTATATTGTTTCCACCTGTAAGTTTATTAGTGGTAACATAATACTGGTGAAGGAGAGTGACACTGATGGACTCAATTTCTATGACAAATGACATCATAGAAAGATTTTTCCACAGACATCTTTAGTAAAGGCATTTTCTCAGTATTTGGGAAAGAAGGTTTCTCAAAATGGACAAATTTCAACATTAGTGAGTTAGCGGACAGAGGAATGGACTGAGCATTTTCAAATTCCACACAAATACAATATGAGAGCTCAGTCTCTTGGTTCCATTTAAGTTGCTTGGAGTGTTTCTATTGGCCTTGGAGAAAGCAGGATGGCTTGAATGTAGATTTTGTCATCCCATATGTGTCTATTAATAAAGCACATTGTTTATTCTTGTCTTACAAATATTATGTTGCTTACCAGGGCCATAAAGATAGTAATATAAGTCACATACTTAAACTTAGGTATTTTTATATTTTACTCTTTTTAAAAGTGACTGAAGAAGAGTCTTACTACATTGAGGAGACAGTAACTGTTCCAAAAAGAGAGGAAGTCCCACCCACAAAAGGTATACATTCATTTCACTACACCATCTGAGCTGTTTCATCATTCTTAGCATTATGTTGCCACTATATGTTTATGTCCATTTTTGGCTTTTTTGTATGTGTTTGTGCTGTAGTGATACTACTCCTCTGTGTAAAACTATGTATTGTAATCTTTTAAAGTGCCTGAGAAGCACAGGAGAATTGTCCCTGAGCCAAAAGTCCCAGCTGCTCTTAAGGAAGCTCCAGGAGTTAAAGGTATATAAATCAGTTCCTCAACTGGTTGATGTGTCTTCAAAGGGATTACGTTTGTCTTGCTGTCTTGCTTGTACATGTTGACATGGGTGGTGTCTTCTCACAGTGATGAATGCTGTAACAAATTCCACCCTGTACTTTGAAAATTATTGTTTGTGTTAACTCAGTAAAAAGCATTGTGTAGTAGGCAATTGCAAATATTACACTTTAATATTCTTTCTCGTCTTCCTTCTCATCTTACTCTTTTTTCTAAAGTTCCTGAAGTTCATAAGAAAGCAGTTCCTAAAGAGAAAGTACCTGTTCCTGTGTCTAAAAAAATGGTGGCTCCACCAGCAAAAGGTATATCAGTGGTTTGCTCCTGTTGCAAAAAAAATGCTTTTTTGCTGCATTGCATCTTTAACATATATACCTATGTTGGGGATTGTAATTATGTCTGTTTGTCTACAGTGACACCTGTGACCTGTGCTGTCTTGATGAGACTTATATGTTATTATATGTTATTTATATGTTATTTCATCTTCTATCTTATACCTGTTGATGAAATCAAACAAATTTTCTAAAGTTACACAATCTTTTTAAAGAACCTGCAGAAGCATTGGTGCCCACTTTTGAGGCAGAATTTGAAGAACCTCCAACAACCAAAGGTAAACAGATTATTATCATGGAGATTTCTTAGTTTGGTCTTGCAGTATTTGTGTTTAGGCATTTAGCTTAAATACAGTTTTGTTTGTTAGTATCTGTAACCTTTGTAGGGATCTCCCCTATCTTTTGACTCTTTACTCATTTTAGTGCTATGGCTGTAAAATATGCTCTTCAGCAGTATTTTTGTTTCTGTTGAAGTTCACTTAGCACTTTTTATAAACAATCAGAATAAGTAAAAGATACATATATCTGCATTTCAAATATTGCAATTAAATATTCTTGCACATTACTTTTAAGTGACTGAAGTGCACAGAAAAATTATCACAGAAGAAAAAGTTGCAGTTGCTAAAAAAGAAGTGGCTCCACCAAAGAAAGGTATATAATTTTTCAGAGTTACATGAGAGAAGTCTTGTTTCGGAACAGTGGTTTGTATTTATGTCTAGTTATCTAACACAAACTGTAATGTTCAGTGTTTTCTGTCTTTTCTTTTTTTTTTACTTGAAGTAATGTCAAGTCTCTGATTTGTGTTTTGTCATCTGCTTATGTTTACGTACTGTGATTAATTTAACATCTTTTACAATAAACTTTTTTTTAAAAAAATGCTAGCAGTGCCCAAGAAGCCTGTGCCAGAAGACAAAGTACCTGTTCCAATTCCACAGAAAGTGGCAGCTCCACCAGCTAAAGGTATACAAGTTCTTTTGAAAGTAGAGATGGCTTTTAAATATCAGACGTCCATGTGCATCATACTCACAGTCTGCCTAGTTAATCAAATCTGTCTCTCCTGATATGATTATAAATTAAGAGGACCTTTGTCTTCTCCCCTTCAAAATACTGCAGAATGTGACAGAGAACATTCATATATCTTCATTCCTTGCATTTTTTAGCTATTTAATTTCATTGATCACTCTGGATGCTTAAATGCTTTGCAAATCTGAGTGACGACATTTACTCAGTGAAAAAAACATTGAACACGTTTAGAAAAAAAAAAAATCAGTGTTTTATAATATTGTAAATATTCAGTGAAGTGTTTCAAACTTACAAATACGTCCTCTGTTTCTGTACTTTTTTTGTGTTTGATTTTATTATGTACCCTGTATGTGTGGTGTTCTGTGGTTTAATTGCATTTCTGGATAGTCTAGAGACAAAGTATTTACCTCTTACCTTCTTCTCATTCATTCCATCTTACTTCACAATATGTGAATATTCTGTTTGATTTTGATTTGTTTTAGTCTATATATCGATTACTCTAATATTACATATATTATTTTCGTATCTATTATTTGTATGTCTCAAGTGATTGTTGTGTTTATTATATTTTCTTTTAAATAGTGTGCTATTTGGTCCTAATTGTTTGTCCATAATTCTTTCGTATGAGCTTCAGACTGTGCGTGATTTCTTTTAGAAGCTAGTATTCTTACAATTACTATCTTTAAAGTGGCAGAAGCACAGAGGAAAACTGCCAGAGAAGAAAGAGTATCCATTGCTGTTCAAAAGAGAAAAGTGTCTCCACCACCAGAAGGTAGTCCTGGCCGTGGGTTAATCTATGAACAGATTGTGCTCATGTAATACTATCAGAGCTTCAGGCCTATTGGTCTGGCACGTTTCCCGAGGTTCAAATTTAGAATTATAGAATCATGTAAGTTAGACAAGGTGCTTAAGATCATTGAGTTCAACCATTAACCTTACACTATCAAGTCTATCATTATGATCCACTATAGTCCCAGGGGAACTTCTACAGAGTCTTCGAGAAATGCTAGAGATATTTTTCTCAGTTACTCTGGGGGTGGGTGGTGTCACAAAACAATAGTCATTTTTCTAAGAATCTCCAAATGGGATATTTATTATTGTACATTATATTACACTAGAAAAAAAAAATTAATGTTAGACTCTGTCTTTGAAGTACCAACAGAAGAAGAACATTGGGCTATGTCAGAGGAAGTATCCGTCTCTCTCCACACAGAAAAGGAGATTTCATACACAGGTATGAAGACTAAAAAGATTCTGAGTCCAAAGTTACATCTTGTCAGCTAGTGAAAAAAAAAAGAGAGAGAGAACAAAACAAAATTTCATGTACTTGCTATTGCCAGTTTATCATGAAAGTGAAGCTTGTAGAATAACACAGGACAGTATTTCATTCTCGCAAAATGTTTAATTCTTTCCTCTTGGCTTACTGCTGTTCTCATAGTGGAAGCCCAATAATTTCATTAGGTCCTCCTTTTCAAATCTTGCCACCCGTCTGACCTTTGAAACAAGAGACAGTCTCTGCTTTCACTTAAATTAACATGCTTCCCTATTCTGAAAAGAAAGACAGTCCTTTCCTGTTCAACTCCTCACCTAAATCTGAACGTTAAGAAAAAAATCTTTAGCTCTCCTGTTACCTACATGGCTGAGACACTTAACACAATCCAGTGTAATGGATCTGCCTGCTCAACAGTCCACAGCCTTTAACAAAAGTTCATTGTTCTTTCACTTTTGCAGACTATCAACTGATTTGTGAAAAATGACCCACAAGATGCCTCACACTACTTTTAGACCTGATACTGTTGATAAACAGTATTATCACATTCATACCATGAAAGATTAACACAAACAAATCAGTGTGAAGTTAAATTACCTATTTAGTCTCCAAAGATGGGAGGACAAGCATATCATGAGTACTACGATAACAATGAAAGACAATCTTTGGTCCTCTGTAAGGCAGGTGTAATATGTCATCTGGAAAGAAAAGTGTCAAAGCAGAAGGACATAAAATTCAACAGTTCTCCAATGCGGTACCAAACAGAGGTGTTTTAGGTGCAAAAAAAGAATCCAAAGGAACCTGAAGTTTCTGAAAAGGGCACTCATGCACAACGCAGTTTTTTTATCAAATCCACCGAAGTACCAGTTGCAACCAGTTTTAGTTTAAGATTTCAAATGTAGATTTACCTGGCATTTATAATTGAATATCAAGGAGGACTCTGCCAGAAAATACTTAAGAGAGTTAATGAGTCTTCACATTGCCCCAAAAATAACACCAAGCATCAAGATTTGTGGCAGTCCCTCATGTATGCTCACTGTAGCTTGTAATGAATAAAGCTTCTAGAAATTCTCAAATCAGTCACTGACAGAATGGATTCCATCTCTTAAGGTCAGAAAAAATCTCAAATCTGTTAAGAAAATGCCACAGTTATTCTCTAAATTGGCAAGTCTGCCAGATCTTAAAATGCCAAGGTAATTTTCTGTGCACTTTCCAGTTATATTGGTCAAAAATTTTCCAAGACACCTGCCTCAGAAGACAAGACCCCAGCACTTCTGTAAAAGAGAATATGCTGCTTAAACATAGCAAGCATTCTTTCCTAAATAAATCTTAAAAACTGAACATATCCACATCTTAATCTTTTAGAAATGCTCCTGCTTTTACAAGGAATATCTCCTTGCCATGTCAGAACAAACAAGTCACTTCACAAAGTAATTGACAGAAGAGGAAAAATACCTTCCTCCCTGAGCAAGTCATTCTTTTGCTTTTAATTAGACCAGAGCTCTTATCTATTGTTAGTGACTCTCAAAGTTTTTTTCCGTATGTTCCTCACCTTCATCTGGAGTTTCCTATGCAAATCTTTTGTTGTCAGTGAATGAGGACTCTTGATCTCTTCCTGAGGTAGTGCAAAGTGCCACTGCTATGGAAAGGAGCTGCTACAGAGAACAATGAGTTTTATTGATTTTGTAATTGGATGGCATTGGATTTTGAGTTCTGCCCACCAGCAAGCTTAACTTCACTGCTGACAGCAGTGGATGAAGCAGGAATCATATCAGCTGCTAATATTGGTATCTTGAAAAGTTTGTTGTTTCTTAATTGAAAAGCAGCCAAATGACTTCCCTAGCTACATGTCCAGTGACATTGTCTTTTACATGTCAGCCATGTGTTTGTAAGATATCTTTTTCTGTTTCTTGCCAAGAATATTTTTGCTTTTAAACAATTTACATCTAAAAATTCTTAAATGTAATTGTACTGTATCTTTTAAGTGCCTGATGTACCAGAGAGGGCTATCATTGAAGAAAGAGTACCAATTTATCCTCCTAAAAAAATGGCAAGACCACCAGCTAAAGGTATACTGGATAGAGTATCGAAATATGGTATAAATGTGTTTTGTGTCTTGTGTGTTCCATGTACAGTGAGTACTGATTTGTTTTCTATGGAATGTTCTTCCTTTGGTTAATTCTTAGTTGACAATGCGTTTTGATCCTTTTTATTAGTAAGATCTATGTGCTAAATTTTAAGGTTCTTTTAATTGATATCTTTTTAAGTGCCTGAAGTACGCAAGACAGTTGTCCGAAAAGAAAAAGCATACGTTGCAGTTCCTCAGTATGAAGAGGAAGAAGAGATTCCAAAATATGAGGAGGAAGATACCACCAGATATGAGAAGGAGGTAATCCATTACAAGGAGGAAGTTCGCCATTATGAAGAAGTTAGTCACTATGAGGAGGAAGTTCCTCAGTATGAAGAGGAAGAAGTCATCCATTATGAAGAAGAAGCTGCTTATTATAGAGAGGAAGTTGCTGAATATGAGGAGGAAGAGTCAAAAATTCCTCAGTATGAAGAGAAGGCTCCCATACCAGCTAGAGGTATACTTTAACTTTAGGGTTTGTGTGAGAAAAAGTAGTATCTTTTCATTCTGTGAAAATACCAAAGTTCTGTTTGAAATTGTTGCAGTGCTTTACAGTGTGCATTCTTTTAAGATGTTTATTGATTATTATGTAGTGCAGAAAATGTGTGATGGCTGTATGTCTGCTCTTTACTACTACCTCCATAAATTCAAATGTTCCTTGTCATACATGTTAATTCCTCTTTCATATGAACTCTGTATAATCCACTAAGAAAATTTAACTGAGCTTAATTTCATTCTCATCTGGGGCCCAATTTTGCTATCAGAGTGTGCTTGAAATATTTAAAAATGCTTATGCAAAGTCTGCAATCATAGAAAAAAAATTTATCTAGAAAATAGGTAGGGTACTTGAAAATAAGTGATTTAGGAACACGAAGAATTCTTTTCAGAAATCTTAGAAAGCCCTATGGTTGATGTTTATTTCTGTCCTGAAGGGAATAATATATTTTCAGGAAAAAGAAAGATAGAAAAGTTATATTAAATATCCATATTTAAATACTCTTAGTTTCAGGTGTTTTCCTTAGGACTAATTTTTATGGTATGGGTACAAATTTTCTACATTTTTAGTACAGGATGAACATAATATTGACTACTTAGGAGAACTAGGTCATGCAAAGGTCTTGGTAATAAAACCTTTCTGCATCATAATATAAAGATACAGATCATGTATATCCAATTTTCCAAAATTACATAATCATCTAAGAGTATCCTTTCCATTCCTAATCCAAATCATCCCATAGTGTCTTTTTCCATCAAAGAAGTTCAGAATTCCTTTTGACTCATTTATGAGTGTCAAAAATATCTAACATTGTTTGCAGCAGAAATTTTGTCATAAACATGAGCATATTTTTCTTAGTTGAGAAAAGATGAGGCTGTACACTGCAAAAGCCAGGTTAATCCTGAACAGCAAAATTAGTGTTGGCTGAAATTTCCATTGACTCTCTCATAGTAGCTAAGTTTAATTCATATGTGCTCCAAACTTTCTTCAGCATGCTCAGAGCCAGTATGCTTATCCTCCTGTCATTGTAAAATTTATATGAACATTTCTGGGGTTTGGAGTACAAAAAAAGGTTAGATACGTTTTACTTGAAGCCTTTGCCTCACTGCAGTTAAAGTTTGTTGATTTCAGAAGAGTAAAGGGATTTTTTTTAAAACATTTCATTTACCCAACAAATTATGGTATAAATTGCTGGGTACTTATAATGTGTCCACAGTTCTGTGTTTGAAGCAACTCAGTTGATAAACTAGATGTGCTTGAGTTTTTTCCATGTAGAAAGCTCTTGGAAATTTTTCAGGAAGAAAATGCAGCCAGCAATTTATATTTAATATATATAAAACAATATATGATATATGTTCAGAGGCAACCTATTGCAAGCCTGACAAGCATTACGAACATAGTTCTAGGGGAAAATATCAAAAAGTAGTAAAAGCACTAAATGTCTTACACAGCAATTCAATAATTGTTTATTACAGTATTTGTAATAAACAGCCAGGAATTGGAGAAAAAAAAAAATTGTATTTTTGTAAATTTCCCACCAAGACATTTTATAGTTGTTTTTAATAGCTGCTCAAAAAAGTCAAACTCTGACTTAATCTTCTGATCAGCAAAATTCCCTTGAAGTTAAAAACATTTTTATTGACGGCCTCAATGGCTGAGCAGGGATAATGGACATAATAGCAGCTAATACGATGTGTTTGTTATTTTATTTTGTCTTAATGATAAAACCGTGTTAAATCGTAGCTGTTTGTTTGGAGTATGTGATGTTTGCTTGCATGAGTATGTATTTGTGATGCTTGTTTACACTTTATGTTCCTGTTGTAACGGAAGTAAATACCTAAACCATTAATGGTATCTTTCAAGTGCCTGAGGTTCCCAAGAAGCCTGCTCCAGAGGAAAAAATACCTATTCTGAAGAAAAAAGAACCTCCTCCAGCAAAAGGTATATATAACCTCTTTATGTTAGAAGACATCCTCTGAATATGTAATTCATATTATTTTTCAGATGCCTTAATTGCTTCTTACTTTTTTCTGTTCTTTTTGGAGAGGGGTCTTCACGTAAAATATTTGTGTTGCTGTCTTTTTTGTTTCATTTCTATTTTGAGTAGCTTGTGGTTTATTTTTTTAACCAAAATGATGTTTTTGAAGTGCCCGAGGTGCCAAAGAAACCTGTACCTGAAAAGAAAGTCCAAGTGCCGAAGAAGGAAGCTCCCCCAGCTAAAGGTATACACACTTGTAATTATCTGTAACCAGAAAGATCTTCTAGCATTCATTTATCTTTTCACTTATGTTAAAAATTAGGATAGAAAAAGAGTTGTTACTCTTAAGAACTGTGGTTCTTTTTGTTTATGTTTAATTGTTTTAGTGTGACTGGTTTGTATGTCACATTTTTAAGATTCTCATGTCAAGCTCAATTTTTAATAATATCTTACTAAGTTCCAGAAGTGACAAAGAAACCTGTGCCAGAAGAGAAGGTCCCTGTTCCTGTACCAAAAAAGAAGGATGTTCCACCAGTCAAAGGTATATGACTCAATATATCTCTTGACTGAATGTTTAATTTAAAAAAATTTAGAAGTCAATCTTTTTTTGTATGTAATGTAGAGTGAAGAAAGTTTTTTATTCTTGACAGTTCTTCTTTGTCATCTAACTTTATTGATTCCTATCAATGTTCTTACCTTATGGTTCAAAAATGAAATTCTTAAGCTACAATAATATTTTTTCAAGTGCCTGAAGTACCAAAGAAACTTGTGCCAGAAGAGAAGGCACATGTCCCAGTGCCTAAAAGAGTGGAAGAGCCTCCACCAGCCAAAGGTACACCATTTTCTGGTTCAACTGTGTGATTCTGTTTTTGTTTCTTCATCTTTAGAAGAAGATTGTTACTGCCAGTAACAATCCCATTCTTCGGCCTAATGTGTTTAAACCACTCCCTTGTTTGATCAGTACACTCTTGTTTGTGTCTGTCAGTCATGGGTGCTATGCTTACTCTATGCTTTGAAAATGTCTTTGTGTTTTGTATTGTCTCTGTCTTTTGGATCTTATATATCTAAATCATTTTAAAGGACTTCCTGTTTCAAAAACAGATGCTCCAAAAGATAAAAAATTTTCTTAAACAGCCAGACTTCCCCCTTAGCCTTACCACACCAGTTTGTGGTTCTGTAGTCTCTGTACATTTTTAAGTTTACATCTGTGCATAAATCTGTGGATAAAATCAATGTTAACTTTCACACACGACTAGATTTTACCATATTTGTGAATTTATCTTAATATCAGATATACAGTTATCATTTTACTATGTTTTATGTTACACTGGAAATTAATTCCCTAAACAAAAATGTCTTTAAAGTGCCTGAAGTGCCCAAGAAGGTTCCAGAAAAGGCAGTACCTGTCCCTGTACATAAAAAGCCAGAACCTCCACCGGCCAAAGGTATCACTATCTATAACTCAACATGTGGATGATGCTTGTTCTTATTTCTGTACGTTTGTTGTTAGAATTTAACTGAAGTGTCATAGCAGTGTGTGACAAATGTACTTGCTAATTCACACACTTTTAGCTTTTCTGTAAGTTGTGTCTAAGTCTTCTACAACTAAAAACTATCTTTAAAGTGCCAGAAATACCAAGACGTCCCAGTGAAGAGGTACCTATTTTTGTTCCTGAAGAAGAAGAGGAAAAGGTTCCAGAGGTGCCAGCAAGAGGTATACCATTCCTTCTTGAAGATTATGACAGCTTTGTTCAGTTCATTAATAGATCTTCATCTCCAGTGATTGTTTTAAGCTTGATGTAAACCTCAGTTAACCTTCTGAGAGGAGTTTTCTTCTTCTTCATTTTGGTCTTTGTGACTTTGTTCTGTAGTTTTAGTAGTTTTGATGCTCTAAAAGCAATTACCAAATTCTTATAAAAACAATATCTTTAAAGTGCCAGAGGTGCCCAAGAGAGCTGTCCCAGAAGAAAAAGTATCTGTTGCAGTTCCTAAAGTAAAGAAAACTCCACCAGCTAAAGGTATATCACATTGTGGTGTATGCAGATAACTCGTCTCTCTCTTATTTTCGTATTTCAGTGGAACCTAATTTTAACACTCAATTTATACTCACACAAAGTCAGATCCTTGGTTACAGCACCCTGCTGCTTCCCCGTAGTGAGCAGTGGTAGGGCCCAGACAGGGCTTGTCTATTTTGTTATTGACTGCAGCGGGCTGAGAATCAGGCCTTGAATGATCTGCTTTTTTCTACTTTAAGTGATTACTATGAATGAAATAATTCCTTGTGATATTATCATCCAGAAATAATTTCTAAATTAATTTAAATTTTGTTTAAACAAAATAGCTGAAACAAAATTTTATGGGCCTTTACCTGGAAATTCTTCAATTCAGGGAGATCACTCTTACATGTACCTTGAGAATAAGCTAGATTCTCAAGGTTTTTAGCTAAACTTATACAAAAATAACATCAATTTACAACTGATCATACTAATAACCAGATCCTATACCCTAAATGAGAAATTCAGAGTGGAGGCAGACTATTGCAAAGGCCACCGTTGGATGTCAAGCAGATTCTACCTCAGCAGCAGCTGAGTATACTAGGAAAAAAATAAAAAAATTTTAAAAAAAGAGAAGCAGAGACTGGAAGGTTTTTATGTAAAAAACCTTAATGCTAATAATCTTTAACCTCTGCTAATATCTTGCTAATATTTTCTGTTTACAATGACACTGTGGAATTAAAAATTGGGCAAAAGAACTAGTCCTCATATAATCCTTGTAACCCAATTGCACATTGCTGTTTTCAGGGAGTGAAAAATAGCCAGTAGTTTCCCCTATTTTCTGTTCCATTTCTATTGTTACCTTAAAGTTGGTATCCTTATGTTTTATGTTATGGATTTTTCTTCGTGATGTTGTGAAAGTAAAGTTCTTAAAATAATATCTTTAAAGTCCCTGAGGTTGCAAAGAAAGTTGTGTCTGAAGAAAAGGTTCCCATTTTTGTTCCTGAGGAAGAAGAGGAATTTATTCCAGAGGAAACTGTACCAGAAAAAGGTACATGATCTTTTCGCGCAAGTCACTCATGACATCTTTGTGTTCCTTAAAATTCATCTTTATTTCTTGTTCTAAGTTTTATGTAAATCTTATCAATATTTTGGGGAGAGTTTGTGGTCTTGTTCTGTTTTTATCTTGTTTCCATGTTTACGCTTTTACTGCTCTGAAAGCAATTTTAACACGTGTTTACAAAATAATATCTTTAAAGAGCCAGAGATTCCTAAGAAACCTGTCCCAAAAGAAAAAACACCTGTACTCACTCCTGAGAAACTGGAGCTTCCTCCAGCAAAAGGTGCATAAATTAACAGTGTGTTGTTATTGTCACTCAGTGTCTCTGTTTAGTTTATTTTCTTTGTTATTTATGTTAGCTTTGTGTCCCTGCTGCATGTCTGTATTGATATCTCAGAGTGCCTGTCAAATTCCTCGCACAAAATAAGCACTAAAATTATTTGACTTGCTCAAGAAGTCTGCCTATGAATGTAAAGTGTCTTTTGTTTTAATTTCTGTTTCATCTTTTAAAAATATATTCTGCAGATCAATTCTTATTATGTGTCTTTGTACGTTTTCTGTTCTCTTTCTCATACTTCTGGTGGATGACATTCTTAAAATAAAATGTCTTTAAAGTGCCTGAGATGCCTAAGAAACCCATTCCTGAAGTGAAAGAACCTGTTCCTAAAAAGGTGCCAGCTCCATCAGCCAAAGGTATTGCAGATGGTAAATGCTGTTATCATTAATGATAATATTCTTGATACAAGTTGAGTTTAGCAAGGGACACTTTAGTATTTCTGTCCTGTATTGTATTTGTCACTATACTATTTGTTTGTTTGTAAGTCTCTGCTCTCTTGTTCGTAAACTTCTGGCTTTGTGTCCATTTAAAAATTGTGCAAAAGTACACTGAAGTTAGGTCTTATCTTTAAAGTACCCAAGATGCCTAAGAAGATTGCTTCTGAAGAGAAGGTGCTGGTTGCTCCCGCTGAAAAAGTGGAGGTTCCAGCTGCAAAAGGTATATGTACTCCTTATAACTAACATTTATTCTAGGAATACTCTTGACCTTCTTTCTAACTTTTGTCTCTGTTGAACAAGATTTTTGTTTGAATTTATGTTAAAACTCTTCATTTTCAGTGTTTGCATTGTCGAACCATAAAGCTCTGTTTCTTGTGCTTTTTTACTTACTCTGCTCTAAGGTGATTTGGTGTTTTTAATTTCCTAAACAATTCTGTATCTTTAAAGTCACGGAGGTGCGTAAAAGAGCTGTTGCAGAAGAGAAAGTGCCAGCTGTTGCGCCCAAACCCAAAGAACCAGCACCAACTAAAGGTACAGATATATTTCTTCCTATTTCTCCCAAATATTTGTTTTTCTTCCTCATTCTAAAATCTTTTATAATATATATTTTTTTTCAGAAGCATAGTTTTATAATTTAATGTAACTTATGCTTGTGGTTATCGTGCATATTCTCTGTTCTTTGTCAATTATCTTCACTGTAAAAACAAATTTAAATAATTGTCAAGTAGTAACAATAATACTGTTTCTAAAGTGCCTGAAGTATCCAAGAAACTGGTCCAGAAAGAAAAAGTCCCTGCTCCTGCACCTGTGATGGAGAAGTATGAGTATGCATACGAAGAATACGAGAAGTATGAGACATATGAAAGCATTGAAGAGTTTGAGAAGATTCAGGAAGCTGAAGAAATTGAGGCATACGAGGCACCTGAAGAACCTGAGGGATATAAGGAAATTCAGGAACAGGAATATGAAGCAGAGGCTGAGGAGAAAGATGTCTATGAAAAGTATGAGTTTAAGGAGAAGGAAGAGATCTATGAGAAATATGAGGAGGTATACGAGGAGGCTTATGAAACCCAACCAGCTATAGGTAAATCAAGTCATGACTTTGTTCTTCTAGTGTGTTGAGTTTTCAGTTACTGCTTAAGCCTCCTATGCATGTTTCTTTATATTTTGCCTTGTTTGTAGTCCTATGTGTGTCTGTTGCTGGTAATGATAAATCAATTCACGGATTGTCTCTACCCTAGTCCTTTCAAAGGAATTCCCTTCAGTGTGAAATGGGAGGGTTCCCTATCTGACTTCCCAAGAGTGAGCTAGTGGAGATCTAACACAAGCAGAGAAAATGTTAACCTTCTAATGTAATTCGGCTTCAACATGAATTATTTTTTTTGCATTAATATTTGATTCTTTTGTCCAGTTTAGCTCCTTTGAGTTACAAAGATATTAGAACTCATGTAGAACCTTCCTTCCCATCATTTAAATTTATGGTCATAGGATGCCTCACACCAAACAGAAAGTGCATCTACAATGTACCAAAAAGATGTACATTGATATTTCTTATTTCATTACTCAAGAATTCTGAGATGACCGCTCCCTTTTTTCTGCGTAAATGATGAGATGATTCCTCTACAAATGAATGATTGCTTTGCTTGCTGTCTTTACATGTGTTGTAATTCTTCATAAATAACTTATAATATCTAATGATATATTTTTTAAAGTGCCTGAGTTGCCCAAAAGACCTCTGCCAGAAGAAAAAGTACCTGCTCTTAAAAGAGAAGCTCCACCAGCTAAAGGTACATCGAACATCAGATAAATTTGAAAACACAGCCTTCTGCCTGAGTCTCTGAACCCCCAAATCCAGTAATTTACCTATTCTGATTTGATTGATAGACTCAGCTTTTTTTCACAGTACTGTTAAAGACAGTTAAATTACTAAAAACAAAGGTGTTTCTTTAACAAAACAAAAATCAAACAAATTACTTCCTGGAGACAAAGGGAGTGAAGTTAGCACGTTAATTTAATTTTTTCCATCACAACGTAAGTGATATTTTAAAGCTATCCATTGAAACTCTAGTTTTCTACAGAATCCTAAAAAACTAGAACCTTCTTTAACCTAACGATGTGCTGGAGTGTGTGCCATCTTAATAGGTATTCTCTGTATGAGGCTTTACAAAACATTAATGTCATGAATAGCAATTGTCAGCGGGTGCTAGAGAAGTTACTGCACTAGTCCAAAGTTCTGTAATTTTCTGTCCATAGCACTGAGTTTACCAGAAATTTGTTTTGTGCTAACTTTTATAATTGTTTCTCATATGAATTGTCAGAATGAAATCAGCGAGAAAAGGTGGATTCGTTTGCTTGTTTGTTTTTACAGAAAAGCTTGACAGGAAGTTGAAACCTTACCATATTCCCAGCTGCCATTAATTAGAGCTGATAGTCCATGAAACCTAATTGTTAAGGCTTATCCTTACCCCTATCCAAAATTTATCCAACAACAGCAGTGTTTTTCTTTCACTGAATACTGGAACTCTAGCTGTGTTTATCCAAGCAAAATAGCCCAGATAGATGTCCTCTATTACATGTATTTACATATTAGAGAAATATTTTTGTGTTTTGCTAAGTTTTCTGACTCTTTGCATTGCTTGCTTTTGTTTAACTTTTATTCTTACATAATACTCCTATTGCAAACGTTCTTAAAAAAACTACCAATGTCTTTAAAGTGCCAGCAATGCCGAAGAAACCTGTTCCAAAAGAAAAAGTACCACCTGCTATTCCTAAAAAGGAAATTACTCCACCAGCTAAAGGTATACTTCCTCTTCATTGTCCTTGTGAAACATGAACTCTACTTTCAGTCTTTTGTCCTCATTATTTATTGAGAAACATGTGCATGTGGTTTATGTCCCACTGTGGTTTTTTTCATCTGTTTGTCATTGAGTCTTTTTTGCCTGTTGGTTTCAAGTCATTTGTTGAAAACATGTTAGAGTCACTTTAAAAAATGTGTGCTCTGTCATTAACCTGCACATGAAAATAGTTCAGAAAGAAATAATATTTTTATTTCTTCTGGAAAATATATTTCAAGAATATATTTTTTAATATGTTATTCTTCTGTCTAATCTTCAAAATTAACATAAATGTTCTGTCAGGAAGGATTTCATTCTTTGATGTTTCAAGAATCTTCTTTGTTAGATTTGCTCTTCTTCTTTCTAACTTCTTTCAAGTAGCTTTGAAAGCCCTAAAAGTACATTGTATCTTAAAGGGCCAGATGTTCTCAAAAGAACTGTCCCTGAAGAAAAGAAACCTACACATACACCTGAAATAGAAGTTCCACCAATGAAAGGTAAAGGAGACTTTGATATGAGATTTTATGGAAAGGAAATATTTGTGCCATTTTTCCAAGCTAACATCATTAAAAATTCTCATGTTCTTTACACCATTGCAAGAGTACCCAGTCTCTAAGTGGAGATTCAACTCTCAGTGATAAATCCAAAACTCTGGGGCAAACATTTCAGATATGTGCTAGACAGTAAATCATTGAATTACGAATAAAAACATGCTGAGGAGGTATTGCTGCTTACACCACCAGTATGTAAAGGTTCAGTGCTTTTATATTTATAATACAGCTGTGAATTTAGTTTAAACTGGGGTTTTGATACCAATACACGTGCCATGGTATTGGTGAAGAATAGGGCAGGAGTCAGTAAGTTAAAGCTATTAAAGCTGTTACGCCAACCAGAAGAAAAAGCATGACAATGCAGTAAGGAAAGCAAATGGCTTATGCTCTTTGAGAGCCGAAACCAGAAATTTCTTCACAAAATTCATTGTTCCAGAAAGACTGTTCTAGAACTGTATCATATTTCATTCTCAAAAAGTTTCCAAGACCTCAAAAGGACTTAGTTTTCTGGGTTTGTTTCTGTTTGGAATATTAAAAGTTGAAAATTACTTTGAAGTTACTAAAAGAAAGCTAATATCTTTGAAGTTCCTGAGGTTCATAAGAGAGCTGTCCTTGAAGAGAAAGTACCCACCATTATCCCTAGAGAAGAGGAGCCTCCTTTTTATGAAGGTACATCAATGACACATCTACCAAATAGTAAATTGCAGAGAGTATATCAAGTCATGCTCTATATTGTTCTGTAAAATACAAGATATTTTAATTCATTTTAAAAACTATTTAAAAGAAGCTTATATCCATATATTTTAGACCATCTATGTCCCCAAATTTAGATAAAATTCAGCATTTTAAAAAATTTAAATTTAAAATGTTACACTTAATTTAAAATTGGAGTTTAGCATTTTAAAAATACTATACTTTTTTCCTCTAATACTGTGAAAAAGATACATAAATAAGAGAGAAATGAAGTTTCTGATTCAGGAAGCACTTGAATCACACTGGAGCAAGGAAATGAACTGAAGTAAACAGTGGCTTAAGAGCTGTCCTGAGCAACACCTAATTTTTGAGCTGCAATGGAGGTAGTTAACCCCAAATGAAGACATATGAAATTCAGTTACAAATTCTATCTAATACACGGAACTAAGAAACTAGAAAATAAAATTAAATACTTCTGTAAACTTGTATTTTATTAATTGGGAATGGTAACTTCTAGCAGTAAGTCAGTGACCAGGCTGAAAGATATTTAAATAACTTTCGTTCAAACAGCTCTTTGTCCATATGCGTGTCTGCATGTTTTTATTTTTTCTTTCTGCTCCTGTCTTGTAACTAATATTAAAATATGTAAAATAAACTAATATCTTTAAAGAACCAGAAGTTTTTGGAGAAGTCCCAACAAAAGAAAAGACGCCTTTTATTACTCCTAGTGAACCAGAAGCTCCAGCAGCTAAAGGTAAACCAACTCTTCAAGCAGTCTGTAAAGCAACACATTCCTACACATTATTCATCTTCATCATTCCATCTGTGCGCTAATATGTTATTTAATTTTTTCATTCTAATGTTCCCTTAGATGCTATATGTCTGTCATTGCTTCTTTGCTACTTACACTTTGTGTATTATAATGTTCTTTAAAAAATGTAATATCTTTGAAGTATCTGCAGTGACAAAGAAAACTGTCCCACTTAAGAAAATACCTGCTGCTGTACATATAGAAGAAGCTCCTCCAGCTAAAGGTATATTACCTCCAAATTAACTTTCTCTAACCTCTTTGAAAAGTGAGATACCAAGCAAGAAACCCAGGTTGTTTGTTTTTCCTAAACAACACAACCAGATGCTATAGACACTTTACAGTTCTTTTTCTTTGTTTTCTATAAGCAGTTGCTTAAACAGATTGATACATTCTGCATCAAGAATTTAAAATTTAGAAAGACTAAATTAGACACAGAAATTTACTAGGCGGGAGATTCAGGGATTAGCCAGGGATTAGCCTTATATTTTTTTGACTTCATGTCTCATGTTTTATTTCTCAAAATACTTTCTCTGACAATATATTGGAAAAAAATCTAAAAGGTTGTAACAGAAGCTTACTTGCAAAAGGACTCTTTGCAGTCATATCAAGGGCTTAAAGGAAGTCAAGATTAAGGTACGACTTTAAACCAGGACAAAATACAAAGCCACAAAAAATTTTTTAACGGAAACACAATTTTGGAATACAATTCCAGAACAGAAGAACTCTCTAGATGTTGGAAGCATAGTAATTAGTTAATTGAACTGGATTTTTGCCTTGCTTTTATGAGTAATTTTTAAATTTCAAAAAATAAAACCCTTTCTAGTGCCAAAATCCTTAAACACACACACGCACACAAAAACATTCCACAAACAAACAAAACAAGGAAAAACAAACAAACAAAAACCCAAACATAAAAAATCCCCCCACTATCTTTTCAGAGAAGAACATATTCAATACTGTAAATGCTAGGAGTTAAAAAAATAACAGACTCCAGAAGGTGAAGTTGTTGAGTTCTATTCACATTTTAATACGATATATTTTTCCTATTGTTCTAGTAGATTTAATTTCTTTTTCTTACAAAACTGTATTACTTATTTCATAATGCAATTTTCTAAAATAAAACAATATTTTTAAGTTCCTGAAGTACGAAAGAAAGCGGTCCACAAAGAAAAAATACCTCCTGCCGTACCTAAAGAAGAACCTTCACACTTTACAGGTATAAGAAATTTTAAGTACGATTAGAAGGATAAAAAATATGTTTTCATACATATATTATTTTGAGAGCATTCTGTTTATCATGAACTAGAGTTTACTTAACAGCTTTGGTTACTTGCAACAGTAAAAAAATAATTTAAAAAATATCAGCTGTACTTGTTCTTAAAATTAAGTGCTATTTGAGATCAGTCCAAAGGGGAAAAATATAAAGAAAAAGTGACAGAACTTAGATAGCCAGGGCCTGTCTCTGCACTCAAGGTAGTAGCTCAGTTAGGACACATAACACATCTTTCTTCTGACAAACTGCAGAGGTCAGGTCAGGGTAGACTATGAGGGGTTTTTCATCCCATATTTGAAAGCATCCTAATTTTGCACATGGATATAAAATAGACCTATATATCTTCAGAGGAGCTTGAATACTTGATTATATTTGTTGTTTATCTAACATGTTGTCTTGTTTTATGAAGATATTCTAAGTTAATTTAAGTGTTTAAACTAATATCTTTCAAGTACATGAAGTTTATGAGGAGATTCACATAGAAGAAGAAATTTCTACTGTTCATAAAAAAGAGGAGGCTCCAGCAGCTAGAGGTATATGACTTCTTCATCACCTCTTCCTACAATTTCCTAAGTCTTGAACTCCAGGAAAATTAAATTATTCATGTTCATGTTTTAGTCCTTGTTCAGCATAATCAATATTTGTATTCATTCTTTCAGTACCTTACTTATGTGAAAAACTTGCTATTTTTCATGACTTGTCTTTCTCTTGTTAAAATGAACTAATATCTTTAAAGTGCCTGCAGTCATTAGGAAAGCTGTTCCAGAAGAAAAAGTACCTATTGCTATGCCTAAAAAACCAGAACCTACTCCTGTGCCTAAAAGACCAAAATCTCCACCATCTAAAGGTATTTTGAGAGCCTGGTAGAATTGAGATCTTTCACTGATCTTTACTTTCTTACATGGTTTCTGATTTAATGGTTCACGGTCCACGTGTCAGATTTGTGGCATTTATGTTGTATATGTCCTATTTTCTGTTTTCTGTTTCTCAAGTTGTGTTTAAGTCATAAAATTGAAATCAAAATCAGTAAATAGCTTTCAAGTGTCTGAACTGCCTAACAAAAGTATTCCTGAAGAAAAACTCTGCCTAAAAAGCCAGAAGCTGCCAAAGGTATAGGTCAGCATATTCTTTCATTCTTTCTCTAACTGTCCCTTGTATTGTTGCTGTCAAAGCATTAAAAATTAGTTGAGTTTATATATTTCTTCTACCCAAGAATAACCCAGAAATTGTATCAGAAGCTAGTAAAAGGGACTAGAAAGAAGGAAAGCTCTAGCTGAGTTAACATGCAGTGAGATTTACAGAACAAACACTTTCACTTCATGGGTACAGCCTCAGAAATTTGATCAATACTCTAGCAAGAAGTACATCCTATCCTTCTCTTTCACATTCCTCATGTTAAACTTAGGCGTCAATTGATTTCATTTTGAATGGAAATAGAATTTGCACAGAAACCATCTGTTACAATTCATTCAGGTATTTTAGAAGTCTGTCTGAACTAGCAGTTTGTGTGGCCTTAAAAACTGTCAAGCCAATGGCAGCACAGCTTATCCCCCCTAGTCATCATCACGTAGTACTGCCAAGCATCAGTGAAGAACTGTCTTATGTGTGACATTTAAAACGCATTTCATTGAAGTTCAACTTTTGCCATGACTTCTTTAGCTTGTTTTCATCTTTAGCATAGCACATCTAAAACTGCATGACAAAAGATCCCAAGCAAAGTCACTTCCAACTTATCCTTCGCCAGAGGGGTAGAACAATAAAGACTTCTCGGAAGTTGTAACTGTTGTCAAAGCATCCTTATACATCTACTTTTTTTGTCACATCCTTATGTATCGATGTGTTTTGTCTTATGTCTCTGTACCGAATGTTTAATTTTCATAATTTTTAAAACTACACTAATTCCTTTAAAGTGTACGAGGTACCTATGAAATGTTTTTGTACCTAAAAATCCAAGAGTAACAGCACCTAAAGTTTATATGTCAATAATAGTGTCTTTCTGAGAAGGAGATTTTTCTCTTGAGCATTAGAGTTTGTAGTAAAACTCAATTATCAAAATCTTAATAGTACGTAATAGAATACAACGTTTTTTGCATGACATCTCCCTTTTTATATCTTTCATTTCTTTCTGATATGCTTCTTGTGATACTCTTTCTTCTTTACAATGTACATATTTTAAATGCTTTAAATATTAAAAAATAAATGCTGTTTTCTTTAAAGTGCCAGAGGTGCCCAAGAAAATTCCAGAAGAGAAAGTGCCTACTGCTGTCCCTAAAAAACCAGAACCACCACCAGCCAAAGGTATGTTGCACTACAGAAAACTAAAATTTGGCAGGGGAAAATAACTTCTGTCTTGATTGTGCAGGTTAGTTATATGATTGATTGATTGTGTTTTCCTGTTACTTTTACCTTCTGTGCCCATAGTCCTATATATGTTACTGGTTTTAAAATTCTTCTCTTTTGAATCATAGCTGTAATCTGCACCAGTGTGTCAGAAATACTGACGCGGCTGGGCAGAGATGAGACTGATACTTGAGAACAGTAAGAGAAATCTTAAGAGAAGAGGAGAAAAGAGGGCCTCTGTGATGTGAAATAGTCCTGACTGACGATGAAAAATTAGCCCCAAAAGAGAGTATAGAATGAGTGATACAGATGTCTAATACAGAACAAAAACTTCTGTGCATACACAAAAAATTGATACCAAGAAGTCATCACACATGACTTCTTGAAGAACGTGACAAAGAATACAAAATGGACAATGTCAGTCTCAGACAAACAGAGATTCAGGAGATGGTTGAATAAAACAGAAAAATAATCTAATGTAGAAGAAGAAACTCCAGAAGACTCTCAGGTGTTTCTTCAGACTTTACAAGGACATAAAATAACCTTAACACAAAAAACATGTCAAATCAAAGGATTTATTAAAAACCTTTGCTATTTCTACTGAAAAGTTTTGAACATAACTGTAAAATTCTGTATAATAACTGAAAATAATCTCTTTCTTAAAGGGCCTGAACGACCCAAGGAAGTAGATGTAGAACAAAAAAATCAAAGTTGTTGTGCCTAAAAACCCAGAAGTTATACCAGCTAAAGATACTTGGCATTATAACAAAAGTACAGAATCAAAATAAAAATTCTTTTCTTGTTTTAACAAGACAGAAGACAGTATTCAAGACCTCTGTTAGCATTTTCTTCTTTTGTCAAAGGTTTTTCAAGTGAGCAAATGTTTTGAGTGAAAAAAAATAGATCTTTGTAGGTGGTGTTTTCACTAAGAGTGATCTGCTGTTATAGTCTTATGAAATTCTGATAATAAAAAGTTATTGATATTTTTCAAGTGCTGGAGGTACCAAAGGAACTGGTCCCAGAAGAGGTTTCAGTTAAAGTATCAAAGAAACCAGAATATCCAGAGACTAACTGTATGCAAGGAAAGAAAACCCCTTAGTTTCCTAGGGTACCATTTTAACATCATGGCAATTTACTTTTACTATTAATGTATTATAAAATATTTTTGTTGTTTCAATTGTATTTTTTGCATCTATAACGTAGTGAGGCAGCAGAGAGAATTTTCTCTAGCAAAAGGAGAAATTACATATTCACATCCAAAACCACTGATGCTTTGATGTCCCTGAGATTTACTTTTTCTTAGTGTCTGAACACTGCAGACATATCTTCAAAATGCATATAAATAAAATTAACTGCTTTTTTTTTAAGTGCCTGAGGTGCCCAAGAAAGTTATTTCAGAAGAAAAAATACATATTGAAGTTCCTAAAAAACCAGAACCTCCACTACCCAAAGGTACATGTTCAATAGTAATGAGACTGCACACAAATTTTAAGCTGTTTCTCTAAATATTATGTTTCTTACATTTGTGTTAGCAGCCTTTTTATATATTTTATACAATATATTTATAAGCGTTACAGATTGTGTTGTCTTCTTCATTTGTGAATAGCTCCCAGTAAGTAACAGTGGCTACTAATAGTGTGTGTATAGCAGTATGGGAAAAAAACCCAAATGGTTTATGAGGGTGGGCTTTTTTCTGATGCTGTGAGGTATTTTTTACCTTGGAGCTATTGTTGCCTTCTTAATTCCTATTCTACAAATTCCTGAAATTAAAACAAACAAATATCTTTAAAGAACCTGAGGTGCCGAAGAAAGCTGTTCCAGAAAAGAAAATACCTGTGCAAAAAATACCAGAACCTGTGATTGTCCCAGAACCAGAGGCTGCACCTGAAGAACCAGAACTTCCACCAAAGGAAGGTAAATCTCAACACTAATAGAATAACAGAAACAATGTTCTTTCTCTTTTCTTTAACATTGTAATTATCCAAGCCTTCTGTTTTCTGAAATTCTAAATTATGCTTGCTCTATTTAATCTGCATATGCGTGTGAAACAGACATACATGGTTGTTTTTGGAAAATACTGGCAAATCTTGGATGTCTGAATTGCCTGTATGTTATACTTCAGCTCTTCTTAGTATTTTCACATGTTCTTACTATTCTACCTGCTTGAGTTCATGGAAACCACCACAGCTAATACCTTAAAAGTTATAATAGGAGAAGAGAAAGTACCCATTCTAGTAGCTAAGAGCAGAAGATATCAATGTAATTGACAAACCAGAAGCTCCACCAAGAAAAACTAGATGCCATTGCTGCTATTTCTTGAAAGAATCTTCAGTGTATTGCCTGAAATTAATATCTTTTGTCCTGTCCATTCTGTTGACAATTCTGTTTTACTTATACCTTAAGTTATACTATTAGTGCATGTGTGTACTTCCATATGGGAGCATGAGTTTTGTGAGGGGGAGTGTGTGTTTGTGCTCTTGAGAGAAAAGCCAAAATGTCATATATTCATCATTTTAAAGGCCAGCATGAATGATTGACACCTGATATGTTTTCAATATTCTCATCACAATTGTCTTTTTATGTTTTATGGTTGACTTAATTTTAGTATGATGTCAGTGCAGTTGTTAAATTGAGAACTAATATCTTTTATGTACATAAAGTGGCCAAGACAACTCTGCCAGAAAAGAAAGTACCTGTTCCAGTTTCTCAAGAACCAAAGTCCATTGCAGAACACCCAAAACCAAAGCTCCAAGAAGTGAAACTGCAAGAACCAGAAGGGGTTGGAGTGGCCCGAAAACGAAAGTCTGTAAAGGCAGTTCAAAAACTAGAGCATGTTCTGACATCTGAGGAGCCTGAGACTGTTTTGATACGCCAAAAATCAGAATCTGTTGTGGCATCCCAAAAACCAGAGCATATTGTGATGCCTGAGAAACCAGAGTTTGTTGTGGTACCTGAGGAACTCATGCCTGATGTAGAACCCCAAAAACTAAAACATGGTGTGATGCCCCCAAAACAGAAGCCTGTTGTTGAACCCCAAAAACCAAAGCGTGTTGTAGTGCCTGAGAAACAAGAATTTGCTGTGGTACCTGAGGAACTCACGCCTGATGTAGAACCCCAAAAACTAAAACATGGTGTGATGCCCCCAAAACAGAAGCCTGTTGTTGAACCCCAAAAACTAGAACACGTTGTAGTGCTTGAGAAACAAGAGTTTGTTGTGGTACCTGAGGAACTCACGCCTGATGTAGAACCCCAAAAACTAAAACATGGTGTGATGCCCCCAAAACAGAAGCCCATTGTGGAATCCCAAAAACTAGAACACGTTGTAGTGCTTGAGAAACAAGAGTTTGTTGTGGTATCTGAGGAACTCACGCCTGATGTAGAACCCCAAAAACTAAAACATGGTGTGATGCCCCCAAAACAGAAGCCTGTTGTTGAACCCCAAAAACCAAAGCGTGTTGTAGTGCCTGAGAAACAAGAATTTGCTGTGGTACCTGAGGAACTCACGCCTGATGTAGAACCCCAAAAACTAAAACATGGTGTGATGCCCCCAAAACAGAAGCCCATTGTGGAATCCCAAAAACTAGAACACGTTGTAGTGTTCGAGAAACAAGAGTTTGTTGTGGTACCTGAGGAACCCATGCCCGATGTAGAACCCCAAAAGTTAAAGCATCGTGTGATGCCCTCAAAACAAAAGCCGGTTCTGGAATCCCAGAAACCAGAACCACTTATGGTTCCTGAGGAATCTGAGCTCATAGTGGTGTCTGAGGAGTCAGAGACCGTTGAATCAACCCAAAAATCAAAGCGTGTTCTGGTGCCCCCCAAAACAAAACATTTTGTGCTGCATCAAAAAACAGAGTTTGTAGCAGCTGAAGAAACAGCCTTTGCTGCAGATTCTCAGAAATCAAAGCCTATTGCAGTGTCCAGAAAATCAAAGCCTTTTGTGCCAGAACCTGTCACAGTGTCTGAGGAACCAGAAACAGTTTTAGCACTCCAAAAAATAGAGCCTTTTACACCACTGCGAAAACCAAAGCCTGAAGTGACATCCAAAGAACCAGAGCTTGTTTTGGCACTGGAGGAACCACCACCAGCCAAGCTGGCCGAAAAGGAAGAGCATGTTGCTGCTAAAAAGCAAGCAGCTACACAGCCTAAAGGTACCTCTTATGCAGGGGATCTCTTTTCTTTCCCTTGAGTATGTTGTTTCACTGCTCATTTTAAAGCTTAATACACATAACTAATAGATACTAATATCTTCAAAGAACATGCAATGCCTGAAAGGCTGTTCCAGCAAATTTCTCTAGCTGCTCCTGAGAAATCAAAACCTCCATCAGTCAAAGCTTCATGTTATCATGAATACATGACAATCACTCTGAATCGTCTCTTAAGTATTATTTTAACCTCTTTTGTCCTGTCTGTCGTTTTTGATCTGTTTTAAGCGATGCTTACTAAACAAATCACACGGAGTATGAGTGTGTGCTAAATTGTTACCTCAAAACGTGTCTGTTGTCCTTTGTGTTTCAGTCTCTGTATGTAATACTGAGTTTTATTGTAACTGTAAAATGAAATGCACTAATATCTTTGAAGTGCCTGAGATGGCTGAGAGGACTGTTCCAGAGAAGAAAGTGCCCCCTGCTCTATCTAAAAAACCAGAAGCTTCACTTCCTAAAGGTACATGTCACCACTATTATCATCCTAAGGAAGGGTGTTGTTCGCTTTTTAGGATTTTTTTAAATGAATCTCAGTTTAAATTGATCTTTCACTGTATACTCTGATATTGAAAATATGGGACAGATGTACCAAATATGAATTGCTGTACAGGGGTGCGAAATGTTTCCTCAACTAAAACCATCTAAACTTTTGTTGTACTGCGTTTATGTCACATCAAGCAGATATGGTAAACTCCTGTCTACCAAAAAAATGTCAGAAACTTACAGATGCAAGAGGAGTTCATAAACAGTTGTTCACATTATTAGCAGGAATGGCTTCATACATGGTTTAGTGGGACTGGGCAGTGTTATATTTACAGTTAGATTTGATGATCTTAAAGGTTTTTTCCAACCTAGATAATTCTATGATTCTATGAGGAAAGACAAAATAAACAGAAACTAAAGGTTTCGGAAGAGGGTAGCAGTTTTAGTACATAGAGCAAAATAATCACAAATATCTCTATGCATCTGTATCACGGAGCAGACTATTTTCTTTAAATAGTTATTTATAATTTGCCTGTATTTTGGTCATACATAAATATTTTCGACTATGGGATTTGCAAAGTTGTTACTTTGTAAAAGTAGCATTAAAGAGCTGTAAAGTTACTGTGAGCATGTAATATAGAGAGCCTTTAAAAAGGCATTTATAATTGAAATACAAAAAAATTACTTAAAACACACTAAAACCAAAGAAAGTATACATTGATGCAGTGATGCATCATTTAATTTCCTTTAGAAGTCCCAAGCACTGGCCAGAGAAAACATTCCCTGTGCCACCAGATTCTCTCCATCCTAAACACAATGACATTCCTCAAGTGAAGTACCACCTCAAAGTGATGATATAATCATTTAAATAATTGAAATTAATGTAACAGGAAACAGTTATAAGCAACATCTAGCAATTAGAATGAAAGCCAGGAGACAACAGAGGGAAAATATAAGCAGTTAAAGAAGAGAGGAAACATGCAAAAAATAGAAAAAGAAAGGTGAAGTCAACCTGAAGGATAAAAGTAGTGACAGTATCCAAGCGACAAGTAAAAAGATGGCAATGACTGCCTAAACCAGCACAGAACACAGTCATTTATGAAACATGGCTGGTACACAAGTACACGAGGATTCCATAAATAAATCTCTGATCATCTGTTACTAAGAAGCCAGCTATATTTTCTACATTTCCACCCTGACCAAGAAACAAAGACCACACAGAATTCCCATCCCCTATGTGAGGTATTGGGCACCCTGGTCATTCTACAGGTTGGAAGCAAAGCAGAGCTGATGACTGAATGTAACCACAGCACTTTCTCAAAAAAGACTGTGTGCATGTACTACTGGTTGTCTTATTGTTACATCGACTTCTGCAGTGCCCACAAAACTAAAATACACTAATATCTTTGAAGTTCCCAAGGTGCCCAAGAAAGGTGTTCTGGAAGAGCCTACACCTGTAACTGTGCCAAAAAAGCCAGAACCGGCAGCAGTTCGAGGTACCTGTCGCTTTGTGCATCAGTCTGAGACTGTCCTTACTGTCTTACATGTTATTTCTGATGTCTGTTGTTCTGTTCATTTGTGATTTCCTGAAATTTCTGAGATTCCCTGCTGTGTAGAAATTCTACTTTAAGAATGGGAGCTTTCTAATTTGGATTTTTAATGAAAACTTCTGTCTTTATCATTTTGCCAAGAATCTCAAGTAATATATTTTTTTATCAAGTGTTTTTGTTTAACCACTATGAACCGGCAAACCTGTCCTATTGTGCAGTGGTAACTACCAGACACAGTCATGAAAAAGCAATATTAAAAACAGACAAACAGGAAAAAAAAAACACCAAAAAACCTGATCATTTCAGTGAAAATAAGCAGGAAAGACAGGTTTAACGGACTGTGAAGGAACTGAAGTTAGTATGGGAAAAGAAGTCCCAAAGTAAAAAGAGAACATACCTTGACAGGACAGTAGTATTTTAGGACTTAGGCATACAGACCCAGATCCCAAATAAATACTCCAAACCTTTTATTAATGCAGTACTTAATCAAATGTGTGGTCAATTAGGATGGTCTGACATAACTCTTTTCTGACCATAACCTCACGGAGACCCTAGAAATTGGTTCCTCAAATCTACAATTGCATTGCACATAATTATTACGTACAAGACCACTGATGTTCTGTATCTGTGCATCACAATTTTGCATCACTCTTGCTCGCTATGCAGCTGGCTCTTTTACCCTCACCAAATGCAATGTCTAAATACAGGATTATAGAAGCATTGAAACCTAACTCAAAAGCCCCCACAAAAACTGGAAAATAATTGAAAAAACAGAAGGGAAATAAAGGCGAGTAGTAATAATAATATAGTAATAATGATGGGATGTTCTGTGCCCTGTCTGTGCCCCAATTGGTAAATGTAAAGCACCAGCAGATTCGTGAGGAATGGTAACAGATAAGACATGGGAGGAGATTGCTCCCAGAGAAAAGCCAGAGCCCAGCAGGGCTGAGAATGAAAGGCTCTCCTCCTCTAAGGGAGGAAAGGCTGCTAAGTACCCTAATTCACACCTCACCCTCAAGCCTATGCACAGCCAGCAGTTCTCTCACAGAACCTACCTGGTGTCACTACTCTGTGCCTGTGCCCGTGCCCTGTGGGGGGTTGTGTGTGTGACCGAGTGAGAGGAGACAGAGACACGGGCTGATGCTGTGAGACCACTTTGGTTATGTTCATGAGTGCATCTCCAGTTTACATTTCACTGTGCATCCTCCTGTTGTATGTATAAAACTGACTGCTACTAATATCTTTGAAGCACCCGAGGTGCCCAGGAAGGTTACTCGTGAGGAAAAAATACCTGTGCCCACTGCCAAAGCACCAGAGCTTCCAGCACCCAGAGGTACCTCTCTTCACTGATAACTTAACAAAGAAGATGTGTCGTCTTCTTCTCCTCAGCCTTGTCCTACCCTCTCCTGGCCTGTCTCTGTTTCGTGACTGAGACTGCCAAGGCTGTGTGTGCTGGGAAAAGGGTGCTGCACAGTGTGTGAGGGTTGGAGCTGGCTGTTGTGATGTTCTGTGTCTGTGTCGCCCTGCTTGTTGTTCCTGCTTGCCATATGTTCTCAACAATGTAAGATGAAATGCACTAATATCTTTGAAGTGCCTGAGATGCCTGAAGCTGAGGTCCTGGAAGAGGAAGAAGAGGTGGAAGCACCAGAAGAGGTGGCAGCAGTTGCTGAGCCGGGAGAGCCAGAAGTCTCTCCAGCTGAAGGTATAGGGTGGTGTTTTGAAAGAGCCTGTCATGGCCTCCACATTGCTGCAGTGCTCAGTGTTCTTTGCCCCTCTGCACTCTGTGGAGAGGGGTGAGAGCAGCACATGGTTATTTTGTATCTCTGTGCCTGTACACTCCCTGCAAAAGAGGGTGGGGATTTCCAGAATCCCTCCTCTCATAAGCCTTGGGCTCTTTGCAGTGAGTCCACCTTAGGCAGGAGTATTAGCTGAAGGGGACTCCCTGGTAGTTTGTCAAGTGTTTACTTTCCTGCTTTCCTGCTTGCCATTTGCCTGTTTGCTGACCTTAAACTCAGTCAAGTAAAAGTATCTAATATCTTTAAAGTGCCTGAGGTGATTGAGGAGGAAGAGGCAGAAGAGGAGGTGCCAGTGGTTGTTCCCACAAAGCCTGTGGCTGTGCCCAAGAAACCTGTGGCTGTGCCAAAGAAACCAGAACCTCCACAAGCTAAAGGTATATCTTCTGGAGAGAGGTGCTCTTTTCTTTTATTGTATTGATTAATATTTTCATTTGTTATCCCTTCTTTTGTGTAAGATTTGTTACTTGTCCTCAACCCTTAACCTCTGCTGTTCCTGTCTTTGTGCATGACCAACCAACCAGTCACTAGAGGAATGTTACAGTGCTTAGAAATATCTAAACTCTTGCTTGTTACAATCTTTCCTACTAATTTAACTGTGAAATTAAGATGAAATAATATCTTTAAAGTGCTCAAGGTGCCCAAGAAAGCTGTTCCGCAAGAAAAGATGCCTGTTGCAGTACCCAAACAACCAGAACCACCACCAGCCAAAGGTACATGTCACTATTCGTATCATCATTAGGAAAAAATCATACTCTTCCGGCCTTCAGTTAAACTAATTTTTCTATGATGACCTATCGGAGATAGGTGCCTAAGAAATATGAAGTGCAATGTGGAGTGTCAAAAACATGGCAGAAAAACTAGATTTCATTCCTTGAAAAATATCTCTAGCTTACTGAACTTTTAGTAAAGTTTAAGAATTAACATTTACTGACTGTTTAGTTTAAACAGAATAACAGGCTTTTCTGAAGAAGAGCCTGAAAATAAGCCTTTACGTTTAAAGAACAAAACATTGCATCCCTGAAATGTCTAATAGATGACAGCAGCAGAATATGTTCTCTGCCTCTTTAAAAGTAAGGTAATCCCAATGTACATGAGGAATTTTTGCTAGCGAATGACTGGATATATCTAGTGATTATCTTATTACCACATTAATAGAACCAATAGGAGAAGAGAATATAAGAAGTATATCTATTTCTACAGAAGAATTTAAATGACAGAAACTGTGGAACAGAGAAAATTAAGAGGAGGTGTAAGGAATGGAAATAATTGATAGGAAAAAAAAGATGGTAATGATAAATCAAATGCTACTTTCCTAAAAAAAAACCTGTTACAATGACAAAGTAGTCGTGAATTATATATGGCTGGTATACCAATACACTAGGATTCCATAAATAAATCTCTGATCATCTGTTACTAAGAAGCCAGCTATATTTTCTACATTTCCACCCTGACCAAGAAACAAAGACCACACAGAGTTCCCATCCCCTATGTGAGGTATTGGGCACCCTGGTCATTCTACAGGTTGGAAGCAAAGCAGAGCTGATGACTGAATGTAACCACAGCACTTTCTCAAAAAAGACTGTGTGCATGTACTACTGGTTGTCTTATTGTTACATCGACTTCTGCAGTGCCCACAAAACTAAAATACACTAATATCTTTGAAGTTCCCAAGGTGCCCAAGAAAGGTGTTCTGGAAGAGCCTACACCTGTAACTGTGCCAAAAAAGCCAGAACCGGCAGCAGTTCGAGGTACCTGTTGCTTTGTGCATCAGTCTGAGACTGTCCTTGCTGTCTTACATGTTATTTCTGATGTCTGTTGTTCTGTTCATTTGTGATTTCCTGAAATTTCTGAGATTCCCTGCTGTGTATCAGTTAGGAATTTGATAATGCAGTATTTTGTATAAACAACTCAAGTTCTATTTTGAGTTTACTATATTGGTGTCTTATTCTGAATCAGTAGATACTAAAATGTTGTATTTTAACAACTGATCATAAGTTTTCCATACAGCTGCCCAAATTTGTTATCTTAAATTGACAAGAGTCTACATGACTCTTCTGGCAGACTCAGGTAGTGTATATAATAGACATAAGTATTTTCAAATGAAAACCCAGTTTTTACTCAGCAATGCACAAGTGCAGTAAGAAGTGACAGTGTAGAAAGTTTCTTAAGAAGTTGCTGACACTATTAGGGTTTATAATAAAGAAGAACCATTATAAAATCCATTGCACTGTAGGAGTGGCCACCGTGAAATTACAATTGAAGCAAGAGAGATACTTAGGATAAGAAAATAAGCCAAAAAAAAAAAAAAAAAAGAAAAACATAAGTGAAGAATGGATGTACAGAAGGACAAAAATAGGGAAAAATGAGAAAAACTGTGTTCCTCATCCTGTCACTACCCAAACTGCTGAACGTAAAGCACCATCAGATTCGTGAGGAATGGTAACAGATAAGACATGGGAGGAGATTGCTCCCAGAGAAAAGCCAGAGCCCAGCAGGGCTGAGAATGAAAGGCTCTCCTCCTCTAAGGGAGGAAAGGCTGCTAAGTACCCTAATTCACACCTCACCCTCAAGCCTATGCACAGCCAGCAGTTCTCTCACAGAACCTACCTGGTGTCACTACTCTGTGCCTGTGCCCTGTGGGGGGTTGTGTGTGTGACCGAGTGAGAGGAGACAGAGACACGGGCTGATGCTGTGAGACCACTTTGGTTATGTTCATGAGTGCATCTCCAGTTTACATTTCGCTGTGCATCCTCCTGTTGTATGTATAAAACTGACTGCTACTAATATCTTTGAAGCACCCGAGGTGCCCAGGAAGGTTACTCGTGAGGAAAAAATACCTGTGCCCACTGCCAAAGCACCAGAGCTTCCAGCACCCAGAGGTACCTCTCTTCACTGATAACTTAACAAAGAAGATGTGTCGTCTTCTTCTCCTCAGCCTTGTCCTACCCTCTCCTGGCCTGTCTCTGTTTCGTGACTGAGACTGCCAAGGCTGTGTGTGCTGGGAAAAGGGTGCTGCACAGTGTGTGAGAGTTGGAGCTGGCTGTTGTGTTCTGTGTCTGTGTTGCCCTGCTTGTTGTTCCTGCTTGCCATATGTTCTCAACAATGTAAGATGAAATGCACTAATATCTTTGAAGTGCCTGAGATGCCTGAAGCTGAGGTCCTGGAAGAGGAAGAAGAGGTGGAAGCACCAGAAGAGGTGGCAGCAGTTGCTGAGCCGGGAGAGCCAGAAGTCTCTCCAGCTGAAGGTATAGGGTGGTGTTTTGAAAGAGCCTGTCATGGCCTCCACATTGCTGCAGTGCTCAGTGTTCTTTGCCCCTCTGCACTCTGTGGAGAGGGGTGAGAGCAGCACATGGTTATTTTGTATCTCTGTATGCATGCACTTAAGCTCATTCAAGTAAAAACAACTAATATCTTTAAAGTACCTGAGGTGATTGAGGAGGAAGAGGCAGAAGAGGAGGTGCCAGTGGTCATTCCCCCAAAGCCTGTGGTTGTGCCCAAGAAGCCTGTGGCTGTGCCCAAGAAACCTGTGGCTGTACCCAAGAAACCAGAGCCTCTTACTGTGCCAAAAGTACCAGAACCTGTTCCTGTCCTTAGAAAACATACGGTTCCTTCAGTTAAAGGTACACGCATCAGTGACTGAGCATCTCTTTATCTCTATTCTCTGAATACCTTTTCCCTTGTTTCACTGATGTAGGCAGTGCCAAATGAATAATCTGCTTCTTAAATTTTTTATTCTTCATGTTTTGTATGCCCTACTCTTTTTAGTCATTGCACTTTTCACTATTATATGTATATGTGTCTTAATATTCACAAAAATGAAAATTTACTAATATCTTTAAAGAACCTGAAGTGCCTGAGAGAACCATCCCAGAAGAGAAAGTGCCTCTTACAACACCTAAAAAGTCACAATTAGAAAAACCAGAGCCTCCTCCAACCAAAGGTACATATTGCCAGGAGGCAACTCCTGAGAAGAAATGTTTTCTGTATTCTTTCTTTTGTTTGTTCATAACTGAGTCTATAAAATTTGTGAGCTGAATGTAGACTACCTTGAGAAAGACTGGAGCAGAGTGTTTCATGGTTATGGCCATTGTTGCTGTGATTTTGTGTGTGCTAGATGTCTTTGTCTTTTTATGTTTCATATGTACATTTATATACACACAAATAAAAGAAACTTAATATTTTTTTTAAGTGCCTGAGGTACCCAAGAAACCTGTCTCAGAGGAGAAAGTACCTGTTGCTATTCCTAAAATACCTGAATCACTACCAAGTGAAGGTTTGTGCCACCACAGATTTTACTCTAAGAACAATCCTTTGTCGTGTTCTTCCAAGTATAAGCTTTAAATTAGACATTTTCCTTTATCTCCCATTGTGATGTTTGTAAGTTGTTCACTTCATATTTTAGATTATACTAGTCAATATTTCTTGTATCGTTTATTATATCTTCATATTTGGAAGTCAAATATATGCTCCTGCACAGGATAAATCTCTTTTTAAGATAATATTAAATTCCCACTAAATTGGAGTCTCTCAAAAGTTAGTATTTATGTTGCTGTTATAATCTTAAATTAATTGAGAGTGTTGAGATTTTTATTCTTTCCTGTTACAATGACTCATCCACAAATTTGATGTTTAGTTTATATTGTATACATAAAAAATTCTATCCTTCACACAGTCCTGACTCATGCTTAGAAAAGAAAGTAGTTTTTCAAAATCTTGCGTTAACTGCAAAGGTAACAGGTACTGAGTGATTACTTATCCTAATGTGTTGTTTGTCTGTGTCTGTTGGAGTAGATTTGCTTTTAGTTATATCTGTATACCTGTTCACGTGAAACGATCTTATAATTGAAAACTTACACCAGTTGTCAATATTCTTTAAAGAATATAAAATCACAAAGGAGATTGAGCCTGAAGAAGCAGAAGAAATTCCAGCTGTAGAAGTTGAAGAAGCTTTACCAGTTGAAGGTATACAAAGTACTTCCCTAGAGGCTGCCACACACCTGTCTTCATTATCATCATGTGCAGTTTGTTTCTTGCTCTCTCATTTTTCACACATGTGCCTGTTTGCTGTTGGTCACTTGTACGTTGTAGGTCTTCCTTTGTTGTGTTCTGGAAATTATTTCTGATCATTTAATTCTAAGTATAACCTGAAGATTGTTTTAAATGCTTTCATTTTGTTTCTTGTCCACAAGAGCCTTCCCATCATTTGGTTTTCTACCTTTGTTCTCATGGTTTTAACATGCTTTTTTAAGTCAGCTTGGGTATTTGTATTGTGTGCATGCTATGGAGCAGTAATCTAAGGCTCTTTCATGATCCCACTTAACTCAATGACATTTTTTCACTGGCTTCACTGGAAATGGAAAATGGTGGTCTTTAGGTTTGTACATTACTCTTCACATAACTACCATCATAGGAAATTTATTCTAAATCTACCTAATGTTATTTAAAGTGCCGCAACCTGAAAAGAAGGTCCCTGAAAAGCGAAAACCACCACCACCTGCTCCAAAAGAAGATATTAAACTGGCAAAAGATCTACTTAAAGGTATAATCATCTGAAGCCACAAATAACAGTGGAAACTCAAAGCATAATCTTTTAAAATTATGCTGATGAATCTTGAAAAGCATGCTTTTGAACTATCATTTTGTGTCTTTTTTATTTCTTTGCTAATGTACTATACTTTAATGGTGCACCTCACTAATGCTCAGTTCCTCATGATTTTTTATCAGCGTTATGCCAAGGCAATTTACATGGGTTCTTTTCAATAGTTACAGAAAAAAAGCCAATTTATTAAAACAATTTTAATCAGGTTAACACATTCTTCTATCCTTAACATAATTCTTCTCTCTTTAACATATTCTTACAAATGAAAAGAACCCCCAGCAATAATTTGCTGATGTTATTATATGAACGTGGGTTTCAGATCAATCGTGCTTCATACAGACCATTTGACTTTTTCTAAACAGTTAATCAGCAAGGATCTTAGCTTTGCAGCTTTTGTCCTTCTATTACATCAATACTATTAATGAGGTGTTTGGATTTTTTAGAATACTTCTTTCTTTTTTGAGTCTAATATGTGTTGTAAAATTCAAATAATTTTCTTTAAAGCTCCTGAAGCAAGGAAGAAAGCTGTGGCTGCAAAACCTGTTGAGCCTCCGAAATTGGAACCCCCACCTGCTAAAGGTACCTACCTAGTATAAGGATCTGGCTTAATATAAACCTCTCATGAGTCCAAAGTTGTGGTTCTCAGTATCTTCTTCTTTAATTTGCTCAAATATATCAAAACACTGTCTATATTAGATTATGCTCAACACTGCACCCCCATCTTGGGCATATATGTTTGTGTTATATTTATGTCCACTTTAACCACCCATCATGCAATCCGTGAGATGCAAGAGACAGAAACATAGAAGAGTGAGAGAGTTTTTATGAGTTTTATCACTTGTGTAGATGCTCACTTTGGTTTTCTACTTAGCTAGAAATAAAAAATAAAATACAGTTTAAATGTATACAGCATTGTTCTAACATACTTAGTTTATTATTTTTCTGAAGTGTAATTTATTTTTGTGAGAGGACACTTTCTAGAGATGGGAATGAATAATGTATGGAGGAAGCCATTTCACAAGTATGCCTTTATATTATTCATATGTACTGGAGTTTAAGATAAACTAAGCAGCTAAGCAGTGGACATTGCTTCTTAATGCTGTTCCAAGTTTAGAGATTAAAGTCGATCCTTATGAATATCACAGACAGACAGCTTTTGTGGATAGATATGTAACATAAGCCTGTAGTGAAAGAGGACAAGGAAATAAAAATGTTGCTATGATGATGACTCTTTTTGAATTCATAACCTTTATGGTTTTCTGAAACCATACTTCTCTTCTGTTGATTTGTATGAAGACTTTCTCTTATGTATAAACTTAGATGACAGCTGTATGCAGATTATATAGAAAATATATTAAAACTATTGACTTCAGTATCAACAGTTTTACCTTTGATTTTAATATTAAGTAGTGAACTAGCATTTGATTTGTCTGTTTGGACAGGCTAGTTGTTGGTTAGCTCTTACTACTGTTATGAACCTATAATAAAATCTGGAATAATATTCTTTTAAGTGCCTGGACTTGTAAAGAAACCTCGCAGAGTAATTCCTGAGGCTACTCCCCCACCAAAAGAAGAAGTTGTTTTGAAAAGAGGTATAGTAACTTGGCTCTGTTTTAAAAAGCCCAGCATTTTAACATTGTTCAGCATATTCCTCTAAGTAAAATTGTTTTATGTATGTGGTATGGAAAATTACACGATCAAATACTATGATGGCTGTTTCTTGGGAAAAGCAGTTGTAGTTGCAGAGATGAAGGGGGAGTAGTCTGAAAGTCTCTCAGATCCAAAGGATCTGTAATTAAAACAGAGCAGAACATTGAAAATCTAGTTCCCTATCTCTTTCTTCCATTTTCCTGATCTCTTTATTCTAGAGTTGAGAGTTTTCCACTGTCTTCAGCTTCTGGACCCCTGTCCAGCGACAGGGTAAATGTTATTAAAGTTACATGTGTAGGCTATGTATTCTCTTTTATGGTTTTCTTAGAAGTACCGCTCAGATCACAGAACCCCATGGTACTACTGGACATCAGACTTCTTTCCTGCAACCTCTGGGGCTTTCTGAATCATTTTGTGCTCAACTATTGCTTAGAAAAATGAAGCACTAATTCAAGTTCTCTTCGAAATTCCACAGAGGGATGATTCGTGCCTGTGTACCTTGCAGCCAACTTTCAAATTTCAGACAACATAATAAAATATAATATTCCATTTTTCAGATGACAGTGTCATTACATATCCAAGACGGAGAACTGAGAGGACAAAAATAAGTGAAATCAATAAAATGGAAAACAGACATTATATAAATTTGAGCTCTCCAAATACAATACTTGAGGATGTAATCGTGTTCTCTCACTGAAGTCAATGGGAGCTTAATCTATAATCCTGCATTGTGTCCCTAAAAATCATCTTTAACTACAGTTAATAATTCGTAATTACATATAGCAAGTCATCATTTAAATAAGAGAATAAATGTAAAAGATATTACAAGAAATTTTTTTCTATCATAGTTAGTTAACATTAAAATCCTTCCTCTCAGATGGACTGCTCGTAACAAAAATGTCTTTTTTCCTTAGAGGACTTGAATTTTAAATGACTTTCAGAATAGTATCTTGAATAGTTACACAAATCTTCCATTTCTATTGAGCTATATATTTTATTTTCCTGTTTCTTTATGATTGATGTTTTTAATCTTTGTCTTGTTCACTACCTTATTCTTTTGTTTGCCTGTGCTTTAAAAACTGAGATTTCTTTTCTTTTGAAGTTCTTAAAAAGAAACCTGAAGAAGAAGAACCTAAACCAGAAAAAGAGCCTAAACCAGAAGTTAAACCAGTACCTACACCAGTAGAAAAAATTAAGAAACCTGAAGGTACTAGATTGCTTTCAAATCTATTTATTAAATTATAATTTTTTTTTAAATTCCACTATTAAGTAGTGTTCACTTAAATTCAGGAATGAAACTGATATCTTAAAAGATGGTTTGCTTTGACCTAATTGTGCAATTTAAATCTTAGCTGGAAGCCCAGCCAAGTTTGACACTCACATTTGGGTCTGAATTCTGCATTTTGGGATTGTTTCTCAATCTTCACTGTGTATAGAAAAGAGCTTTACCAATATTTTATATAATATAGATAAAAATATAACTACAGCAAAACAGCTGATCCAAGCATTCTTTTAGGTAACATTTTACAAATATGTGTCCCTTTACCCATTTATAGTTTCTAATTTATTCAAGTCTTTCTCTAAGAAATACATATTCCTAAACCTTGTGAACATCTGAAACTGTTTACAGGTAAAAACAATGAAAACTTTTAAATACACTTGAGGGTATTCTATTTAGGGATTTAAGGTGTTTTAATATATCTTAAAAAATGAAAATATTATTTTAAAGTCCCAGAAATTCCTACGAAGAAAACTGAGATACCCGTCATAAAAAAAGAGGAGAAACACGTGCCTGAACCATCGAAAGGTACAGACATGTGGTGCTCTTTTTCCTTATTGCAGCAACTAAAGGATATTCAGTGCTGAATATCATGCTGTATTAACATAATGCATTACTGTCCTCCAGTCTGTCATGACTACTGTGTCCTCATTAACCATTTTGCAATCTTCTGGATTTCTTGTTGTCTTTATCGTCAATGCTTGAAAAATTCATCTTTTTTCCATTGTTTCCAATCTTGCTTTACAAGAGTTAATCTAAAGGTAATTTCCTGCTTTTTGGCCAAATAAAATAGAAACCAATAAATTCTGTCTTCGTTTAGCTCTCTCTGTGTTTTTGCTCCTAACTACTAATGCTCAATGTGATTGCAAAAAATGTAAACTAACCTACTTGTAATTTCTGTGTTTGAAATGGCAGAAACTAAGCAAGCATCTGTCCCAGTTCCTGGGCCTGAACCTAAACCTGCAGTAGGTAAGAATTCTTTAGCCGTGAATACTGGTCAAGCCTTTCTTTTGTGTCTAGTATTTTTCATTCAGGGATTTCTCGCTAAAAGGACATTCATAGGTTGGAAGGGGACTTCAAGGGTAATCTGGTGCAACCTTTTTTGGCAAAAGCACAGTCTAGACAAGATGACTCAGCACCCTATGCAGCTGAATCCCAAAAGTGTCCACACAAAGGCCTTTAGAATTAATAAGATTAGAACTTTCACACCATCTACAAAACATTTTAAAGAACATCATACTGAAAGTAATGTATTAAATTTTTTTTTCCCATACAGCTCTAAAATCTCCAAAACCATCTGCAGAACCAGCACCTGCTGTTACTGCTCCAGTGACAGCTCCAGTTGTTGGAAAGAAAGCAGGTATTTATGTGTATTCTATGCTATTCATAAGGTTTTTCTCTCTGACATACCTAAATACTTTCAGTACAAAAAAAAGTGAAGAGCTGTACAATAACTTATTGATTATGGGAAGATTTGAGGTCCTGTTCAAGGATCTTGTTATTCTAGGTACTGTCACCTAATTTGAAACAAAAACATCTCTGAAAGACTTTGGAGACCAGTCTGTGCTCTTTTGTCTGGATGGTAATGTGTGTCTTTATTTGTTGTCCTACAATGAAATTTGTGTATTCTGTTGGTTTCTCGATGTTCCTTATGTCCTGACTGATATATGTTTTGGGAATTGCATCTTGTATAGAAAAAGAGAAGTTACACGTGTTTGTGAGCAATTGTTGTGTTGTTTGGTTTCCTGCTTTTGACTTGTCATGGAAGCCCTGAGGAAAAGTGGCAGTGATGTTGAAGAACTAGAGTACTGCTACTTTCATCTGCTATGCTTAAGACCCCGGAACAAAGTCTGCTGTGAAAAAAAAAAGAACTGTGAAGGTTCCAGTTCCTCTGAAACACTCTGAGCCTGTGGTCCACAAGCAGAGCTGATGTACATTCTGCTCGCCCACCATTCAAAGGACCTCATGTTACAGTAGAGCTCAGATCTTGGGCATTTGAGAAGCCAAATCATGACTGTCTCTTGGCCACTGGTCTGGTGATGTAGCCTGAAGTGGCACAATTAACCTATTTTATGTCAGTTAGCAGATAGCTGTCATTTTCTGCTACTTTCAACCTGCACTGGATTTAAATTGGTAATCTAATGAGACAATACTAACAGTGGTTTACTTAAGTTTTCTGTTCGTGTGTGCCATTCTTACCTTTCTTTTGTGATTATGTTGTAAGTTTTCTGTTGTGTAGAGAAAAAGTGTTCTATGTTCATTTTATTTCAGGTATAGCTGAAAAATTTGTCTTAAATTATATTATTCCTGATTCTTATTCTTACGGATTTTAACTCTCTAAATTACCTATGAAACCTTTGTAGCTGCAGAAAAGCCTGATGCACCACCTGTATTAAAGCATAGAGATAAAATGCCCTCAGTGGAAGAAGAAAAGCCCGAGTCAACGGTATTAAAGAAGATTTTGGTTGAGAAAAGCTTGCATGTAAAAGAGAAAGTAAGTCCTAAGGAGACAGTTCTGGGCATAGAGCCACTTGAGTATAAAATCTCACTGGAAACAGCTGATGGAGTACTGAATTCAGAGAGAGATGAACAGGAGGAAGTATCTCTTAAATATTTCATCCTGGCTTCTGAAGAAGAGGAACCAGAAATGACACCTGTAGTTTCAAGAAAGACTACCCTTACAGGTGAGAAATTAGAAGTTGAAATGGATTACATTACTTACACAAAAGATGAACTACCACTACCAGATGAGGAAGAGAAATTGATTTCTATAACATCTGAACACGTGGAAAGAGATTCTGGAGAAGAAAAGAAGGATGAAATCAAATTGCTTGTTCATAGGGAAGATGCCATAGAGAAAGTCCCTGAAATGTTTAGTGTTCTTCATGAAGGAAAGATTCCTGGCCATGAAAAAGAAGAAGAAATTGAATCAACTTGTGTACCTAAACCCAGAAAGCCATATCAGACCAGGGACCAGAAAAGACTGATAGGAAAAGAGAAAAAATCAAAAATAAGTTTGCAACCTGAAAAATTTCACATTAAGGATAAAACTTCATTTGTACAGGATATCATAGAGGCAGGCATAGCTGAAACTCCTCAGCTTAGAAATGAAAATGAGAGAGGAGGTTTTACTCCAGAGAAATCTGAAGTTCCTCTTGGAGAATCAGTGAAGGAGCATGGCATACAAAGTAAAATTCAGAGGATGAAGCAGTCTGGTAGCACAGTAGCTGAAATTCCTATAGATAAGGTTCTTAACAAAGAAGCAAAGAAAATTGAAGATATTCAAGATGATAAGAAAGATAAGAATCTGGATTTTACATCAGCAGAAGTACATTCCTTAGACCTGTCTGGGAAGGCTGAGCCAGGATTGAGAAAAGATGTTGGCCTAGAACACCCCATTGAAGGTGAGGAGGTTCCCAGAGAAAAACCTCACACAATCTTTAAACCGTCTGTTCATAAGTCAGAAGTAGTAGAAACGAAAGCAGGAGAAAAATACTCTACAGAGAAAGAAGTTCACTTTGAGGAGGCTGTAGGACAATCGTTGACTGAGAAAGCACTCCTAAGTGATAAAAAAACAGGCAAGAAGATTATACCAGAGAAGGAAAAAAAAACTGTCTTCAGCTCTCACTTAAAAAAAGACAAAATTAGACAGTCAAATGCCCCTGAAATTCTGCCTGTGGAAAAGGAATTGGATACAGTGATGACAGAAGGAATGGAAAGTGAAGTTTCCATAGGAGAACATGAAAAGGGAGTCATATCTGAGTCAGTAAAGAAAGTTGCTATTCAGCCACCACAAAGTCAAGATGAAAAACAAATTCAAGAAGTTCATACCATTCAGGATGAACATAAAGAAACTCTAGCTCACAAAAGCAGAAAAGATAAAATTGAAGAAAAGCAATCTACAGAAGGTATGTCAGATGAAAAAACATCACCTGAACATGGCATTGGAAAAAGCACATCTGGTACCATGAAAAAAGAGAAGGGTAAGCTCTCAGACAAATTATTGTCAAGCAAAGGGATCCTTGCAAATGGAGAAGATACTTACTCCTCAAGCATAGGTAAGATAATAACTTCCAAGAAAGCAGAAGGAGAGAAAGAATACCAGAAATCAGAACCTGCTCACCTAACTGAGCAGGCCACTAGACTTTTGAGTGAAAATAAGAATTTGGATGCATCTGGAGAATCATGTGATGTTCTGGATGTTCCAGCAAAGTCTCATGCAAAGCGAGGTGAGGAAGACTGGTGCCAAATTCTTCCACGAAGTGCTTGTACCATTTGCTTCAGGAGATTACCACCTGCCATTGTGTTTTAGTAACACCATTTGCAATTCCATCAAGTCTGTCAGCTGGCTTTATTGGCATTCAGCCACTCTTGACGTGTTTGTCTTACCTGTCTGTACATACATCTGTGTGATCACTGTTTGTTGTCTGAGTCTTACCCTTTTCTAAGACTTCGTAAATCATTCTGTGTACCATTGTCTTCTCAGGAAAACTCATACATTTTTTCCAGTATTCATTTTTCCATCCACTGCAATAAAATCTGTCCTTCATTTCATTCATATCATTCTCCTATTAAAAGTATCTTGTATATTTCCTTTCACAAAAAGATAACAAGAAGCAGCATAGCATGGGTAATGTTTTCAAAAGTCTGTGATGATTCATCACAAATTAGGTTACTAATAGAACTTCCCTCACTTGTAAAAGTACCAGATTGCCCTGAAACATATATTTGATTTACACAACCTGTATTTTTGTGGCCTTCATTAGTAAAAGTGTGCGCTTTTTTTAAAAAAAAAACCCTCATATAATTTTAATAGGTACTTAAGCTATTTCGGCTGACAGTATTGATCAAGGGCCTAATCTTAAAACAAGTGTCAAGTAATGTCAAAATTTTACAAATTAATAGGCAGGACAACACATTAAGGAAATAGGGGCTTCTAAGCTGCCTGTTGGTCCCTACTGCTGAATATGTCTTTCCCATGCTTCAAGGTATTGAACTTACCATTGAGATATAGGCAGTATAAGTTCTATAAACATATATTTATATCCTTTCCTCCCCTTTTACATGTAGGTAACTAAAGGAAGGAAAAATCTGATGTGTAAAATAAATGCTTGTCTTAGTTTTAATAAGTATGTTTATTTGACTACATTCTTAATAATCTTGCTGTTCTACTTCAGAGGCCAAACCACCAAAAGAAGAAACTCCGAAGGGTATCAGTCCAGTCAAAGGTAGGATAGCACAAGCAATACATTGTCATGGTTTAACTCCAGCTGGTAATCAGGCCCCACACAGCAACTCACTCACTCCCCTGTGGTGGGAGGGGGGAAAGAATAAGAAGTGTAAAAGTGAGAAAACTCATGGGTTGAGGAAAAGCAGTGCGCACAAACAAAGCAAAATAATGAATTCATTCACCATTTCCCATGAGCAGGCAGGTGTTCACCCATGTGCAGGACAGCAGGGTTCCATCCCTTGAAGGGCAAATGTCTTAACTCTGAATGCTTCTCCTTCCCTCTTCCCCTGCTTTATGTACTGAGCATGACACCATATGGTATAGGATATCAATTTGGTCAGTTGGGATCAGCTTTCCTGGCTGTATCTCCTCCCAGTTTCTTGTGCATTCCAGCCTACTCAGTGGTGGGGCAGTATGAGAAGCAGAAAAGGCCTTGACTCTGCAAGGGCGTCTCAGCAATCACAAAAACATCTCTGTATTATCAAGACTGCTTTCAACACTAATCCAAAACATAGCCCCATACTAGCTACTTAGAAGACTGTTAAATCTACCCCAACCAAAATCAGCACAGCCTACAATCAAAAGCAATTAATCAGGATTTGTTTATTCATTTCTGAATCTGAATTCCAGCCAAGAAGACACCTTCACCAGCAGATGCAGAAAGAAGGAAACTCAGGCCAGGTAGCGGTGGTGAAAAACCTCCTGAAGAGCCTCCATTTACTTACCAACTCAAGGCTGTACCGCTGAAGTTTGTCAAGGAGATGAAAGATATAGTGCTAAAAGAAGCTGAGTCTGTTGGGTCTTCTGCAATCTTTGAAGTCCTTATTTCACCATCCACTGCAATTACCAGCTGGATGAAAGATGGAAGTAACATCCGAGAGAGCCCAAAACACAAGTTTATTGCTGATGGCAAAGATAGGAAGCTGCATATTATTGATGTCCAGCTGTCTGATGCTGGTGAATATACTTGTGTATTGCGACTGGGGAACAAAGAGAAGACCTCTACAGCCAAGCTTATTGTTGAAGGTATTCCCTGTTTCAAATTTATCAATAATTTAGGCTAGCTACTCCTCAAACTAGAACTGATGCTTTGTAATTTTACAGTAGTTGGTAGATGCATTCTTTTGTTTCCCTCGATCACTGCACATATTATATAAGGTATTTCTGCATCACATGTTCTATATATAAAGGAGACAAATCAAAATAATTTGTTTCCCACAGAACTCCCAGTGCGGTTTGTGAAAACCCTTGAAGAAGAAGTGACTGTTGTTAAAACCCAGCCACTGTACTTAACATGTGAGCTTAACAAAGAAAGAAATGTGGTCTGGAGAAAGGATGGTAAAATCATCATAGCCAAGCCTGGGAAGTTTGCTCTGGGTGTTATTGGTTTGTCACATTCCCTCACAGTCACTGATTCAGATGATTCTGATGCTGGCACTTACACTGTTACTGTTGAAGACTCTGAACTATCATGCTCATCCTGTGTTAGGGTAGTAGGTAAGCAATCAAAACCATGTTCTTTTTTCTCTCTAGAATATTTGGGCTGTTTTAAAATTATGAAATCCTTTTGTCATAGTCTTACAATATAAGTGGACAAATAAGATTTTTACAGCTATTAAAAGCTTGTTGTAATACAAAATCTCTTCGTTCTATTTCTTCTCTTTTTTTGACACATCTATTTGTAATAAAAGTCTGCTAAGCTGTTTTCTTGTGTAACTTCTTGTCATGCAGAAATTATAAGGGACTGGTTAGTAAAACCCATAAGAGACCAGCATGTTAAACCAAAAGGAACAGCTACTTTCAGCTGTGACATTGTCAAGGATACACCAAACATTAAATGGTTTAAAGGAGATGAGGAAATTCCTGCTGAGCCCACTGACAAGACAGAAATCTTGAAAGAAGGAAATAAAATTTTCCTGAAAATCAAAAATGCTGGTCCTGCTGATATTGGAGAATATGCAGTGGAAGTTGAAGGTCGCAGATACCCAGCTAAGCTGACCCTTGGTGGTAAGGAAGTTTTATTTGGATTATATTTAATCAGCTTGTAGGCCAATGTTGAAAAACATCTAAATAAACAAACAAAAAAGGTAACCTGAATTATTATAAGCTCTATCAAAACTTGACCTAATTGTACATGTGTTCATTTGTGCATTCTAGACCGTGAAGTTGAACTTCTAAAGCCATTAGAGAATGTTACAGTTTATGAGAAAGAAACAGCAAACTTTGATACAGAAATATCTGAAGATGATGTTCCTGGTGAATGGAAGCTGAAAGGAGAAATCCTGAGACCTTCACCTGTAAGCATCCTTGAATTTTGCAACACAATTTATTTAAATTAAATACCGTGAACAGGTTCCTTGAATCTTTATGGTAAGACCTGTCATTGCTACTCACTCCAGAATATATGACTAAAAAATACTGATTCTCTAAGTAAGGATTATATCTTACTAAGTGTTAGCTAAGTTTTGAAGGCCTTCATTTTCTTAAGGTATTACAGCACACAATTCACGCAATAATAGAAATATCCTACATACATTGTAGGAATGATTCTGACATTCTAAAGAAGTGTGGAATGCTGAAGAAATGTACTCCATTTTTTAATCATTGAGTAAAAGTGTTAACTTTTCTTGAAAAGTAATTTCATTCTTCCTACCTGACTCTTTACCGCAAACACAATGCTTATGAAAATCCCTTTATTAAAAACACGTAGCAGTAAGGCATTGGCATGACACTGGTATTTGTATTTAACAAAGTCTCTCATCTCTTCAGACGTGTGAAATCAAAGCTGAAGGAGGAAAACGCTTCCTAACCTTACACAAAGTCAAGTTAGAGCAGGCTGGCGAAGTCCTTTACCAGGCCTTTAATGCCGTCACTACAGCTATCCTGACAGTAAAAGGTACGATGCCCCACAGAGTATGACACCAGCTTAGACAGCACATGGAGCACATGGAGCACATTACAAATGATGTGTTCCTTCTGCTTCCAGAAATCGAATTGGACTTTGCTGTGCCTCTAAAAGATGTCACTGTTCCGGAGAAGCGCCAAGCAAGGTTTGAATGTGTCCTTACCAGAGAGGCAAATGTTATATGGTCTAAAGGCACTGATATACTCAAGATCGGAGAAAAATTTGACATCATTGCAGATGGAAAGAAGCACATTCTTGTTATCAATGATTCACAGTTTGATGATGAGGGAGAATACACTGCTGAAGTTGACGGCAAGAAGAGCACAGCAAGACTGTTTGTGGAAGGCAAGTATATTCTCATTGTTGCCTTTCCCTGGGCTTAGAATTAAAAGCCAAACATTAGAGGGGTTAGAGGGGTAAAAAGGGTTTTACCTCGGTATTTGTTTAAGGATCCTCAGGTGCAGCATATCCAGGTAGAATGCACCCCAGAATGCACACTGAAAATGCACACCCAAAAGTGCCCCCCCTGGAAAAATGCTCCCCCCAGAATGCACCCCCCGAAAAATGCACACACACGATGATCCGTATACACAGTTATAGACCTTGCACATTAGCACATCTATCAAAGATTCCCCAATGAGAGGCTCAAGAGAAACCCCTGTCCCGAGGAACCTTCCCCCTGAATGGGCCTATCTTGGTTTACAGAATGTGTTCTGGAGAGGACCTTGGTGTCGGGGCTTTCTGACCCCCAACTGCGAGGCTTCCAAGATGTTTGGTCTCTTGGCTTAACGGAACTTTGGGTCTAAGCTGGTTATCAGACTTAGGGAATTACAAGTATGTGGGCTAAAAGCACTAAGGATACATAAAAGCTTCATAAAAAGGTATATGAAAGGGTATATAAGAGGGGTATATAAAAAAGCAAAAAATCATCATGGCATCATCATGAACAAAAGAATAAAAAAAAGGATAAAGAATATGCTTTTAGAGCTACCTACGCCTTTTTTCTAATTGTATTTATGTGTCTACATTACAGGTGTGAGGCTGAAGTTCATATCACCTCTACAGGATCAAACAGTGAAAGAAGGAGAAACAGCTCACTTTCAGTTTGAGCTTTCTCATGAAGACATGCCTGTGAAATGGTACAAAAATGACAAGAGACTTCACACAAGCAGAACAGTTTTAATTACTTCAGAAGGCAAAGTTCATAAACTAGAAATGAGAGAAGTAACACTTGATGATATCTCGGAAATAAAGGCCGTGGTCAAGGACTTGAACACACAAGCCAACCTGAAAGTCTTAGGTAATTACATAAATAATTTAAAACGTGCTATAGAATAAGTATTAACAATTTTTATTAGCAGAAAGTGACAAAATATTGACATTTCTGTAAATTTATGTAACTAATTTATCTTATCCACTATGCCTTTTGTAGAGGCTGATCCATATTTCACTGTGAAACTACAAGACTACAGTGCTGTAGAGAAAGATGATATTACTCTGGAGTGTGAACTTAGCAAAGATGTGCCAGTAAAATGGTACAAAGATGGTGAAGAACTAATAGCTTCCAAAAGAATTTCCATAAAAACAGATGGCTTGCGCCGTATCCTGAAGATCAAGAAGGCTGCAGAGAGTGATAAGGGTGTTTATGAGTGTGACTGTGGAACCGACAAGACAAGTGCCAATGTCAGCGTTGAGTGTAAGTTATCATATCTTCACTAAGGGAAAGTACTGAAACCTTTGTAAACCAGTGTAGACAGACACTCTCTAGAGAGCAAGACCAAAAATGGACCTGTAGAAAGCATACTGTTATGACGAATGGCTGAAATATCTGGATTTAAAATTATTAAAAGTGATTACAAGAGACAATATATTTGATGATGTATAAATAGCTGTTACAAAGATAGTGATGATCAGTTAGTCTCTCTGTTCATTTACAGTCAGGACAAAAATCAGTTTAGTTCACTGTAACAGATACCTAGGTTAATTATTAGGAAAAATATTCTTACCAAAAATAACTAAATTTTCAGACATATTGTAGAAGGAGCTTGTAGACTGCCACCTTGCAGCTTTTTAGGAAGAGGTTAGATAAACAGTTACTGGTCATAGCGTTTGAATGCCCAGAAGAAGGAACAGGGAGAGAGCTGAGATCCTTTCTAGTATTACATTTCTATGGTATACAATTTGTGAGTAAACAAATTGAACTTTTGATTTTTTTTTCTTTTTTTTTAGCTCGCTTAATTAAAGTGGAGCGCCCACTGCATGGAGTGGAAGTATTTGTTGGTGAAACAGCACGCTTTGAAATTGAAATTTCTGAGCCTGATGTCCATCCTGTATGGAAGCTAAAGGGAGAAACCCTAACACCTTCACCTGTAAGGTTTCTTCTTTATTTTTAGACTATAATTTACAGTAGAAAAACATGATTCATACTAGTGATTTCTTAGTGGTTTCTAAGAATATTCATATTTGGGGTGGGGTGTGTGTTTCTTTATCACCAGGACTGTGAAATCATTGAGGATGGGAAGAAGCATATTCTTGTCCTTCATAACTGCAAACTTGATATGACTGGAGAAGTGTCTTTCCAAGCTGCCAATGCTAAAAGTGCTGCTAATCTGAAAGTGAAAGGTACAGTCTGCACTTGGCCAACGTTTCCATGTGTATTTCAGAGCATGGGAACAAATCTAGTGTCAGAAAGCACTGTATGAACTGATCTGAAAGAGCTCTTCTTTGATTTCAGAACTGCCTCTTATCTTTATCACTCCACTAAGTGATGTGAAGGTCTTTGAGAAGGATGAAGCTAAGTTTGAATGTGAAGTATCCAGAGAACCCAAGACTTTCCGCTGGTTGAAAGGAACAGAAGAGATCACTCCTGATGAAAGATTTGAAATTATTTCAGATGGAACAAAGCATGCTCTTATTATTAAATCAGTTGCCTTTGAGGATGAAGTAAAATATACGTTTGAAGCTGAGGATAAAAGAACAAGTGCCAAGTTAATTATTGAAGGTTTGTTGGACTTTGTCTTTTTAGGAAAGTTTTGCATCATAGTACTTGCATAGTTTATATTGACAACATTATTGTTAATGACATGTTATGTTGTTATAGGTATCCGCCTGAAATTCCTTACTCCTCTCAAGGATGTAACAAAGAAGGAGCGAGAAACTGCAGAGTTCACTGTGGAACTCTCCCATGAAAATATCTCTGTGGTCTGGTTCAAGAATGACCAACGATTACATACCAGCAAAGTGGTTTCAATGACAGATGATGGCAAATTCCATACACTCACAATCAAAGATCTTACTATTGATGATACTTCTCAGATTAAAGTGGAAGCTATGGGCAAATCCTCAGAAGCTAAACTCACTGTTCTTGGTAAGAATACCCAAAAGAATTTACCTGATGTATATTATCAGAAGGGTTTTATTAATTAAAAATAGCAATCAGAAAGTCTTGGGTTTGGCCTAAATCTAAATTACGATTTTGAAAATCTAACAGTTTGGTTTTCTTCCTTGGGTCTCCATTTACCTATTCACAAAGGATGATTACAATAACTTTAGAATTTCATGCAAAGTTACAAAGTTAGTTATTACATACTTAAAACAGTGCTCTGAAACTCCTGGAGCATCAAAAGAGTGTTGTCAGTAATATTAGTAATGCCCTGAATTGTTTCTTAGGTGTTTATTGTTTTCTTTTTTGTAACAGAACTGTGAAAATGACTATATTTAATCCTTCTTGCAGGACATAAATAGGAAATGTATTTTATGGTAGAAACTAGTTGTTCTTTCTGGAAGACTAAAACTTCAGACTTAAATATGTCTTAACTTTTCCTCGCAGAGGGAGACCCTTACTTCACTGGGAAGCTGCAGGATTACACTGCTGTAGAGAAAGATGAAGTAATCTTACAATGTGAAATCAGCAAAGCAGATGCCCCAGTGAAATGGATGAAGGATGGCAATCCAATTACTGCATCAAAGAATGTCGTTATTAAGGCTGATGGTAAAAAGAGAATCCTTATTCTCAAGAAAGCTTTGAAGAAAGACATTGGACAGTACACTTGTGACTGTGGTACTGATCAAACCTCTGCTAAACTTGATATTGAAGGTATGGTTATTTTATTGGGCTGCTCTGTAGAGATCTTTTGGGATCTGCTAGAGACTGAAGGAATCAATCACGTTTTTCTTCTCCAGACCGGGATATTGAGATTGTACGACCACTATACAGTGTGGAGGTGATTGAGACAGAGACTGCCCGTTTTGATATTGAAATCTCTGAGGAAGGTGTCCATGGCAATTGGAAGCTAAAAGGAGAACCCCTGACTGAATCAGTTGTAAGCAAATATTTCAGGATATTTTTTATGTGTGTCTCAACTCTTTGCAGGAAGGTGGGGTGTGAGGGAGAGAATGACTGCAGAAACTAAATGTGATCTCCTTCTGCTTTCAGTAAGAGTCACTACATTAAAAATAATGGGTTTTTTAATTAATAGCTTTTTAAGTGTAGTACAAATGTAAGCCAAAATAGCTAAATAACAAATGATTTTACATAAAAAAATCCATTGTGTATTGCTGACAATACCTAACAATCATGTATCCAAAGTGCAAAGACCTTGTGGACCTTGCTAAAACATTGACATTTGAAAATGCAAACTTCGGATTGCATGCTTTTGCCTGTGGGTTTTGAGTTATATTTGGTTTAAATAGATGTGGATCACAATTCCAAGCTCTTTTTCATTTCTGTGACAGTTAAAATAGGTGTAAAATGGTTTAGGGCTTAATCAAATATTCTTAATTCCCTGCTGGAAGGATCTGGAAAATAAAGGAACAATACAATCACAACTGTCAACAATTTGGCTTCTATGTGATGGTACAGATGTGAATAATACACAAGATAGAAATAAATAAAAGATGGAAAGTTCCATGAAAATCAGTGTCTGAATAGAAGAAGGAAAGGTCTTTTCGAGGAAAGGTCACAGCACAAGCTTAGCAATTTTGAGTTCGCTTGGGGAACTAGGCCTCTGACTGGTCTACATATATATTAATATATTGGCTACTCAGTCAGCACACAAATGTGTTATTTCTTGCTCTTTCTTCCTAAGAAGAAGCCAACTGTATTAAGAGGGTTTGAAAGAAAAGGCCTATGAATGAATGTTTATAAGGTATATTTCATGTGGCAGTGGGCCTAACAGTTGTGAATGGAGTAGAAGAATCCAGAAGCATGGTATGAACTGAAGTAGGGGCTCTTTCAGTGAATAGTACAAAAATTGTTTCAATTCTATTTTTGCAGGAATGTGAAATCAAGGAGGAAGGGAAAAAGCACTTCCTTACACTGTACAATGTACGCTTAGATCAAGCTGGTGGAGTAGATTTCCAAGCAGCAAATGCCAAGTCTGGTGCTCACCTTCGAGTGAAACGTAAGTGTCTTTTAAACTGAAATTAACTGATTAATTAAGTGAAAACATGGTACTCACTGCCTCTTTGGAACGCATGAAAAATCTCTATACTGTATTGAACCCACAGCAATCCTTTCCAGAACAGCAGCTCAAGGATAAGTCACTCCGGTCATCTTAATATTTTTTGTTAAGGAATGTTCTATGTGGTTTTTAACCTTATATATCATTTATTCATATAGGAGAAGTAAAATTAGGGAAGTGGCCTTGAAGGCTGCTCCATGGTCTGGCAACATATGCTGTTATGAAATCAAATATTGCAAGCAAAGGCTTTGCTCCATCAAAGTATCATGTTAACGGTAGAGGCTAGGATAACAGTGATATCTGGGGATAGGGTTAAGGGCTTGATGGACAAGGACAGACTACACGGTTGAAGACCACTTGTTTCCCACTCCAATCCTAGCCCTCGCTATTTTGGAAACACATGCCTTATCTAGCAACAGGCATGCAAGGCTTGGCAAGGAGACAGATGCACAGCAACTTTCCTGCTGACCTTGTCCAATTTAAAGAAACACGCTCTGCAAATAGGAAATTGTAGGTGACCAGCCCTCCCCTAAGAACCCAGGGTGGCCTCTTCTATTTAGGGAATTTAAAGAGCAGCATTGCGATGTCTGGCTCTCTTGAGGGAAGCCACCATGGAGATTAGTATGTAAGGGCAGCAGCTCTCTCTTGGGTAGAAGTGACTAATCTAAAAATTATGTCTTCTCCTTACCAAGCTCGAGTAATTGGCTTGCTGAGACCCCTCAAGGATGTAACAGTGACAGCTGGGGAATCAGCAACCTTCGATTGCGAACTCTCTTATGAGGGAATCCCAGTAGAATGGTTCCTGAAAGGAAAGAAACTGGAGCCCAGTGATAAGGTAAAGAAACTAAACTTTACTTTTTCTCAAGTTTCCTCCTCCTTTTTCTCTTTCAACTCTTCCCCTTCTTTATTTCTTATTTATTCTGCCAGTTGAAATACTAAGGCACAGCAGTATTGTAGTGCTGGTATGCCAAATGCTAAATCCTCCCTAAATCAGATACAACAGTTTTTCCCAGAAATTCCAGTATTCTGGGATACTACATGTATTTATCATACAAAGGGAAACTAAGGTTCCAAAATATCAATCATTACAACAAGTGATTTTGTACCTGATTCTGTTGGAGACTCAGCCACAGGGATACTGAATGATTTTTGCTTAGCTTACCTGTAGTTACAGTGAGAGGATTTTGAAAGGAGCTATTAGGAAAAGCCTTTTTTTCTCCTGAATGCTGAGTTGCAGTCCAATTCAACATATAAGGGGATTAAGAGGATTCAAATTCCATTTCAGGCATTTGTTCTGGCTCTCCAGATAACTCTCTGGGCAGATTTGCTTGTCAAGCACTTCTCACTAGCTATTTTTAACCCTTCATCAAGTGCTGGCTCTTAACTCTCAGATCTGAGCAGCCTGGAATGCAGTCAATTTAATGTTTAAAGTTAATGGTAGGGGAAATAAATAAAGAAACATACATTAAGAAATGGAAATGGATATTACTGCTTGTAAGACATCTTTTTTGCATACTAGGCCTGAAGAAAATAATGCAAATTAAAATAAAAGTTGGAAACCTCAAACAAAGTAGACTTTCAAGGCATTGCATGACCTAGCAAAATTTCAGAACCTGTAATAATGCTGCTAATAATACTTTGGTACAGATTGCTATTTCTTTTAAATACAATTTTTAACATATCTTTTTCAGATTTTGCTAGATCTTTCTGAGCTGTAACAAATTTGCGTAAATAAAAACTATTTAATAAACTAAATAGAATGTAGAAATAGGAAAATCAAAACAGATCATGGTGATAAGGGACCATATTACAGTATTTAAGGACAGATAAAGTTGAAACTCAGCAGATGAGTCATGAAATAAATCAAGGTAATTACTTCTGAGTTTCAGAATAAAAACGTGAAAAGCTATTGATCAGTGCACTGGATTGATAGTTATTACTGCCTGGCAAGAAAAATATTGTATGTTCGGTATGATGGAACATAACTTTGGTCTTTTCTGTTTGAGCTATCATTTTAATTAAGTGAAAAAAAAAATCCAGATTTTATGTACAGTCAGTTTGCATCTACAGTCAAAACTGTCATTTGAACAGCTGAAATTTTATCAAGATGAAATTGAGAGTAAACCATATATTTACTTAATGTGTCACTTTCTACTCATTTAAAATAGCCTCTTGAAACACGTTTACAGCTGTCCTCAAGAATCAATCTAATTGTACAAGTGTTTCATTTTAGCTGTTGCCAATTCAAACTGTTTTATTACCTCTGTGGCTGGCATTCAGGTGAACATGTATAACCTTTATTCACTGAAGTGGGTTTTTTTTGTTTACTGTGATTGCAAAGTAGTTTCTGCAATAGGTCATCACAGAAATCAGTCTTTCAGGCAGAATTTTTTACCAAATTTTAGTAATAGAAAGTCAAATTGGCGTTTCCAGAAAAGTGTATGTGGGGGGTGCCAAAGTTCTTTATATCTGCAAAAGTTTTTACTTTACATGTAGCCAGCAGTAATGCCAACTTTTCCCATAAATTTGCTTATTTTTTGTATTTATTAATACCTGTTTAAAATAGACATCATCTCAAGTCAGCCTCGAAATCCTCAAAGCATTGAGGATTGAGCTATATCTAGTGTATACAAAAGGAAATTATCAAAATTTCACATAAAAGTGGACAACCAAGCTCCTCAAATAATAAATAGCATGCTATTTCATGAAATATTTCATGAAATACTTGTTGTAGATGCTCACGAGGGGGTTTTTGTGTACTTTATAAGGTTGTGACCCGTGCTGAAGGAAGAGTTCACACACTTATTCTTAGAGACGTCAAGTTAACAGATGCAGGAGAGGTATCACTGACAGCAAAAGATTTCAGAACTCAAGCAAATCTTTTTGTGAAAGGTAAGTCAGTCATTTTAGTTAAACCATGATCAGTATTAATGGTACATTCATGATTCATCCTGGAACAGGATGCTAATACACACCGTATATCAAATGAGTGGGATCATGTATACAATACTGAACTGGTAGATAACTTTCCTGATTAAAAAAGCCACCTACTTAAAATCTCTGCACTTCACAGAAGGGCTGAACAAGGGAAAACACTGGAAATGTGTCAGATGTGGGAGATGAAGCAGTTCATTAGGACTTCCAAGGCTTTGCTGCAGGCTTGAACATTCAATTGGACTGAAGAGGACCCACAAATAGCGGCCTTTGTGGCTCCCAGTGGCTTTTTCTGTTCTTTTGAATATCCAGAAACCTAGGAGAGTATAACTGCACCATCAGTCAAGGGACATAACATTGTCTGTATACTTGTACTGCTTGCAAGCTGTAAAGTAAAAGAACTGCACACACTAATCCAGTAATTCAAGGAAAAATTGAAAAAAAACCCAGATATTCTCTAAGTTCACAGTATAACTTTAGAGTCACTGAGATCACAGGGATATGGTTCAGCTAAAGAAATTGAGTTGCAAGGCTTTGTGATGATTTGTAAGTAAAAACCGCATGGACAAGGATATCATTCAGTCTAACCTTACAGTAGGCTGAAAATGAGGAAATTACCTGAATTAATAAAAAATGTCCGTGCATTAAAAATTAAAAAATGTTTTAAGAAACCTTCAGTAGGGACATCTAAGAGCCTTTTTTGACTGTTCAGTCAAAGAAAATTAGTAAACAGCATGGGACAGTTCTGTACAAGCAGAAGACTGGCTATAATTTAGATCTTTTCTATCAAAAATGTATCTGTTTCTTTTAGAACCCCCAGTTGAATTTACTAAACCACTTGAGGACCAGACTGTTGAAGAGGAGGCCACTGCAGTACTGGAATGTGAAGTTTCCAGGGAAAATGCAAAAGTTAAATGGTTCAAAAATGGAGAAGAAATTCACAAATCAAAGAAGTATGATATCATTTCTGATGGCAGGGTCAGAAAACTCATCATCCGTGGCTGCACATTGGATGATGCAAAAACATATGCCTGTGATGCTAAGGATTTTAAGACATCATGTTTTCTCAATGTGGAGCGTGAGTAATTTACAATTTTCTACAAAATATCTAGGTGCTGTAAAAGCAATGTACTAATGTCTATGACTGACAGTAATATCAACATTGGAAATTTTTTACTCATCTAACGTAGACTTTCCTCTACTAAAAATTTTCTATTCTCTTACAGCTATTCGTGTTGAGTTCCTGAAACCCCTGACTGACCTTGAGGTTAAAGAAAAAGAATCTGCTCGGTTTGAATGTGAAATTTCTCGTCCAAATGTCAAGGTCCGTAGTACCACTTTTTAATCTGAATAACTCTTTCAGCTAGAGGGGAAAACTTTATTATATATTGCTGTAAAAGAACACACTGAAATCTATGATAAGCATATTAATATTGATAACCATGTTAATTTGTTCTGAAACAGGTGAAGTGGTTTAAGGATGGCATGGAAATTAGAAAAGGCAAAAAGTATGACATAATTTCTAAAGGTGCAGAACACACCCTTGTCATCAGTAAATGTGTCTTTGATGATGAAGCTGAATATTCCTGTGAAGCAAAAACAGCTCGAACTTCCGGCCTACTTACAGTGATAGGTAAACACAGTGGTTTAGAATTTAATATGTGAACAATAAAAAATGTGAGAGTGGGGTTTTTTATGACAGGCTTTAATCATCTTTCAAAATTCTTTTTGCAGAGGAAGAGGCTGTTTTCACAAAAAATCTTCCTGATCTTGAAGTAAATGAAAATGACACTGTAAAATTGATCTGTGAAGTTTCAAAGCCTAATGCTGAAGTTACTTGGTTTAAAGGAGATGAAGAGGTGCCTGATGGTGGTAGATTTGAACACATTTCTGATGGTAGAAAGAGAATTCTTGTTATACATAATGCTCATCCTGAAGATGCTGGCAAATACGCTTGCAAGCTCCCAAGCTCAAGTACAACAGGGAAACTTACTGTACATGGTAAGAGTGCTACTTTGGTGGGCTTTTATCCTGGAAAAAAAGAATAAAATTTAAAACATTAAAAAATCAGTAATAATACACAACTTGGTTTATTGCATTAACAACTAAAAATTAAATTAAATTAAATTAAATTAAATATGTATCTACAAAAATGTTTTCTTTCAGAACTTGCAGCAGAATTTCTTACCAGACCACAAAATCTTGAGGTGCTTGAAGGAGAAAAAGCTGAATTTGTCTGTTCAGTATCCAAAGAAGCCATTACAGTACAGTGGCTCAGGGGTGACACAGTCCTGGAGCCTGGTGATAAGTACGACATCATTTCAGATGGAAAAAAGAGAACACTTGTGATTAAAGACTCTACTCTAGGAGATACAGGAATGTATACTGTCATGGTTGGTGAAGCTAAAGCTGCAGCACACCTAGCAGTGATTGGTAAGCTTTATTTTAACACTGTCTAGGTGCATGTTTTGTTGCATTCTTTATACTACATGATGTCCTATTTCTTCTGTTTTCTCAATTTCAGAAAAACTCAAGATTATAACTCCTCTCAAGGACCAAGAAGTTAATGAGTGTCAAGAAATTATCTTCAACTGTGAAGTCAATAAAGAGGGTGCCAAAGAGAAGTGGTACAAAAATGATGAGGCAATATTCGATAGTGCAAAGTACATTATTGTTCAGAAGGGTGTAGTCTACACTCTCAGAATCAGAGATGCAGAGTTGAAAGATCAAGCTACCTATACCATCTCACTGACAAACCAGAGAGGTGAACATGTTAAAAGCTCTGCTGCCTTAAAAGTATTAGGTAAGTAAGTTGCACTGCATTAAAATTGCTTCATCATTTACGTTCAATTTCCTATGAGGATGTAAAAATGTTCACTTTTTGTCATAACAGAGGAGGATCTCAGAATTGTTGAGCCCCTTGAAGACATTGAGACCATGGAAAAGAAAACCGTCACATTCTGGTGCAAAGTCAATCGCCTTAATGCAACTCTCAAATGGACAAAGAATGGAGAAGAGATCACGTTTGACAGGCGCATTTTGTACAAAATTGATAAATTCAAGCACTCACTGATCATTAAAGACTGTGGGTTTATAGATGAAGGTGAATACACTGTTACTGCTGGGCAAGACAAATCAGTTGCAGAGCTTCTCATCACAGAAGCACCAGCAGACTTCACTGAACATCTTCAGGACCAGACTGTCACTGAATTTGATGATGCTGTCTTTACATGCCAGCTTTCCAAAGAGAAAGTCAGTGTAAAATGGTACAGAAATGGAAGAGAAATCAAAGAAGGCAAAAAGTATGAACATTTTATTAGGCTTCGGAATGTGCTAAACATGCTTGTTTTACTTTATTGCTTTGTCTGGAAACTAAAATACTGCTTACTTTTCTCCCCTATAAAGATACCAGTTTGAAAAGGATGGAAATCTGCACAGATTAATCATAAAAGACTGTAGACTAGATGATGAGTGTGAATATTCCTGTGGAGTGGATGACAGGAGATCTAGGGCAAGACTTTTTGTTGAAGGTATGTGTAAAATTGAATGGGTTTTATTTCTACGTTATTTGATAATAGTAGAAACAATAAAGAAATAACACCAAATAAATTAACATTTATTTCAGAAATCCCTGTTGAGATTATTCGACCACCGCAAGATATTTATGAAGCTCCTGGTGCAGATGTCATCTTCATGGCTGAATTGAACAAAGATGGTGTGGAGGTCAAGTGGTTGAGAAACAACATGATTATCATCCAAGGTGACAAACATCAGATGATGAGTGAAGGGAAGGTCCACAGGCTGCAGGTGTGCGACATAAAGCCCCGTGACCAAGGGGAATACAGATTTATTGCCAAAGATAAGGAAGCTAGAGCTAAGCTTGAATTAGCTGGTAAGTTGCTTGCTTTGTGCTTCTTTTACAAAATCTTAGATTAGTGAATTCCTGTTTGACTACGTTGATTTTTGTTCTTTCAAAGAGTTGAACTAAAATGAATACACAATGAGTCTGAGAAAAGTGTTAAACTATTTGAAGTTTGTTTAACAACTCTGTTAAACTATATGAATATGAATTTAAACAATTAATGTTTTTTGTTATATTGTGCTGATCTAGCTGTTGAGGAAAATATGTCACTTTTCAATGTGTATATACCTAGGAGCAAGATTTAAGCTCAAAGGAGCTTTAAGCTTTTCATTAAGTCACTAAAAAATATGAAAATTATTTGACCTACTCATTTAAGTCATATAAGACATTTAATTCCTAATTTGTCTATTTTACGGAATCAACCAATAAAATAATTAAATTAGTTCTCAAAAAGCAACTCCTTCTTTCCTGATTTTATAGGAGGACACAGTACATACCAACCAGCCTGTATTTCTTTTTCAGGAGTTGTCCAATAGTATATGAAGGATTTCCTTAGAATTTAGACAGCAGCTCCTTTTGCTTTTCTATGTTAGCTTCTTTGCTGACTGCACAAATTTATCAATTTTCATATATATGTGCAAGTATTGATTTTTCACATTCATCTTTCTTAGCTGCACCTAAAATCAAGACTGGTGATCAAAACCTTGTGGTTGATGTTGGGAAGCCTTTAACTATGACTGTCCCATATGATGCCTACCCAAGAGCAGAAGCTGAATGGTTCAAAGCAGGGGAAAGTTTGCCCACAACAACTGTTGATACAACAACCGACTGCACTACCTTCAAAATTTATGAAGCAAAGAAATCAGATAAGGGAAGGTACAAGGTTGTGCTTCGGAACAAACATGGCCAGGCGGAAGCATTCATCAATGTAGAGGTCATTGGTAAGTACTCGTATTATTAAAACCTTGCTTAGCATTATTTCACAGAATAAAAAGCCTTTATTGAGGGGGAAGCCCTCTGCTTCCCCTCATGGGGAAGCTGTAGATCATATTGAGACCTCCCCTCAGACTGCTCTTTTCTAGCCAGAGGGAAAAACATAGATGCAAGGCCCTGAAGTATTGGCGTATCTTTAACAGATGTTCCAGGTCCAGTTAGAAACTTGGAAGTCACTGAAACTTATGATGGTGAAGTTGGTCTCGCATGGCAAGAACCAGAAAGTGATGGTGGAAGTAAAATCATAGGCTACGTCGTTGAAAGACGTGATATCAAGCGTAAGACCTGGATTGTGGTCACAGATCGTGCTGAAAATTGTGAATACACTGTTACTGGACTTCAGAAAGGAGGAGTTGAATATCTCTTCCGTGTTAGTGCGCGCAACAGAGTGGGCACTGGTGAGCCAGTGGAAACAGACACACCTGTGGAAGCTAAAAGCAAATTTGGTGAGCAGAAGTTATGAAAAACTCAGTGTTTGATGGCTGTGTAAAAAAAGCAGGTACAAATTCAAATAGGTAAAACCTACATACCTTCTTTTTCCTTTTTTCTCCTAAAATAAAATGCAGATGTTCCTGGTCCTCCTCAAAATGTAGAAGTTACTGATGTGAACAGGTTTGGAGCCACACTTAGCTGGGAACCACCTGAGTATGATGGAGGATCTCCGATTACTGGCTACGTTATTGAACTGCGTAACAGAGCTACCATCAGATGGGAGCCAACTATGACCACAGGAGCTGATGAACTGTCAGCTGTCCTGACTGATGTTGTGGAAAATGAAGAATATTTCTTCAGAGTAAGAGCTCAAAACATGGTTGGAGTTGGCAAACCAAGTCCTGCTACACGTGCAGTAAAAATCATGGACCCAATCGGTAAGTATGCGAAGTATACTTATAATTATGATTATATACTTATAATTATGATTGCATTATGAGACAGGAGTATTTTGGATGCTGTGCGTGCAGGAAAGTTCAATTGATGAATGTGTGTGCTGCAAATACTATGTACAGTCAGATTTTCCCTACTTTTGTCCTTCAAACATAGCAGGAGTACCTTACTAACATTTGATTTAGTAAGAACTTCAGATACTTTTTCTCTGAAGTTAAGATCCAACCTCAATTTAAAAAATTGGTTTAGAAAAAGCTATGCAAAGGCTTTTAAAACAGTACTGTAAGATAGAAACAGTTAATTTGCAGAACCATGCTGCTTTATCAGTTGCACGAATGTATTTGTTTCACATTTTTTTCAGAGAGACCAAGTCCTCCCATTAATCTTGAGCATTCAGATCAAACTAAGTCATCAGTTCAGCTCACATGGGAACCTCCTCTCGAAGATGGAGGAAGTCCAATCTTAGGCTATATTGTTGAAAGGCAAGAGGAAGGAACAGACAAGTGGATTCGTTGTAATCCAAAACTAGTACCTGCTCTTACTTTTAAGGTACGATGTTCTTTTCATCAACAGGTAAAATGTATAGATCATCTTTAGTATGAGGTAGTAAATGATTGTTTGTGCTTTTTAGGTAACTGGATTGAAACAAGGATCCCGTTATTACTACAGAGTCTCGGCAGAAAATGCAGCTGGTGTGTCTGACCCAGCAGAGGCTATTGGGCCATTAACTGCAGATGATACTTTTGGTAAGCCATATGCTATTTATTAAAAACAATCAGATAAGGCACACAGTTAAAGTGGATCTTGTGGGTAATATGTATTTTTTTCACCAGATAACTGGCACATCTTAGACATTTGGGATTATGAGCTATTTCTCCTCCATTATGAATTCTGCAGATAATTATCTGTACTATTAGATAGAGGCCTGTTAGGTTGCCTGAGGAGCAAGGCATGACCTTTTGTCTCCTGATCTACCTCTGTGGAAGGTGAGAGGTAACAGAAGGAAAGAAAGGCAGAGAAGATCCCTAAAAAAAAAAATTAAACAATGCAAAGTTTTTACATTAAAGGGTAAATTAGATGTCATACTTGGTGATACTAATCTCCCTTACCATCTCACATATTTCTAAAAAAACCCGAAACATTTAGTCAGGTGAGGTAGGGAGTCATAAGAGAAAGCTAGGTTTAGACAGACTGAGATACAGCAAGCTAGACTTGCAGGCTGAGATACAGTCAGAATCAGCCTCCCAACACAATTATCATTAGCCGTGTTCATAACATCTCAAAATAATACATTGAATCCATTTTCCATTTTTTCCAGTTGGACCTACAATGGACCTAAGTGCATTTAAGGATGGGCTGGAAGTTATTGTTCCAGAGCCAATCAAGATCCACGTTCCCACCACTGGGTACCCTGTGCCAACTGCCACATGGTCTTTTGGTGACCAAGTCTTAGAAGAGGGTGATCGTGTAAAAATGAAGATCACTGCCTCCTTTGCAGAACTTGTAATTACTCCGAGTGAGCGCCCAGACAAAGGAATTTATTACTTAACATTAGAAAATCCTGTGTCATCTGTTTCAGGAGAAATTAATGTTAATGTCATTGGTAAGTGAACATGTATGTATTCTAGCAATAACATTCCATATGTGTCTTGCTAAAATCTAGTTAGGTTAATAATGTGTAATCTCACAACATCCAACCAAGTGTATTAAAATATAACTAAAAACTAGAAATCCCTCCTCAAAAAACCTCTTTTCTAGTTTTCAATATGCAACTTCGCTGTTTAGAGAGGAATGACTTAACAAGACTGAGTCTTCTGGTTACATTACATAGAGATCATCTATCAAACACCAGTTACAAAATAATGCAATTTCTGTGACTTCTAGCTTGTCCAAGTGCACCAAGAGAACTCAATGTTTTAGAAGTTCTCAAGAGCACAGTACAACTCGCATGGGAACCTCCAGAAGATGATGGTGGAAGTCCAGTTACTGGCTATATAATTGAAAAACGTGAAGTAAGCCGGAAAACATGGAGCAAAGTAAGTTCATTCTTTCTCATTTAAATTTTTATTGCTATGTTATTTCCACTGAGTTTTGTGTCTTATTTTGGTAGTCACTCTTTGGAAATAAATTTTTAAAACACATTGGAAGCTTTCTTCTCTTTAGGTTATGGATCATATTGTTGACCAAGAGTTCACTGTACCTGACCTCATCCAAGGGAAAGAATATTTATTTAGAGTTTCTGCATGCAATAAATGTGGCCCTGGAGAACCTGCATATATTGATGAACCTGTAAATATGTCAATACCAGCAAGTGAGCATATTTGAAATTTTGCTGATTTTCTTCAAAATAAGATGTACAATTAATCTATCTTCCTTAGACTGGTTTCTAAGACCCCATATGTTTTTAATTTTTAATAGCGGTTCCTGACCCACCAGAAAATGTTAAATGGAGAAATCCAACATCAAAAGGAATCTTCCTAACGTGGGAACCTCCCAAATATGATGGTGGTGCCCGCATTAAGGGTTATCTGGTAGAAAAATCCCAACGTGGCACAGACAAGTGGGAGATATGTGGGGAGCCTGTTATTGAAACAAAGTAAGTAAATCGACACAATAGATATATCCTCTTAACTAATTGTGCCGTCCTCACCACTCTAAATACTTGAATTTTTTAAAATTCTTTTTAACAGAATGGAAGTAACAAAGCTCAAGGAGGGAGAGTGGTATGCTTATCGGGTTAAGGCTTTGAACAGAATGGGCGCAAGTAGGCCAAGTAAGCCAACTGACGATATTCAGGCCGTTGATGCAAAAGGTAACTACTTCACTTGCTAAATTGCCATAGCTGCTTTATTTTTACCAGTCTCTGAAATACTGTTTCTATAACAACATTTTCATTCTCTCCTAAATCAGAGGCTCCAGAAATTTTCTTAGATGTGAAGCTTCTTGCTGGACTTACAGTGAAAGCCGGAACCAAAATTGAGCTGCCAGCTAAAGTAACTGGAAAACCTGAGCCCCAGATTACTTGGACCAAGGCTGACAGAATTTTGAGACCTGACAACAGAATCACCATTGAAAGCCAGCCTAATCATTCTACAGTCACTATTACAGACAGCAAGAGGAGTGACAGTGGAACCTATATTATAGAAGCTGTAAATTCCAGTGGACGTGCTACTGCTGTTGTTGAAGTTAATGTTCTTGGTATGCATGTATTTTATGTTGTTTGTATAAATCATTAGTAATGTACCAAGGTATGCAAGCAGAAGATTAATATTCACATCTTGTCCTCTGCAGATAAACCTGGTCCACCAGCTGCATTTGATGTATCAGAAATCACAAATGAATCCTGCCTTCTAACATGGAATCCTCCACGAGATGATGGGGGTTCTAAAATTACCAACTACATCCTTGAGAAAAGAGCGACAGACAGTGAAATATGGGACAAGTTGTCATCAACTATTAAAGATACAAAATTCAGAGCTACCAATTTAATTCCTCATAAAGAATATGTGTTTCGAGTCAGTGCTGAGAACATGTATGGTGTTGGGGAGCCAGCACAATGTAGCCCCATCATTGCCAAATATTCATTTGGTTAGTTAATTAAATTAATGTTAAATTATTACAGTATTTTAACAGGAAAAAAAAACCCTATCTGATGGTTTTGGTTTTGGTTTGTTTGTTTTTTAATTAATTTATACAGATCCACCAGGCCCTCCAACAGGTCTCAAGCCTACAGAGGTCACTAAAGATTCAGTCACTTTGACATGGAATGAACCAGATGAAGATGGTGGCAGCCCCATAACTGGCTACTGGGTTGAAAGATATGATCCTGAGCAGGATAAATGGATAAAATGCAACAAAATGCCAGTGAAAGATACGACATTCAAGTAAGACTACAGTCCGTTTAGGCTGAAATAGGTCACAGAGACATAAAAATGTAACAATAGCTTTTAAAATAAGTTTTACATTGTTCTTACTCTTTTTTTTCTAGTTTCCGTAAGTTTTGATCCAGCTACACCTGGTTGGTAGGTAGTTTTAATGAGGAGTGTCTTTACAGAAGAATTAAACAAGTCTTTTATCTTAATAATTTCTGTGTTTATTCGTAAGATACTCTAAAATAGCAGACATGGCCATCTCAAGTATCAATTTACCAAAATCCTTAGTTTTTTTCTCCTGATACTATTAGTAACTAAAAACCACGGAACATGCACAAATCCAGGATGGTACTCAGAACATTCATTGCTGTCATGGTGCACCATTTTAGTGCTAACAATGTGTTGACATCATTAGCGATAATATGGGTATTTTCAGATTTTCCAAGTAATCTGTAGTATGAAGAGCGGAGAGAATAATGTTTTAGAAATTAATTAATGTCTAGGTTTGGTTTAACCAAACTTAATTTTTATTTCCAGAGTTAAAGGTCTTACAAATAAGAAGAAATATAAGTTCCGTGTCTTGGCAGAGAATCTTGCAGGACCTGGAAAACCAAGCAAGGAAACAGAGCCAATCTTAGTGAAAGATCCAATCGGTATAATAAACACATTTTTAAAAGGTTTAATTTAACAACAACAACATAAAAAAAATTGTTTTCAATGACATAATTAATATCGGACTCTTGTCTAGATCCACCATGGCCTCCTGGAAAGCCAACTGTGAAAGATGTTGGCAAGACATTCCTAACCCTGAACTGGACAAAGCCGGAACATGATGGAGGGGCAAAGATTGAATCTTACGTCATTGAGCTGCTAAAGACTGGAACAGACGAGTGGGTGAGAGTGGCTGAAGGGGTTCCCACAACTGAACACTTCCTCAAAGATCTTATGGAGAAACAAGAATATTCATTCCGTGTCAGAGCTGTGAACAAGGCTGGTGAGAGTGAGCCCAGTGAACCCAGTGACCCTGTGCTGTGCAAGGAGAGGCTCTGTGAGTACTGTTTCAGAATGTGCTGCTACTGCAAATACACTGTCTCTGACTTAAAAAAAGCCCCATGTCTGCCTGTCTTTGTAGGTGCCAAATGAATTCTTGACAGGCTTATGAAATACTAAAATCTACCCTGCTTCATGAAGTTCAGGAAATACAAAGTTTTGATAGTTTTGGTGTATCCCTGTCTTCCAAGACCTTTCATGGGAATTGCAACATCCTGGTTTACCTTCTTTTTCCATTTTGCAGATCCTCCTTCACCACCCCGGTGGCTTGAAGTTATTAATATTACTAAAAACACAGCAGATCTTAAATGGACAGTACCAGAAAAAGATGGGGGTTCCCCAATTACCAACTACATTGTTGAAAAAAGAGATGTAAGGCGGAAAGGTTGGCAGACAGTTGATACAACAGTGAAAGATACCAAGTACACGGTGAGCCCACTGACTGAAGGCTCATTGTATGTGTTCCGTGTGGCTGCTGAAAATGCCATTGGACAGAGTGACTACTGTGAAGTTGAAGACTCAGTGCTTGCTAAAGACACCTTCAGTAAGTTTTGATTCGCTTACTGAGTGATCAGTAGCTCACATGTCATAAATTCATAGTCTTCTAATGTGTGCTTTTTTTTTACCTTAGCAACTCCTGGGCCTCCATATGCCCTTACAATAGTTGAAGTGAAAAAAGCCCATGTTGATTTGAAATGGGAACCACCTAAGAATGATGGTGGCAGACCAATTCAAAGGTAAGGTCATTTTAAGTTTGTGTAGGCTCCTGTAGATAAACATCTTTTAACAAATTAAGATATTTCTCTCAAAATATTTAAATTTTAAATGGACACATTTTATATGAAAATGAAGTGGATGGATGTCAGAGAAGCCATGTGGTCAAAGCAATGAAAGGTTTGATTCTAAAATGTGGAAATTATGCAAATAAAATACCTAATGTGCATGAACAATGAATGTGTGTCAGCATCCTCAAAACAGCATATAATAATATTGAACTGTGTATTAAAAAAAAAAAAAGCAGCCATAGTTTCCAGTTCCTCCAGCATAGTAGCCACTTAGACTTATCTACTAAGTAATATTGTTGCATTTTCCTTCTGCCTTAGTTTCTCATTCAAACTGTATACACTCAGCTAAAATCAAGACTTACCTCTTTCCTGTACATTTTCTTCTTTATAACACTTTTCAAACAGACTGTTTTACTCCTCTAGGTAGATTCTAACTTATCTTTTTCTTTGATTTCCATAGTATCTGTACTCTGAAATTCATCCTGAATGTCAGTTAGATTTTTCCTCTTTACAGTTTCATTCTTCCTCTCCTTCCCAATCAGAGTAAGCACATCTGAACCCACAACTACAAAGATCTGCCTGAAGCAACAGAAGTCACTCAATTTGTATTACTTTGCCATAGCCTGTCCTAAGCAGAATTTTGACAACCGAGTAATAGTATCTACAAATATTCTCAAAGGACTCACCACTGAGATCCAAAGTAGCAGAGATACAAGTACAGCATGGAGGTTCTTTTGCCTCTGCAGCTCTCTACAACCTGAGAACACACTTCAGTTCAGTTCTAAAACACAGAGCACAGTTCAAGTATTGACCTTCAGACCTGGGTCTGTCAGTGATGTCAGCCCTATTATGGGCTGAGACCTGCTAGAATTGAGTGGCTAATGTGTGAAGAAAAGTTCATTGAATCTATTATCCATGATTCTCTTTACTTTTCCACTGTCTACACTATTCTATTATCTTTTCATCTATTTTCTTGAACAAGAAGTCTGAATTGTTCCTATTTCAAGTGTCTGATAGTATTTTTCCCAATCTATTCAGATATGTTATTGAAAAGAAAGAAAAGCTAGCCACTCGCTGGGTAAAAGCTGGGAAGACAGCTGGTCCAGATTGCAGTTTCAGAGTGACAGATGTCATTGAAGGTACAGATGTACAGTTCCAGGTTCGTGCAGAAAATGAAGCTGGATGTGGTCATCCCAGTGAACCAACTGACCTCGTTCATATTGAAGATCCAACAAGTAAGTAGAATAATACAGTGTATGAATTTTAGAAGCAGTGTACTGTGTAAAACAGATATTCTGGGAGGAAAATCACACAATAATTTTCCATTTCTGCAGGCCCTCCTTCACCTCCTCAGGATTTACATGTCACAGATGCAGGCAGAAAGCACATTTGCATTGCTTGGAAACCTCCTGAGAAGAATGGTGGAAGTCCTATTATTGGATACAATGTTGAGATGTGCGAAGCAGGAACAGAAAAATGGATGCGAATCAATTCTCGTCCAATTAAAGATCTAAAGTGTAAAGTGGATGAGGGTGTTGTTCCAGACAAGGAATATGTGCTGAGAGTCAGAGCTGTCAATGCTGTTGGAGCTAGTGAGCCATCAGACATCTCAGAAAAAGTTGTTGCCAAGGACCCAGACTGTAAGAATAGATTCCTTTTTCTTTTTTTTTTCGGATCTGCATAACTAAAAAAAGGATGGTGTTTTGCAACTTTCTAATAACATTATACTTACTTTTACAGGTAACCCAACCATTGATCTACAAACTCGTGATATTGTTGTTGTTAAAGGACAGAAACTAAGTATCCCTGTACCCTTCAGAGCTGTTCCATCCCCAGCTATAACATGGCACAAAGATGGCAAAGAGTTGAAAGCTGGTGACAGAACAACAATGAAGAGTGACTACACCTCTGCATTGCTCGAAGTGATAGACAGTGTTCATGCTGATGCTGGTGTTTATACTATCACACTCGAGAACAAGCTGGCATCAACAACTGGTTCAGTCAATGTCAAAGTCATAGGTAACTTCATTCTTTCATTCTGAGAAATATATTTATCTTCACTTGGGCAGCTGACAGAAGAAAGGACTAGAAAGATACTTCTCCCTGACGGACAAATCACTTCAACTCAGACACATGTAGATTGCCATACAGGCATTGATGTTACGAAGTCCCATGAAAAAAACACTTTACCTCAGGTTGCCCTAACTATTCAGTGGCTGCTGAAAGCCCAATTATTTTGAATAGTTAGCATATAAATATAAAAATATTTTAAGAATTCTGACTGTTTTTCACCTTTGGGAACATAAATTTGGGAACATAAAATATGCTGTGTAGTCCACATTTGCCATCTTTGCTTTCTGCAAAGCAAAGCAATGAAATATAATTTCCTATTTATAAGAATACACTTTCACATCTATTTAGCTAAGTAATTTTTTCATTCTTACTTAAAACAGGTCCACCTGGACAGTGTAAAGACATTAAGGCAAGCGAAGTAACTAAGAATTCTTGCAAAGTATCCTGGGAGCCTCCAGACTTTGATGGTGGAACTCCTATTTTGCATTATGTTCTGGAACGCAGGGAAGCTGGTCGTAAAACATACATCCCAGTCATGTCTGGTGAAAATAAGCTTTCATGGCAAGTCAAAGATCTTATCCCAAACTGTGAATATTACTTCCGTGTTAAAGCTGTCAATAAGATTGGAGGAGGTGATTATCTTGAACTAAGAAACCCGATCATTGCAGAAGACCCAAAACGTAAGTTTTTCTTTCTATTAAATAATCTTTAAAATTGAATTTTAAATAAAATCTTCATACTGTCTTTCTCATATGATCCCTCTTTTGATCTACTCTTTCACAGAGCCCCCAGATCCGCCTGTTGACCTTGAAGTCCATAATCCAACATCAAAATCAGTAACTCTTACATGGAAACCACCCCTGTTTGATGGCGGAAGCAAGATTATGGGCTATATAATAGAAAAGCTTGCTAAGGGCAAGGAGAGGTGGGAGAGATGCAATGACTATCTGGTACCCTTACTAACTTACCCAGTGAAAGGCCTTGAGGAAGGAAAGGAGTATCAGTTCCGTGTTCGTGCTGAGAATGCTGCTGGCATCAGTGAGCCTTCTCGGATTACTCCTTTTGTGAAAGCTGTGGATCCTATTGGTATGAATTGCTCATTTGATCATTTTTATTAATTGCCATACATCCTCAGACATACTGAAAGATTCTACGCTACATTTCTCATTCTTTGTTATTACAGAGGCTCCAAAAGTCTTCCTTGCTGCAAACCTACAGTCTGGCCTTGAGGTGAAGAGAGGTGATGAGGTCATACTTGAGGCACATATTTCAGGGTCACCCTATCCATCTATCACTTGGCTGAGGAATGATGAAGTTGTCAGACCAGAGGATATCAAAAAGAGAGTAACAGCACCTAAAAAGAAGAGGGGTGAAGCTGAAGAAGAGAAACCTTTCCAGCTTTCACTGCCAGAACGTCTGAGTGTTGACAACCATAAGGAAGGAGAGTCTATACTATCAATTCGTGACTCCATCAGAGCTGATCATGGTACATTTACAATTAAAGTAGAAAATGATCATGGAGTTGCAAAAGCCTCATGTGAAGTCAATGTGTTGGGTATGTAAAGAATGTCCTCAAAACACCTAGTTGTTCAGAGTATTAGGTGAGAAGTGCACAAGATGAGTACTCATCATTTTTCATGGTTTACTAACAGATACACCTGGGCCTCCAGTCAACTTTGTATTTGAAGATTTGAGGAAAAATTCTGTCGTTTGCAAGTGGGAACCTCCCCTTGATGATGGTGGAAGTGAAATCCTAAACTATGTACTGGAAAAGAAAGACAATACAAAAGCTGAAATGGGCTGGGTCACTGTCAGTTCAACACTCAGGCATTGCAAATTCCATGTAACAAAACTGATTGAAGGAAAAGAATATCTATTCCGTGTATTTGCTGAAAACAGAGTTGGAGCAGGACCACCATGTGTTTCAAAACCAATGATGGCTAAAGATCCTTTCTGTAAGTTTTAATTTTGGAAAACAACCTTTTCAGAAAACAAAGTGTGAAACTAAAGAAGCTCTTAGAATACTCAGCTTTATCTTTGAGGATGTTTCCCAGAAGAAACTTGAGCTATGTGATAATTATTGCGTATTTTAAACCATTGAAATGCAGGGAAATATCAAAAATATTCTAATTTCAATAGTAAACACGTAAGAATGATGATCACTGTCATAAAACTTTTCATTTAAAACTCTTAACATCTGAATAGTGACATTCTCTGTGCTTCATAGACTAGTATTCTTAGCAAAAGAGAGAACCATTGCAAATTTGATTGCTGGTTGCTGTTGGGAATCAAACATTCTAAGAGAGCAGAAAAACTATGAATTACTGGAATTACTTAAAATTAGTAATTTCTTACATCTCAGTTTTCTCTTAGTTTTGAGTAAGCTCTGAAGAGACAGCAGTGATGACGAAACCACCTTTTTTTTTTTTCAGCTCCACCAGATGCACCTAATAAGCCTGATGTGGAAGATGTAACCAGCAACAGTATGCTGGTTAAGTGGAATGAACCAAAAGATAATGGCAGCCCTATCATAGGATACTGGATTGAAAAACGTGAAATTAATAGTACTCATTGGGCTCGGGTCAACAGGAACCTTGTGAATGCTCTGGAAGTAAAAGTTGAAGGACTGTTGGAAGGTTTAACTTATATCTTTAGAGTATGTGCTGAAAATGCAGCTGGCCCTGGTAAATTTAGTCCACCATCAGATCCGAAAACTGCACAGGACCCAATAAGTAAGTGGCTTAGCAGAAGCTAATAGCAGACAGTTGACAAGATAGGATACATAGCCTTTATCCTTTATTTACACTTATTTGTTTATTTATTCATTAATTATTAATAGTGCCACCTGGTCCACCAATTCCAAGGATTGCTGATACAAGTGCAACTTCTATTGAGCTAGAATGGGCACCTCCTGTGTACAATGGTGGTGGAGAAATCACTGGTTACCACGTGTACAAACAGCTGGTTGGAGTAAATGAGTGGTCACGCTGTACAGCGAAACCCATTAAGGTCTTACAGTTTACTGTTGGAGAAGTCAGGGAAGGTGCAGACTACAAACTCCGTGTTACTGCACTCAATGCAGCTGGCGAAGGACCACCTGGGGAAACTGAACCCGCAACAGTTGCAGAACCTAAAGGTATTGCAATTGTATTATTTTTAAGAAATGCCCAGCTGCTTAAAAGGTGGGTTTAAATGCCTCCCTTCAACTAATGAACTGTTTCTCTTTCTTCCACAGAGCCTCCCACTGTTGAGCTGGACGTTTCTGTGAAAGCAGGCATTCAGGTCATGGCTGGGCAGACTATTAAAATTCCTGCTACTGTGACAGGACGTCCTACTCCCACCATTGTATGGGCTGTGGAGGAGGGTGAATTAGACAAAGATCGAGTTGTTATTGAAAATGTTGGCACAAAATCTGAGTTAACCATTAAGAATGCATTGAGAAAAGACCATGGAAGATATGTAATTACTGCTACCAATAGCAGTGGTTCGAAATCTGCAGGAACCAGAGTAGAAGTATTTGGTAAGAAAAATATTTTCTCAAATTAAATAAGCTTTTCTTTTGGTCGGTATGGGCTTTACCTTACTTGTTTGATTTTGTTTTTCAGATGTTCCTGGACCAGTCCTTGACCTAAAGCCAGTGGTCACAAACAGAAAGATGTGTTTGCTTAACTGGTCTGATCCTGAAGATGATGGTGGCAGTGAAATCACAGGCTTCATTGTTGAAAGGAAGGATGCCAAAATGCATACATGGAGACTAGCTGTAGACACAGACAGATCTAAATGTGATATTACAGGTCTAATTGAAGGGCAAGAATATAAATTCCGTGTTAGTGCCAAGAACAAATTTGGTACTGGTCCACCGGTTGAAATAGGACCCATTCTTGCAGTTGATCCATTAGGTAAGATTAATAACTTTACAGGGTTTTTAAAAAGAAAAAATTAATGTCAGATTAATAAGACAATATTGTTGTCTTTCTATACAGAAAGTGTGCTTATTTTTAAACTGCGTGGATAGGCATCTGCCTTAGATTCATTATTTCAGTCAGATTTCTGATTCAGTTCTCTGAAGCTAATGTGGTTCTTTATATAGCAAAATACTGGTGCCTGCTGAGACACTGCTTGTTACGTTTTTCTCCACATACACGAGAAACTTTAGACTATCCATAATCATGCTCCGATTCTTTGCATGCGAAAACTATGGTTTTAAAAGGCCAGAGCCACTGCATTCATATGATTTAAAATTCTCTGACTTTTTTGTTTTCTTTTCTTGTAATTTATCTGTGTTAATAGGTCCTCCAACAGCACCTGAGAGGTTCATGTACACAGAGAGGACAAAGTCATCCATTACACTTGATTGGAAGCCTCCACGCAGTGATGGTGGCAGTCCCATCCTAGGATATATTGTTGAGAAGAGGAGACATGATTCAAAAGACTATGAAAGAGTTAATGCAAGGCTCTGTCCAAAAACGTCTCTTCTCGTTGAAAAACTGGATGAACTTCATATGTATGAATTCCGTGTGAAAGCTGTCAATGAGATTGGAGAAAGTGAGCCATCACTGCCCCTCAATGTAGTTATACAGGATGATGAAGGTATATCAGCTTTAAAGAAGTCCATATAAATATCTTCAGAACACTTCAAGGCAATTTCTCTGTTTCATCTCCATTTTCACTCTGTCACTTTCCTTCTTTTCAGTACCTCCAACTGTTACATTGCGTTTGGCTGTGAGAGGAGATACCATCAAAGTCAAGGCAGGAGAACCAGTTAACATTCCTGCTGATGTAACAGGTCTGCCAATGCCAAAGATTGAATGGGACAAGAATGAAGTTTTAATTGACCAAACATCCAATGCACTTAAGATAACCAAGGAAGAGGTATCTAGAAGTGAGGCAAAAACTGAACTTATCCTGCCTGCAGCAGTGAGGGATGATAAAGGAACTTATACTGTGAGAGCGTCCAATCGTCTTGGCGTTGCATTTCGCAATGTGCATGTCGAAGTGTATGGTAAGGATGCAACATTTTAATAAAATGACAGCTAATAAAATGGCTTTGCCTTTTTTTTAATGTAGTTCCATGCTCCATTGCTTTCATACAGATCGTCCTTCTCCACCAAGAAATCTTGCTGTTTCTGATATTAAGGCAGAATCATGCTATTTAACATGGGATGCACCTCTTGATAATGGTGGTAGTGAAATTACCCATTACATTATTGAAAAACGTGATGCTAGTAAGAAGAAATCTGAGTGGGAAGAAGTCTCCAAAGGCGCTGTAGAGAGAAGATTTGGGGTAATTTATAAACTATCTTTATTAAATATTTTAGTATGCATAAAAAATAACAATATTACATATGTAATGGAAACTGCCACTTGCGTAGGTGCCTGTGCTCATGTTCCATTTAGACTCCAGAATTACTGAATGAATGTTTCCCATCCATGTATCTGTGTTATCCCTCATATGACAAAACAAAAGAAATTGTTCACTTTTGCTACTTAACCTCAGCTGAGCTAGAGAGAAGACACCTTTCTTTACATTTTCCAGAATTACTCAGTTTTTTACCAAATGCAAGAACAAACATAATGACATTTTTATTTATGTTCGGTTCTATGAGCATGAAATAAGAGTATCCTTAGGACATCACATAGAACTGTGTACAGAAATATAGGTTATCTCAGTGAGATTGCAAGATACAATTTAAAGTGAAAAAGTCTGCATAACTCCAAAGAAGTTGAATCAGAAAGTAGCCAAGTATTGATTTAAATCCTCTTTTTCAGGTATGGAATCTTGCAACAAATGAAAAATATCAATTTAGGGTCCGGGCTGTAAACAAATACGGAATAAGTGATGAATGCCTCTCGGAGAAAGTTGTTATTAAGGATCCCTATGGTCTTCCTGGACCTCCTGGAAAGCCAAAAATTTTAGATCGCACCAGATCGTCTATGTTGGTGACGTGGGAGCCTCCTTTGGACAATGGTGGCAGCCCAATAACTGGCTATTGGTTGGAGAAGAGAGAGGTGGGAGGTGTCTACTGGGCACGTGTCAACAGGGCTCCAGTAACAAAACCATCAGTAAAAGGTCTAGAGCACAATGTGCTTCGTTTGGCTGAAGGTGTTGAATACCAGTTTAGAGTTATGGCTGAAAATCTTGCTGGAATTGGCCCTCCCAGTGAACCATCAGATCCAGCTTTGGCAGCAGATCCCATATGTAAGTATATCATTTGTATGACTATGTTAGAGGACTGTATCACAGCAGAACAAAAAATGTGCTACTATTACTTATTTTTAATTTATTAATGAAAATTAATTATTAACAGTGAAGTATTAATTTATTATCATTAATCAAAGGCTTTGTTTGCATTAAACCTAAGAGAATATATTGACACAAAGTTTCCTGATTTTAAAATTTTAAAAATAATTAGCTTTGATTTTCATTTTTTACCTCTTTTATGTACCTAATACTGTGATTACACCAGTGTAGGCATTGCCAAATAAACTTCAGAATCATATTTTTATAGCATTGTTTTACTTTACTATTAAACAGTTCAATATTTATGCCTTGTACCTTAAGTATCCCTTGCTAGTATATGTAATGTATGTAATTAGTATGCACATTCTAGGATATACACTCAATATGCAGGTAAAGAAATGAAAATACTTGCATTCTTCTAGAAACTATCTAGAAAAATATAGGAAGACACTAACAGTCAGGTAATTTTTACTTGCTCTGGTTTTGCCAGTTGTGCCTGGTCCGCCATCTTGCCCAGAGGTCAAAGACAAAACCAAATCATCTGTAGCACTTGCATGGAAGCCTCCTCAAAAGGATGGTGGGAGTCCTATAAAAGGATATATTGTTGAAATGCAAGATGAAGGTAGTACTGAGTGGAAGAAGGTGAATGAAGGAGACAAACTCTTTCCTACTTGTGAATGTGTTGTTCCCAACTTGAAAGAGCTCAGAAAATACCGATTTAGGGTGAAAGCTGTAAATGCTGCTGGAGAATCAGAACCAAGTCCTGCAACATCAGAGATACCTGTCCAAGATATTCTAGGTAAGAGTTCTGAGAACTGATTTAGGTATTTGTATCTAAATGCCACTTACTGCTGTGAGTGTTCAAAAAGAATGCCAAGCAGGCCAAAGTCAAAACAGAATAAACAAGAATGTAGGAAAAGATTGACATACATTTTTGAAAGTGTCGTGGTGTCCATTACCAGGGAATGCTCCATTAGGAAACTGATGAGCACCTACAGTCATACTAATGAAATACTGTTTATTTCATGAAGAATTTACAGCAACAGATTTTTCTATTTTTATAATTCCCAGTTTCCTTTTTGCATGGCCAACCCTTCTCACATGAACATGCATTCCACATGTTTCTGGGGGATTTCAGCTCAGTGATGATGGAAGTTTACTTTCAATAGCTCTTAAAATTTATATATTTAAATATTTTTGCAGAGGAACCAGAAATCTTCCTTGATCTTGGAGCGCAGGATTTGCTCTCTTGTCGTGCTGGCACAACAATTAAAATCCCAGCTGTTATCAAAGGTCGTCCAGTTCCAAAAACATTTTGGGAGTACGAAGGAAAAGCAAAAACAGCAGCAAAGGTTAGTAAAAGTAATAGCTTTTTTTTTCTACACCTGTTTCTAGGCATTTAAGCCTATTCCCTTTTAAATTTATATTATTTCCCTTTGTTTATAGGAGGGAGGTCATAATGTACCTGAAGAAGCTCAGGTAAAGCAAGCAATTTTTTTAACCTCGGTACTGTTGCATTTTTGAAACATAAATATTCAAAGTTGATCTATAACTTCTCTTTCTTCCTATAATACACAGGTGAAAGCAACTGATACACGTTCAGAGATTATCATCCCTGAATGCAACAGAAGTCATTCTGGCCGATACAGTATTACAGCAAAGAACAAAGCAGGACAAAAAACAGTGCATGTCAGAGTCAATGTTCTTGGTATGGCTTGCATATATTGAAGTATCCATATATTAGGGGGGGGTTTAAATTTTTTTTTTTTAAATATATTTTTCTACATACTTATGTAAAATTATGTCTGTTGTGCTTTTATCTTAACAGATGTCCCTGGTCCACCAAAAGACCTGAAAGTAAGTGATATCACAAGAGGTAGCTGTAAACTTTCATGGAAGATGCCAGATGATGATGGTGGAGATAGAATCAGAGGCTATGTTATAGAGAAAAGAAATATTGATGGGAAGGCCTGGACTAAAGTCAATCCAAACTGTGGCAGTACTTCCTTTGTGGTACCTGATCTCATAGCTGGCCAAGAGTATTTCTTCCGGGTACGTGCAGAAAACCGTTTTGGAGTTGGCCCTCCTGCAGAAACCGTCCAGCGGACCACAGCCAGGGATCCAATCCGTAAGTAAAACTCAAACAAATTCTTTAAAACCAGATGATACTGTATAGTGGATTTATTCACACTTCTGTTTTGGTTGTGAAGATCCTCCTGATCCACCTATTAAACTGAGGATTGGCCTTGTAACCAAGAACACAGTGAGCCTGACTTGGAAACCACCAAAGAATGATGGTGGAGCTCCTGTTACACATTATAATGTTGAATGTCTCCGCTGGGATCGTACTGGAGAAGTGAAAGAGTCTTGGAAGCAATGCAACAGACGTGACGTGGAAGAAACAAAGTTTACTGTTGAGGATCTTGTAGAAGGTGGAGAATATGAATTCAGAGTCAAAGCTGTAAATATAGCAGGTCCTAGCAGACCTTCAGCCACTGTTGGCCCACTTGTTGTCAAAGACCAGACATGTAAGTACTGATACTAGTAAATACAAATTCCATTTTAAAATTATGAAGTATTTTGGTATGCTATTTTTTCAACATTTTGTTGTAGGTCCACCATCTATTGAGCTCAAAGAATTCATGGAAGTTGAAGAAGGAACAGATGTTAAAATCGTGGCCAAGATAAAGGGTGTACCCTTCCCCACATTAACATGGCTAAAAGCTTCTCCAAAGAAACCAGATGACAAATCACCAGTGGTGTATGATCAACATGTCAACAAGATCGTTGATGAAGATACTTGCACTTTATTGATCCAACAGTCCCGCAGAAATGATACAGGCTTATATACTATAACAGCTGTAAATAATCTGGGAACTGCTTCAAAGGAGATGCGGCTGAATGTTCTGGGTACATAAAAAGAACTCTTACAATCACATTAATTGGTAGCATTCATTAGATAATTGATTAATTCTTCTTTATTAAAATATATCTTTTAGGTCGTCCTGGACCTCCAGTAGGACCTATTAAATTTGAATCCATTTTGGCTGATAAAATGACAATATCATGGCTTCCTCCATTAGATGATGGTGGTTCTAAGATTACAAACTATGTTATAGAGAAAAAAGAAGCAAATAGGAAGACATGGGTACCCGTTACTAATGAGCCTAAGGAATGCATATTCACTGTTCCCAAGTTGATGGAAGGCCATGAATATGTGTTCCGCATTATGGCCCAAAACAAATATGGTATTGGAGAACCTTTGGATAGTGAGCCAGAAACAGCACGAAACCTTTTCAGTAAGTAGAAATAAGCTTTCAAGTGATGTCAGTTTTTTCCATAAGCTGGTATGTGTGGAGCATCTGTTAAATACCACTACTACTTTCTCTCTTCACTAAGTTTTCTAGAATAGCTTGAAAAGTTTTAGCAGTAGTGCCTGGTTCTTAAAAGCGTGTGTAGTGCTTAAAAATATTTTTCTCCCTCCTTGTGTGATATTAAAATACAATCTCAGTATTTTTAAGGCTTAAATATACAAATAAGTGTTTATCTGATAAGATTCAGGCTATTCTATTGTATTTGAGACATTATTAACCTCGTAGACCAGGAAGAATCAATTTCCTGCCTTCAGTTTTGAAAGATAAATTAGAAAGATTAGCTCTGACATAGAAGGAATGTTAGGCTGGCAAGAGAAAATGGTTCTTAAAACAGCAAGTGTTACGCTGGGCACTAAACTGAGGTAGTGATCCAGAAAGGCTAGAAAAAAAAAATCTGATGATTTTTATTTGAAGGAAAGGTATTTTTCACAGAATTATGTGTATGTGAATAGGAGTGAGAAACTGAACGAGGGAAGAAATCTTGTGCAGATGGGTAACTACCTAGTGCAGTGGTGACCATGTGAGTGCATAGCTTTTTTGCCCTTACCTGTTTCCATATATCTTTAATGTAATTTTCTACAAGCTATGTGTGAATTTTTTTCCCCTCAGCTGTCCCTGGACCTTGTGACAAGCCAACAGTTAGCAGTATAACACGTGACTCAATGACTGTAAACTGGGAAGAACCAGAGCATGATGGTGGCTCTCCTATTACTGGTTACTGGTTGGAGCGCAAAGAGACCACCGGAAAAAGATGGACCAGGGTTAACAGAGATCCTATCAAGCCTATGACACTGGGTGTTTCATACAAAGTTACAGGTCTTATTGAAGGCTCTGAATATCAGTTCCGTGTTTCAGCTATCAATGCGGCTGGTGTTGGCCCACCAAGCATGCCATCTGATCCAGCAATTGCTAGAGATCCTATTGGTAAATATTTTAAATTATTTTTTTTCTAAATTTGAAAATATTCAAATAAGGACATATAATATATTGTTATGCTGTATGATGATATTTTTCAGCCCCACCTGGCCCTCCTACACCAAAAGTTACTGATTGGACAAAGTCTTCTGTAGACTTGGAGTGGACTCCACCAGTAAAGGATGGTGGTTCTAGAGTCACTGGCTACATTGTTGAGTTTAAAGAGGAAGGAAAGGAAGAATGGGAACGGGTAGGTTGAAAACCGTTACAGAATCTGCACTTCTTCTCTCTGTGTCTATCAAAATTAGTTGCTCCAGAAAAAAAATATTTTCTTTAAAAATTTTTACTGTTCAAGTTATTTTGTAAAAGTTTGCACCATGATTATCTTCATATATTTAAAATACAAGACCAAACTTGCCATTCCTCAATATTAAGTTAACTTTGCAATCACCAGATGTAGAATTTTATAATTTTTATTTAAAGATGTGGGAATATATGTAGGTAATATCTGATAAAAAAAACCCCAGAAGACCAAGTTAGAACTGTCAGAAAAGTAGTCCTCACTGGTATCAGACAGTGCCAAAGCATTTACAACTACTATGTCTCTACATTTTCCTCGTTTTTGTCAATAGTGCATTACTGAAAATTTAACTGGTGCACACCTTGGCTATTTTTTATATCTCCATAAACATATGGGTGCATTTTTAGTAAGACCTACATTTCGTATACTGTTTCCAGGTAAAGAGACTTTATATTGGGTTTTGAAAAGAAAAGAACAGAATTCCCTTTTTATGTTGCTCTCACTTATATGAGTTTATGTGTCCAAAAATACATGTAATTCTTCTGAGACCAGACTACTGTAATTGCTGTGACAACCTTCTATGTTAGAATACATTAGAAAAAAGACGAATCTTCAGAATAGCTTGTAGGTCCGTGTCCTATATTTCTTTGAAAATTTCTGAAGAATTCTGTGTGGGCTAGATCCATGTATGCTTAATACTGTTGTGTGCTTGTAAATCTGAAATAATATCTAATGTAAGATTTGTTTCAAACTCTACAAAGAAATTGATAATATCTTGATGTTTGCTGACGTTACAATGATTTTTCCAGGTAAAAGATAAAGAAATTAGAGGAACCAAGTTCGTTGTGACAGGATTAAAAGAAGGCTGTTTTTACAAATTTAGAGTTAGAGCAGTAAATGCTGCTGGCATCGGAGAGCCTGGAGAAGTTACAGACATTATTGAAATGAAGGACAGAATTGGTATTTATCATTTTGATTTGCATTTTTAGTACCTCTAACCCAAAGTAAGAAAAAAAATTCATTGACTTTTTTGTTCTCTTCTCTCAGTGGCTCCTGATATTAATTTGGATGCAAGTGTCAGGGACAGAATTGTTGTTCATGCTGGAGGAGTAATTCGGATCATAGCATATGTCTCAGGAAAACCACCACCAACAGTGACTTGGAGCAGGGATGAGCAAGCTTTGCCAGAAGAAGCCAAAATTGAAGAAACAGCTATTAGTTCTTCTTTAGTCATCAGGAATTGCAAAAGGAGTCACCAGGGTTTATACACGCTTCTTGCTAAAAATGACGGTGGTGAGAGGAAGAAGACAATTATTGTTGATGTGCTAGGTAAATTGCAACTTCAGTTCTTGTGAACAAGTACAATTTCATAAGATTCAGCATGTGTGATTCAATACTCCATTTTTTTCTTTGCTTTCAGATGTGCCAGGCCCAGTTGGAATGCCACTCCTTACGGAGAATCTAACCAACGACTCTTGTAAATTGTCATGGTTTACTCCAGAAGATGATGGTGGTTCTCCTATTACCAACTATATAATTGAAAAACGTGAATCTGACCATAGAGCTTGGACTCCAGTGACCTACACAGTTACAAGACAGAATGCTACTATTCAGGGACTCATTCAAGGGAAAGCCTACTTTTTCCGAATTGCAGCTGAGAATATAATTGGCATGGGTCCTTTCACAGAAACAACAAAAGAGATTCTCATTAGAGATCCAATAAGTAAGAATATTTTTGAGTTTGGATAACTGTCATATGAGATTAATACACAGGAAGATTCTGAATATGCAGAAAAATGAATCTACCTTATTTTTACCTTATTCACAGCTGTTCCTGACCGTCCAGAAGACCTGGAAGTAAAAGCAGTTACCAAGAACTCTGTTACACTAACTTGGAACCCTCCAAAATATAATGGAGGCTCAGATATCACCATGTATGTTCTAGAGAGCCGTCTCATTGGAAAAGACAAATTCCACAAAGTTACAAAGGAGAAAATGCTTGATAGGAAATTCACTGTAGAAGGCTTGAAAGAGGGTGACACCTATGAGTATCGTGTGAGTGCTTGCAATATTGTAGGGCAAGGCAAGCCATCATTTTGCACTAAACCAATCACGTGCAAGGATGAAATTGGTGCGTTTCTTTCTCATATTTCTTTTTAAAATAGTAATTACGTTTACTGATTCCTTACTTGTTCATATTAATATTGCTGACATTTGTGGGCATTGTGTATTTTAATATTGTCTTTCAGCTCCTCCAACACTTGACCTTGACTTTAGAGACAAGCTTATTGTCCGAGTTGGTGAAGCTTTCAGCTTGACTGGACGTTACTCAGGCAAGCCTGCACCAAAGGTTACTTGGCTAAAGGATGATACTGTTCTGAAAGAAGATGACCGAACAAAGATCAAGACAACTCCTACAACTCTTTGTTTGGGGATTCTAAAATCTGTCCGTGAAGACACAGGCAAATATTGTGTTACTGTAGAAAACAGCACAGGATCAAGAAAAGGATTTTGTCAAGTTAATGTTGTTGGTAGGTTTTACTGAACAACAATAATCCCTGGGATTTTTATTAGTGATTAGAATTCATTGTATTTTATAAAATTTAAGTATTGAAATGTGTTCTTTATTACAATAATTTTATTTACTGCATTCTGAATTATACTAAAAAGCTATTTATTAATTTTGAGCACATATTTAACTCTGAATTAGTTAATTCAGCATAAATAATTTAATGTCTCTACATGCATTTAGAGAATGTCAACACTGTAGAAAATGTTAATCACCAAATACATTATAAGTATAAAGGAATTAATTCCAGTATGTCAAACACATAGGAATAGCCCCGAAGTCTTGATTCCTTATTAAAACTGTGATGTCAAGTTTCTAATCTTATACTATATTTGCTGTATTGACACTGTTTAATCTAAGTTGTCTTGTGAAGTTCATTAAAAAGCATGGTTATGCTTCATTTTTTCTTGAACAGATCGCCCATCACCTCCAGTAGGCCCAGTTATATTTGATGAAGTCTTTAAAGATCATATGGTAGTTTCCTGGAAACCTCCGTTAGATGATGGAGGCAGTGAAATTACAAATTACATAATTGAGAAGAAGGATACGCACAAAGACTTGTGGATGCCAGTTACATCTGCCACAGTAAAGACAACATGCAAAATTCCCAAGCTGCTTGAAGGAAGAGAATATCAAATTCGAATTTATGCTGAAAATCTTTATGGCATAAGTGATCCTCTCATCTCTGATGAGATGAAAGCCAAGGACCGTTTCCGTAAGTTTTTCATTTGCAATTTTATTTGGATACTCCAATCTTTATTCTGTTTGTAATGCTCATACACTCTTCTTTTCTCCTCACCCTAGGTGTTCCTGATGCACCTGAGCAACCAATCATTAAGGATGTAACCAAAGACTCTGCAGTAGTGGTTTGGAACAAACCATATGATGGAGGCAAGCCAATAACAAACTATATTGTAGAAAAGAAGGAAACAATGGCTACAAGATGGGTCAGAGTTACCAAAGACCCAATTTTCCCTGGTACAAAGTTCAAAGTACCTGATCTCCTTGAAGGCTGTCAATATGAATTCCGTGTTTCAGCAGAAAATGAAATTGGCGTTGGTGATCCTAGTCCACCATCAAAGCCAATTTTTGCTAGAGATCCAATCGGTAAAGTATCACATTTCATTTCTCATTGAAATTTTAATGCGCTTAGTTTCAGTTAGGAAATTATTCTAATAATTTCTTTTTTTTCTCCCATTTCTTTATTTTTTTGCTTTTTTAACAGCAAAACCAAGTCCACCTGTTAATCCAGAAGCAGTAGATAAAACTAAAAATTCAGTTGATTTATCTTGGCAACCACCACGCCATGATGGAAATGGCAAGATAATTGGCTACCTTATAGAGTATCAGAAAGTTGGAGATGAAGAATGGAAACAGGCTAATCTTACAGCAGATTCTTGTCCTGAAACAAACTACAAAGTCACTGGTCTTACTGAGGGATTAACCTATAAATTCAGGGTCAAGGCAGTCAATGCAGCAGGCGAATCTGATCCAGCGCATGTTCCTGATCCAGTAGAAGTAAAGGACAGGCTTGGTGAGTTTAATAAAATCAGATAAGTTTATCTAAGAACAGACATTTTTTTCCTCATTTTGTAAAAACTTATGTTTCTTGTTCCAGAACCTCCTGAGTTAATACTTGATGCTAATATGGCCCGAGAACAGCATGTAAAAGCTGGAGATACCCTGAGACTTAGTGCTGTTATTAAAGGTGTTCCATTCCCAAAAGTTACTTGGAAGAAAGAAGATCATGAGGTGTCACCTAAAGCTGATATTGAGGTTACAGGAGCTGGCAGTAAACTTGAAATCCGTAACACTGTCCATGAAGATGGTGGAATGTACTCGCTGACAGTTGAAAATCCAGCTGGTTCAAAGACTGTTTCAGTAAAAGTTGTGGTCTTAGGTAATCTTTCTGTGTTCCTTCTGTACAGCATCTTTTTACTCTATAATTGGCAATTAAGAAATAAAGGAATTTCTGAAAAATATCTATAAACCAATTTATAAAAAATACACAGTAGAAAGAGGACTAAAAATTCTATAAAATATAATATAATTTATCTTGACATTTACAAAGTTTTATAAGAAATACTGGTTGCCAAATAAATAATGGATTCCATTTTTATCAATGTTAGATAAGCCTGGTCCACCCAGAAATCTGAACATCAGTGATGTTAGAAGCGACTCTTGCTATATCACTTGGATGGAACCAGAAGATGATGGCGGCTCTGTCATTACCAACTACGTGGTGGAGAGGAAAGATGTAGCTTCTGCACAGTGGGTAGCCATCTCATCATCCTCCAAGAAACGCAGTCATATGGCTAAATATCTGATGGAAGGCACTCAGTATCTCTTCCGAGTAGCAGCTGAGAATCAATATGGTAGAGGTCCATATGTGGAAACACTTAAGCCTATCAAAGCTATAGATCCACTGCGTAAGTGTTTTTCAGTGGTATGATTTGTTTTGTTAATATGGGATTTGGTAATTTTGAGGTTGTCCTGTTGGTATGAACATAATACACTGGTACCATAGATTTTTCATCCTAGTAACCATTTTGGTTTTGTATTTTAAAAGATCCTCCAGGGCCACCAAAGAATCTGCATCATGTAGATGTTGACAAGACTGAAGTTTCCCTTGTTTGGAATCGACCAGATCGTGATGGTGGTGCTGAGATAACTGGGTATTTGGTGGAATATCAAGAAGATGGTGCAGATGAATGGACAAAGTTCCAGACAGTCCCTATGCTAGACTGTGTTGTTACAGGCCTACAGAAAGGAAAAATATACAAATTCCGTGTGAAAGCCCAGAACATTGTTGGTCTTAGCCTTCCGGATACAACTATACCAATAGAGTGCCAAGAAAAACTAGGTAATTTTTGATTTTTCGTGTTGTTTCACTGATTCTTTCTCTTTTTCTATAAGCATTTGCCCTAAAAACATAATTTCCATTTTTGTCTAATTTCAGTACCTCCATCTGTGGATCTAGATGTGAAGTTAATTGAAGGTCTTGTTGTTAAAGCTGGCACCACAGTGCACCTTCCAGCGATTATGAGAGGTGTGCCAGTTCCCACAGCAAAATGGGTTACTGATGACACTGAAATTAAACCAGATGGCAAATACAAGATTGAGACTGACAATTACTCGACTGTGCTTACTATCAAAGACTGTGTAAGAAAAGATACGGGAGAATATCTACTCACAGTATCTAATGCAGCTGGCAGCAAAACTGTGGCTCTGCACCTTACAGTTTTGGACGTTCCAGGCCCACCAACTGGTCCTATTAATATTCTTGAAGTAACACCAGAATATATGGTTATTTCTTGGCGCCCTCCTAAAGATGATGGTGGGAGTCCTATAATTAATTATATTGTTGAGAAGCGTCAGTCAAAGAAAGAAACTTGGGGAGTGGTTAGCTCTGGAACAAGTCACACAAAAATTAAGGTTCCACGTCTGCAGAAAGGCTGTGAATATATTTTCCGCGTTCGTGCAGAAAATAAGATAGGCATTGGTGCACCTCTGGATTCAGAACCAACAGTTGCTAAATACATGTTCGATCCACCATCCCCACCTGGTAAACCAACTGTTTATGATATTACAGAAAATGCTGCAACAGTGTCTTGGACCCTACCAAAATCTGATGGTGGAACTCCAATAACTGGTTATATACTTGAACGTCGGGAAGCATCTGGTAAATGGGTGCGTGTCAATAAGTCACCCATACTTGATATGAAATACAGAGTCACTGGTCTTTTTGAAGGTAACACATATGAATTCAGAGTTTTTGCAGAAAATATGGTGGGCTTAAGCAAACCATCTCCAAGCTCTGATCCAATAAAAGCATCACGTCCTATCACTCCTCCTGGACCACCTATAAATCCAAAATTAAAAGACAAAACTAAAGAATCAGCTGATCTTGTGTGGACAAAACCTCTCAAGGATGGTGGCAGCCCAATTCTGGGATACATTGTGGAATGTCAGAAAACTGGAACTACACAGTGGAATAGGATTAATAAGGATGAACTCATTAGACAGTGTGCTTTCAGAGTACCTGGATTAATAGAAGGAAATGAATATAAGTTCCGAATAAAAGCTGTCAACATTGTGGGAGAGGGAGAACCAAGAGAACTACCAGAAACTGTACTTGCAAAGGATATTCTTGCTCCTCCAGAAATAAGCCTAGATGTGACCTGTCGAGACTTAATTACTGTCCGAGTAGGTCAAACAATACGTATTACTGGTAAGGTAAAAGGTAGACCAGATCCTGAAATAACATGGTCTAAAGATGGCAAAGTACTAGTCCAAGAAAAGCGTGTTGAAATACTTCATGATCTACCTAACGTTGAACTGCAAGTGAAAGAAGCCAAAAGATCTGATCATGGCAAATATATAATAGCAGCTAAGAACAGCTGTGGACAGGCTCAGGCTTTTGCTGTTGTTAATGTACTTGACAGACCTGGACCATGTCAGAACCTGAAAATAAGCTATGTCACAAAAGACTCTTGTATGATCTCTTGGGAGAGTCCAGTGGATAATGGTGGCTCTGAAATTACAAATTACATAGTAGAATACCGTCAACCAAATCAGAGGGGATGGTCAATTGTCTCCTCTGATATTACTAAACGATTAGTAAAGGCAAATCTTGTAGAGAACCGGGAATACTTCTTCAGAGTTTGCGCAGAGAACAAAATAGGTCCAGGTCCTTGCATTGAGACCAAGACTCCTATCCTTGCTATCAATCCTATTGACAAGCCTGGAGAGCCAGAAAATCTTCACATTGCAGAGAAAGGAAAGACATTTGTGTATCTGAAATGGAGAAGGCCAGATTATGATGGTGGAAGTCCCAATTTAAGTTATCATGTTGAGAGAAAACTGAAAGATTCAGATGAATGGGAAAGAGTTCACAAAGGCAGCATTAAGGAAACACACTACATGGTAGATAAATGTGTGGAAAATAAAATTTACCAGTTCCGAGTTCAAACCAAGAATGAGGCCGGTGAAAGTAACTGGGTAAAAACAGCTGAAGTTGTTGTGAAGGAAGATCTCCAGAAACCAGTGCTAGATTTGAAGTTAAGTGGGGTTCTAACTGTGAAAGCAGGTGACCCAATTAGAATTGAGGCTGGAGTCAGAGGAAAACCACAGCCTGAAGTTGTTTGGACGAAAGACAAAGATGCCACAGATCTCACCAGATCTCCAAGAGTCAGTATTGAAACAACTTCTGACACATCTAAGTTTGTTCTCACAAAATCAAGGCGTACTGATGGTGGGAAATATGTGATTACTGCAACTAATGCAGCTGGTAGCTTTGTAGCATATGCTACTGTTACTGTCTTGGATAAACCAGGTCCTGTACGAAACTTGAAAGTCACTGACATTTCAAGCGATAGATGTACTGTTACATGGGATCCTCCAGAAGATGATGGTGGTTGTGAAATACAGAACTACATCCTGGAAAAATGTGAAAGCAAGCGTATGGTTTGGTCTACATACTCTTCCTCTGTCCTAACAAACTATGCAAAAGTGACACGCCTCATTGAAGGTAATGAATATATATTCAGAGTGCGTGCAGAGAATAAAATGGGCACTGGTCCACCAACAGAAACACATCCAATTGTTGCAAAAACAAAATACGATAGACCTGGACGCCCCGACCCTCCAGATGTCACAAGAGTTAGCAAAGAAGAGATGACTGTAGTTTGGAATCCACCAGAATATGATGGTGGCAAATCAATTACAGGATACATTTTAGAGAAGAAAGAGAAACGGTCACTAAGATGGGTTCCTGTGACTAAAACGCCAATCCCAGAGAGACGCAAGAAGGTTACTAATCTCTTCCCTGGTCATGAATACCAGTTCCGCGTCAGTGCTGAAAATGAAGTTGGACTTGGAGAACCAAGCTTGCCATCAAGACCTGTAATAGCCAAAGACCCAATAGGTAAAATACCATTGAATTTTTCTGTATTATTTCAATGTTAACATAACAGATTGCTAAATTGTACAGCTGTGTTCTAATCTGTAATTTTTACTGTTTTACAGAACCACCTGGTCCTCCCACAAACCTGAGAGTGGTTGACAGCACAAAGACTTCCTTAACTCTTGGCTGGGGAAAACCAGTGTATGATGGTGGTGCTCCAATTATTGGATATGTTGTGGAAATGAGACCAAAAGTTGAGGGTGCTGATCCTGAAGCAGGATGGAAACGATGTAATGTTGCTGCTCAAGTTATTCATACAGAATTCACAGCTACCAGCCTGGATGAGAAGCAATTATATGAGTTCAGGGTTTCTGCCCAAAATCAGGTTGGCCTTGGCCGACCAGCAGAATTGAAAGAAGCTGTGTCTCCCAAGGAAATTCTTGGTGAGTTTTCCCATCCTCTTTTGTGATGTTTACATGCAACCTTTATTTGCTTTAGGCTTATTTTATTTCATGTGCAAAACTTTGCATTTTATTTCTTTGTCTTTCAGAACCTCCTGAGATTGAGTTGGATGCAAGCATGAGAAAGTTAGTCACAGTCAGAGCAGGATGCCCCATTAGACTTTTTGCCATTATTAGGGGTCGCCCAGCACCAAAAGTCACCTGGAGGAGAATGGGCATTGATAATGTTATCAGAAAAGGACAAGTTGATCTGGTTGACACTATGGCCTTCTGTGTTATTCCTGATTCAACACGTGATGACTCAGGCAAATATTCCTTGACACTTGTTAATGCAGCTGGAGAAAAGGCTGTATTTGTGAACGTCAGAGTTCTGGGTAAGTAATGAGAGAAGTACCTCAAGACAATTTTATAAGTATTTTGAACGTTTCTTGCAGGAATATTTATGACCCCCAGGTGTGACAGTTTTTGAGCACAACTTTATCACCCAACACTAATTCCCTCCATATAGAAAGCTTTTAGCCCCCTTTAATTTTAACTTACTGAAGAAGAAAATACTAAAATAAATTGAAATTTCTTCATAGATACTCCTGGACCTGTGTCAGACTTCAAGGTTTCAGATGTCACCAAGATGTCATGCCATCTTTCATGGGCACCTCCAGAGAATGATGGGGGTAGCCCAGTGACTCATTACATCCTGCAGAAACGGGAGGCTGACAGGAAGACCTGGGCAACAGTCACAGCAGAACTAAAGAAAACTAGTTTTCAAATAGCGAACCTTGTACCTGGGAATGAATATTACTTTAGAGTAACAGCAGTAAATGAATATGGGTCAGGTGTTCCAAGTGACATACCAAAACCAGTTCTAGCATCAGATCCTCTAAGTGAGTATGCCTTCATGTATATTTTATGTTTGCTTTCATGGACATTTTCTGTTTGTTTTTCTCTAATTTTAGTAAGATTTTGCAATTTTTGAGTTAGTGCTTCTAAACTGAACAATGCTGCTAACTACTCAAGGATAAACATAACTATTTCTGTGTCAGTTTCTTTCAAATAATATGACCAATGAATATAGTACCTTTGAAATTATTACGAGTTTCGCTCATTTCTATAATGTCCTTGTTGAATTAGGATGGATAGCATCCAATATTCAAGAGTAAAAAAATCTTGGAAATTCAGTGCTTAACATGTTTCTTTTTTTTCCCGAAAAGGTGAACCTGATCCACCAAGAAAACTTGAAGTTACTGAAATTACAAAGAATAGTGCTACTTTAGGCTGGCTGCCACCACTGCGCGATGGAGGCTCTAAAATTGATGGATACATTGTTAGCTACAAAGAACATGATCAACCAGCAGATCGCTGGACGGAATATTCAGTTGTTAAAGATCTCTCCATTGTTGTAGCTGGTCTGAAAGAAGGAAAGAAGTACAATTTTAGAGTGGCAGCTAGAAATGCTGTAGGAGTAAGTTTGCCAATAGAAGCTGCAGGAGAATATGAAATTAAAGAACAACTCAGTAAGTAACAATTTAAATACTACTTAATATACTGCTTTAATAATGAAATGAGCGAGATTTACAGTTTTTTGAGTCACAGAAGGACATTTGCTTTATGGAGTTATCTGGAGGATTATGGTTAACTATGAATATTTTGACAGGTCAGAAAAAAGTGAGAGTTGACCACTAATTCAGAATTATTAAATAATTTTTCAGGTATGGTTTCAGTTGGAACCAGAAGATAAGAATAAGGGAGAAATAACAAATACCTTCAATGAAGTTTAAATGAAAGAGAAAAAGTGTCAGACTGGTAGTTTGAGAGATAAATGGGAAAGCGGGAGCTGTTTTAATATAAGAGAAAAGAAGTGGTTTATATTGTAAAGGTGGTTGAGAATATAAACAAAAATCAGGGAGGACAGGTTGGCCTATTTAAGGTGACAGGGTTCCTGAGGCACATGAAGATGTAGGGTAAGGGCAAGATGAGTAGAACCTTCTTAATTTGGGACATGGTAAGAGAAAGAGAAAGGTACAGAAACAGAAGAATGAAAACTAGTCAGTGGAAGGAAGTACACCAAACATGCTGCCAGGTTTGTTTTGGAAAAAAAAAATTGATTTTGTGCAAAAGAAGAAGTAGGAGAAAAATAATTCAAGGATACAGAAAGAGTGACTGTGCGAGCAGGTTTATCTCAGTGACAACTTCAGGTTTCTTCTCCTTCATGTTTGTCTTGTAGAAAGTCATCAATAAATGATTTTGCTTATTGGTTTCAGGTAAAAAGAGGATTTATATTTCATGCATTAATAGTGCACAAATCTCTACATAAATGTGTGTGAAGGCAATCCAAATTAATAAATATTCTCTTATAAACTGTACAGTAATGTAAAAGTAAGGCTGGAATGGATATTGTCACCTGCAGAAACTGAAGTTGTCCAGAAGTGGAACCTAAATTAAAGATTTTCTAGTCATTCCTACAGGTGATTCCACTTAAGAGAGAAGCAGAGAAGTTTCACATAAAAAAATAAGAAAAAGTAAATTAATATGTCACAGAAGTTGAATTTATTTGCCTCTGTGTGATTTTTTTTTACAGTCCCACCTAAGATTCTGATGCCTGATCATGTTCACATTAAAGCTGGAAAGAAACTGAGAATTGAAGCTCATGTATATGGGAAGCCTCAGCCAGTCTGTAAATGGTTGAAAGGAGATCAAGATGTAGTTACATCTAGTCGCCTTGCTGTGCATAAAGCAGAAAAGTCTTCTGTTCTTATCATTAAGGATGTGACTAGAAAAGATACTGATTTTTACACTCTTACTGCAGAAAATAGCTCTGGTACTGATAGTCAGAAAATCAGAGTGACAGTCATGGGTATGTTCCATTTGGTTGTTTTTCAGTCCAGCTTTATATAAAGCTGGTTTTAGTATATTCCAGTGGTTGCCATTTTCTTTCATCCGTTTTTTCTTAATATACTTGTTTTGTGCAGATAAACCAGGTCCGCCACAGCCTCCATTTGATATTTCTGAAATAGATGCTGATGCTTGCACTCTTTCATGGCACATACCTCTTGAAGATGGTGGCAGCAACATAACAAACTATGTAGTTGAGAAATGTGATGTAAGCCGAGGAGACTGGGTGACAGCTTTGTCTTCTGTCACAAAGACAAGCTGCAGAATTGGAAAACTGATTCCTGGAGAAGAGTATATGTTCCGTGTTCGTGCTGAAAATCGTTTTGGGATTTCTGAGCCACTTCCTTCTGGCAAGATGATTGCAAGGTTTCCATTTGGTATGCCAGTTTTTGATAGCAGCATTTCTCGATTTAATCTTCCTAGTAAGAAAACATACAATTGATACCTATCTTTGTATTTCTTTCTAGATGTTCCCAGTGAACCAAAGAATGCACGTATTACCAAGGTCAATAAGGACTGCATTTTTGTTGCTTGGGATAAACCAGACAGCGATGGAGGCAGTCCAATTACTGGTTATCTCATTGAGCGCAAAGAAAGGAACAGTTTGCTGTGGGTGAAGGCTAACGACACAGCTGTGCGCTCCACAGAATACCCTTGTGTGGGCCTCATAGAAGGTCTTGAGTATACTTTCCGAATTTATGCATTGAACAGAGCTGGAGCAAGTAAACCTAGTAAACCAACTGAGTTTGTCACAGCAAGAGCACCAGTTGGTAAGCCAATACCAATATTTTGCAACAGACTGTTTTTATGATAATTTTCAGTTTATCTGCAGCTTATTATGATCTTTAGTTTGCCCGTCTGCTTATATTTTCATGTTTACTATGACTTCGCTCTGATTGCACTGTCTAGGTATGCAGTAAGTAGGATCCAGTACTATTAAAGTCATTTTTTAATGTGTTAGCTCGTTTTTGGAAGAATATACTATAATATGTTTTTATTTGCCATAGATCCCCCTGGAAAACCTGAAGTTATTGATGTCACTAAGAGTACAGCATCACTGGTATGGACAAGGCCAAAGCATGATGGTGGTAGCAAACTTATTGGCTACTTTGTGGAAGCTTGCAAATTACCTGGTGATAAGTGGGTTCGGTGCAATACAACTCCACATCAAATACCCCTAGAAGAGTACACTGTGACTGGTTTGGAAGAAAATGCTCAGTACCAATTTAGAGCAATTGCCAAGACAGCAGTTAACATTAGCCGACCTTCAGAACCTTCTGATCCAGTGACCATTCATCCAGAAAATGGTAAGGAATGTAAAAGCATTTGATAGCTTTGGTAAGAGTCTATGCATGTTGGGAACTAACACTCGTGAAGAATGAGACGTTTATCTCTTACTAGATTGATTAACTCTTGGACTCTTTCCTTTCAGTTCCTCCCAGAATAGAGTTGGATCTGTCTATGCAATCACAGCTTACAGTAAAAGCTGGAACTAATGTGTGTCTGGAGGCAAATGTGTATGGCAAACCAATGCCAGCAATCACCTGGAAGAAAGAAGGAGAAGTTTTAAAGCCATCTGAAGGTGTTAAGATCACCACGAAGAGAAATCTTGCTACAGTTGAGTTGTTCAGTGTTAACAGGAAGCAAACAGGAGACTACACTATTACTGCTGAAAATGCAAGTGGATCAAAGTCAGCAACCATTAGGCTTAAAGTACTTGGTAAGCTAAAGACTGTCCATTAATAAATACATTTCTAATTAAATGATATAGCAAGAGATGGAACTACAACAATGTGATGTTTATTGTTCTAGATAAGCCTGGCCCACCAGCCTCTGTCAAAATCAAACATATGTATGCAGATCGTGCAATGCTTTCTTGGGAGCCTCCTCTGGAAGATGGAGGTTCAGAAATTACTAACTACATTGTAGACAAGCGTGAAACAAGCAGACCTAACTGGGCCCAAGTCAGTGCCAATGTACCCATTACAAGCTGCACAGTGGAGAAACTAATAGAAGGACACGAGTATCAGTTCCGCATTTGTGCTGAAAACAAGTATGGTGTTGGCGACCCCATCTTGACTGAACCAGCAGTTGCTAAGAACCCGTATGGTGAGTGCTTTATGGAATAGTTTCATTAGTCACTAGGTTTTTGTCTACACTTATGAATGTTAACATAATTTTCAAATAAATTTCCACAGATGTACCTGGACCTTGTGATCCACCAGTAATTAGCAATGTAACAAAAGACTTTATGACTGTTAGCTGGAAGCCACCAGCTAGTGATGGTGGATCGCCAATAACTGGTTATATACTTGAGAAGCGTGAAACGAAGGCTCTTAACTGGACAAAAGTTAACAGAAAGCCTGTCATTGAAAGAACTGTTAAAGCTACTGGACTCCAAGAAGGAACAGAATATGAGTTCCGGGTGATAGCATTGAATAAGGCTGGACCTGGCAAGCCTAGCGCACCATCAAAAGCAGTGTATGCTCGTGATCCTCAGTGTAAGCTAAAAGTCTCAGATATTTACCTTTATTATTTCCAAATACTATCATGCAGCATTTGGTATGCTAACTTTATGGTATTTTAATTCCCAGATCCTCCTGGCCCACCTGCTTTCCCAAAAGTGGTTGATACTACTCGTAATTCAATAAGCCTGTCATGGAGCAAACCAGCATATGATGGAGGAAGCCCTATTATTGGTTATCTAGTGGAATCAAAAAGAGCTGACACAGACAACTGGGTCAGATGCAATCTACCCAAGAATTTACAGGCTACACAATTTGTGGTAACAGGGCTGATGGAAGATACAGAGTACCAGTTCCGTGTTTACGCTGTCAATAAGATTGGATACAGCGATCCAAGTGATGTTCCTGATAAACACACTGCCAAAGACATTTTAAGTATGTTCACTGAAAACAAGTTGCCTTGTTGACTTTTGCTTCAATTTATGGAATGACTTTCAAAGATACACTTTGTTACAGGTCACAGGCACAGATTAATTTGGAACATGTTTTTACTCAAAAAATGTGGGCTTACAGTGGCTAATTTGGAAGAAAACAGGGCAGTTAGGAACAGAATAGAATTTGGCTGATGTCTGCTTTTTTTCATTTGTATGCTTTATAGCCTTCTGTCTTCCACTGAATCGTCAAGATTTTTTCTTTTTCTAATCCTAAAATTAGAATTTTCAGATCTCTCATCTTTCTTAAAACTTCAGTCATCTTCATACGTTCTAAATAATTTGAAGCCAAGATTACTATTCTAAGCAGCTGTGTGATACATTTGATTATATGACACTTACTCCTTAAGAGACATGCTGGGTTTTGTATGCATTTTGCTGTATGTACAAAAACATGGTTTCACAAAACTGTCTTTGTTGAAGAAAAGCAGTAGAGTCCAGGAGGCTCTGAAATGCCTTTGAATTCTAGAGAAACTAGGAGCCTTTCTAACATAAATGGTGGAAAAGGCAGAAAAAAAAAGGATGCAAAATGTGCAAAAAAATGGCATATTTGCAAATTACCTTCAAACAGGAGTCAGGACACTTATGAATATCATCATGGGCATGAAAAGTTGGGTTAGCCGAGTGAAATGTCAGTAAAAAGGGAGTTTTTGTCACAGTAACTTTTGCGATAGTCTTAAAGATGATGCTTTAATTACATGGGTTTTTCTGTTAAACACAGTTCCACCTGAAGGAGAACTTGATGCAGAACTAAGGAAAGTCCTTGTGTTGCGTGCTGGAGTCACAATGAGGCTTTACGTGCCAGTAAGAGGACGTCCGCCTCCTAAAATTTCATGGTCTAAAGTGGGTGCCAACCTAAGAGATAGACAAGGATTAGACATAAAGTCAACTGATTTTGATACCTTCCTGCGTTGTGAAAATGTAAATAAATATGATGCTGGAAAATATGTCCTCAGTCTGGAGAACAGCTGTGGCAAAAAGGCATACACCATTGTTGTAAAAGTACTTGGTAAGTCTCAGGGCTTTCCTCATTGTAATATATATGTTAACTTTTTAACTGGTTTTTAAATTTTGTTACTAAATCAAATATGGTGGTGTTGTGTTTATCCAGATACTCCAGGCCCACCCATTAACCTGATTGTAAAGGAAGCATCTAAAGATTCTGCGTTCATTACATGGGAACCTCCTCTAGTAGATGGGGGCAGTCCAATCACAAATTATGTTGTTGAAAAACGTGATGCAGAAAGAAAGTCATGGTCCACTGTAACAACAGAATGTCCAAAGACAAGCTACAGGATAACTAATTTAGAAGAAGGCAAATCTTACTTCTTCAGAGTTTTTGCTGAAAATGAATATGGTATTGGTGATCCTTGTGAAACTCGTGATGCTGTCAAAGCTTCTGGTAGGAAAAATGAATCCTTTTCACCTATTTTTTTAATTCAAATAATTTTTATTTTTGGCTTGAATGGACACTTACTATGTTTTTCTTCCTTCTAGAAACACCTGGGCCAGTTGTGGATCTAAAAGCTTCAGCTGTAACAAAATCCTCATGCAATTTGGTATGGAAGAAACCTATCAGTGATGGTGGAAGCCGTATTTCTGCATATATTGTTGAGGTCCTGATTGGTGAAGATAAATGGCAAGAAGTGATGCGGGGAAAGAACCTCCATTTTTCAATGAGAGACTTAAAAGAAGGACAAGAATACACTTTTAGAGTGAGGGCCCAAAATGATGCTGGATATGGAACTCCATCAGAGGTCACAATTGTAGCAAGAGATGATGTTGGTGAGAAGCAAGATTGTTAATTCAATGTTTTATTTTCCCCAAATTATATTTTATGCATACTGTCATTACTGTGTGTGTATAGAAATAAGACACCTTTAAAACAGCATCTTAAATTTACCACAGAGTTTATGCATAGTGGAATAACTGGTTTCCTTCATTTTTACAGTGGCGCCTGAACTTGACTTAAGAGATCTACCTGATTTGTGCTATACAGCTAAAGAGGGTAGCAATTTCCGTCTTAAAATCCCTATGAAAGGCAAGCCTGTCCCAACCATAACTTGGAAGAAGGATGAAGACCAGGCAATTACGGAGAGTGGAAGAGTTGCATTTGAATCTACAGCAGTTAACACCACTCTTGTAGTACATGACTGCCAGAAAGCTGATGCTGGAAAATACACAATAACTCTGAGGAATGTTGCTGGCAGCAAGGAAGGCACCATTTTTGTGAAAGTTGTTGGTAAACCTGGCATACCAACAGGTCCAGTGAAATTTGAAGAAGTCACAGCTGATGCCATAACCTTAAAGTGGGGCCCTCCAAAAGATGATGGTGGTTCAGAAATCACTAACTATGTTTTAGAGAAGAGAGATAATGTAAACAACAAGTGGGTAACTTGTGCCTCTGCAGTCCAGAAAACCACATTTAGAGTTACGAGACTTCATGAAGGAAATGAATATACATTCAGGATCAGGGCTGAAAATAAGTATGGAGTAGGGGAAGGTCTTAAATCAGAGCCTGTCATTGCAAAACATCCATTTGGTAAGTATCCATTATAATTTTTGAAATCTAAAAAATTTATTTTAGAGATGATAATAATTTTTAACATTACTTCATTTTTTCAATATTGTTTAGATGTCCCAGATGCTCCTCCACCTCCCAATATTGTTGCTGTTCGGCATGAGTCTGTAGCTTTAACTTGGACTGATCCGAAAAGAACTGGAGGTTCACCAATTACAGGTACATCCCCGAAAACCTCCCTAGTATTTCAGTTCTTAATAGTTCTTTCTCTCTGTCAAAAGGTAAGATAAAAGTAACAGGTGTTTAGGCACTACATTGAGCGATTGATTGATTGATTGACTGATTAATTGATTGATTTCACTGGTTTACTTCCTATTTAAAGAATGAAATAACTCAAATGTTGGGAAAATACTGAGAAACAACATCTTTGCTCAGAACCAAGATATGTAAAGAAATAAAACCAAATTCACCTGTATGTGACAATACTCGGGTCTATAAAATTAGCAATTTGCATTTACAAACATCTCATCATTGCAATTACATAAATCTGTTGTATAGGTCCACATCTATTTCTTAATCTGGTTTTCAGTGCTCCTCTTGCACAATGTGTATGCAACGTGCAACATGGGCAGTAGGATGTTTCACGGTGCTGTGAGAAATTGAGACTCCTAGAACCTCCCCCCATATTTTCATCTTATTATTTATCTTTTAGGTTATCACATTGAAGTTAAAGAAAGAAATAGTCTTCTGTGGAAGAGAGCAAATAAAACGCCAATAAGAATGAAAGATTTCAGAGTGACAGGGTTAACTGAAGGTCTGGAATATGAATTCAGAGTAATGGCAATCAATATGGCTGGAGTAGGTAAACCAAGTCTTCCATCTGAACCAGTTGTGGCACTTGATCCTATTGGTAAGTCAACAGGAGAATAAAAAGGAAAATTCTGAAATTTGAAATAGCTTTTGTTTGACTGCTATTTACTATTTTTTTTCTAGATCCTCCTGGGAAACCTGAAGTTATTAATGTAACCAGGAACTCAGTAACACTCATTTGGACAGAACCAAAATATGATGGTGGACATAAATTAACTGGCTATATTGTTGAAAAGCGTGATTTACCCAAAAAGACTTGGACAAAAGCTAATCACGTGAATGTTCCAGACTGTGCATTTACTGTAACTGACCTTACTGAAGGCTGCAAATATGAGTTCAGAATTAGAGCAAAGAACACCGCTGGAGCTATCAGCCCTCCATCTGAATCCACAGGAACCATAATATGCAAGGATGAGTATGGTATGTAGATGGCATTGAAAAGGTAGAATTTTATTGAATAATTAATATCAAATCACTTTTGTTTTTTATTCCTGTGTTCTTGTTGTATCAATCAGTATTGTTTGTCTTTGTTTTGACAGAGGCACCAAGCATTGTTCTGGATCCTACTTTGAAGGAAGGTTTAACAGTAAAAGCAGGGGAAACCATCACACTGTCTGCTATTAGTATCCGTGGCAAACCACCTCCAACTTCTGCATGGTCAAAAGCTGGAAAAGATTTTAGACCTTCAGAGCTTGTGCACATTGAAACGAAACCAACTTCTTCTACTCTAAGTATCAAATATGCAGCCAGAAAAGATTCTGGAGAATACACAATCACTGCAACCAATCCTTTTGGCACTAAGCAGGAGAGTGTACATGTGAAAGTTTTAGATATTCCAGGACCTCCAGGGCCTATTGAGATCAGCAATGTTTCAGCAGAAAAAGCGACTCTTACATGGACACCTCCTGCAGAAGATGGTGGATCACCAGTAAAATCATATGTTCTTGAAAAGAGAGAAACTAGTCGACTGCTCTGGACATTGGTTGCTGAAAACATTGAGAGCTGTAGGCATGTTGTTAGCAAGCTCATTCAAGGAAATGAATATGTTTTCCGTGTCTCAGCAGTTAATCAGTATGGCAAGGGTGAGCCAGTACAATCAGAACCAGTTAAAATGGTGGATAGATTTGGTAAGTAGAACAAGCTAAGTGATTCCAGTTGAGTTTTATTGATTTCTAAAGACTTGCTTTTTGGTTTAACTATACTTTTTTCTTCCTGAACAGGTCCTCCAGGCCCTCCTGGAAAACCAGAAGTAACAAATGTGACTAAGAATACTGTCACAGTTACCTGGAAAAGGCCAGTCGATGATGGTGGAAGTGAAATCACAGGTTACCATGTGGAGCGAAGAGAAAAGAAAGGTTTAAGATGGGTTAGAGCAACAAAGAAACCAGTTTCAGATCTTAGATGCAAAGTAACTGGTCTTCTGGAAGGAAACGAGTATGAATTCCGTGTCAGTGCAGAAAATAGAGCTGGAGTTGGACCACCAAGTGATACTTCAAATTCAGTCCTTTGCAGAGATGTTGCATGTCAGTATCATGCTTTTTCTTTTTGGGGATGGGTGGGATGGGCGGGGAACACATTCAGAGAGCATAAGAATGACTTCTGCTGTCATGTAATGTTTTATCTTTTATTTGCTTTTCAGACCCACCAGGTCCACCTGCAAATCCAAGAGTGACTGATACCACAAAGACAAGTGCATCTTTAGCCTGGGGAAAGCCTCACTATGATGGTGGTCTTGAAATCACTGGCTATATAGTTGAGCATCAAAGAGAAGGAGAAGATGAATGGGTCAAAGACACAATAGGGACTGCTTTAAGAATCACTCAGTTTGTTGTAGCTCACCTGCAGACAGGGGCCAAGTATAATTTCAGAATCTCTGCCATGAATGCTGCAGGTGTCGGTGAACCAGCAATAATTCCAAGTGTGGAAATCACTGACCGAGAAGAGATTCCTGACTTTGAACTGGATGCTGAGCTAAGAAGAACACTTGTTGTTAGAGCTGGATTAACTATTCGGATTTTTGTACCAATTAAAGGACGTCCAACTCCAGAAGTTACGTGGACAAAAGATGATGTTTCACTCAAAGGACGTGCCAGTATTGAGAATACCGACTCTTTTACACTCTTGATTGTCACAGAGTGCACCAGATATGATGCAGGAAAATATGTAATGACTCTTGAAAATGATGCTGGTAAGAAGACTGGCTTTGTAAATGTAAAAGTCTTGGATACACCAGGTCCGCCAATAAACCTTAAGCCTAGAGAAATAACCAAAGACAGCATCACCCTCCAATGGGATATGCCTCTGGTAGATGGAGGTTCGCGTATAACAAACTATATTGTTGAGAAACGTGAATCGACTCGGAAGGCATATTCAACAGTCACAACCAACTGCCAGAAGTGTTCCTTCAGGATTCCTAATTTGTCTGAGGGGTGTGAATACTATTTCAGAGTTCTGGCTGAAAATGAGTACGGTATTGGTGAACCAGCTGAAACTACAGAACCAGTAAAAGCTTCTGAGGCCCCATCCCCACCTGAGAGCCTTAATATTATGGATATAACAAGGAACTCAGTTAGCCTAGCTTGGCCAAAACCAGAACATGATGGTGGCAGCAAGATCACTGGGTATGTAATTGAAGCACAGAGAAAAGGAACCAACCAGTGGGCGCACATCACCACTGTAAAAACACTGGACTGTGTAGTAAAGAATCTAACTGAAAATGAAGAGTATACTTTCCAGGTTATGGCAGTTAACAGTGCTGGAAGAAGTGCCCCAAGAGAAAGCAGACCAGTTATTATCAAGGAGCAAACAATGCTACCAGAGTTTGACCTCCGTGCTATTTACCAGAAAACAGTCATTGCCAAAGCTGGTGACAATATCAAGATTGAAATCCCTGTACTTGGTCGTCCAAGGCCTACTGTGACTTGGAAGAAAGAAGACCAGATACTTAAGCAAACACAAAGGGTAAATTATGAAAATACAGCAACTGCAACCATACTGACCATCAATGAATGTATTCGAAGTGATAGTGGTCAATATCCACTGTCAGCTAAAAATATTGTTGGAGAAGTTAGTGAAGTAATCACTGTTCAGGTTCATGATATACCTGGACCGCCTACTGGACCAATCAAATTTGAAGAAATTTCATGTGATTTCCTGACATTCTCATGGGAGCCTCCTTTGAATGATGGTGGTGTACCAATAAGTAACTACGTTGTAGAAATGCGTCAGACTGACAGTACCACATGGACTGAATTGGCAACTACAGTGATACGTACTACGTTTAAAGCCGTTCGTCTTACTACTGGAGTTGAGTATCAGTTCCGCGTTAAAGCTCAAAACAGATATGGAATTGGTCCAGCCATTACTTCAGAGTCTGTAGTTGCCAACTACCCATTTAAGGTACCTGGGCCTCCTGGCACTCCTCAGGTGATTGCAGTCACCAAAGAAACCATGACCATTAGCTGGAATGAGCCGGTTACTGATGGTGGAAGCCCAATACTGGGATATCACATTGAAAGAAAAGAGCGAAACAGCATTGTTTGGCAGACTGTAAGTAAAATGTTGGTATCAGGCAATATCTTTAAATCATCTGGACTTACTGATGGCATTGCATATGAATTCCGCGTTATAGCAGAAAATCTGGCTGGGAAGAGTAAGCCAAGCAAGCCATCTGAGCCTGTGTTTGCCCTGGACCCAATAGATCCACCTGGTAAGCCGGTACCTCTGAACATTACAAGACATGCAGTTACACTGAAGTGGACTAAACCAGAATATAATGGAGGTTTTAAGATAACTGGCTACACTGTTGAAAAAAGAGACCTTCCTAATGGCCGTTGGCTGAAGGCTAATTTCAGCAATATACTAGAGACTGAGTTCACTGTAAGTGGTTTGACAGAAGATGCTGCCTATGAATTCCGTGTCATTGCTAGGAATGCTGGTGGAGCTGTTAGTCAACCCTCAGAGCCATCAGATGCAATCACTTGTAGAGATGACATTGAAGCACCAAGGATAAGGGTGGATGCTAAATACAAGGATACCATAGTGCTGAAAGCAGGTGAAGTTTTCAGACTTGAGGCCGATGTTTCAGGTCGCCCTCCACCAACTATGACATGGACAAAGGGAGAAAAAGAACTTGAAGACACAGCAAAATTAGAAATAAAAATAGCAGATTTCTCTACCATTCTCATCAATAAAGATTCCTCAAGAAGAGATGGTGGTGCTTATACACTTACTGCAACAAACCCTGGCGGCTTTGCCAAGCATATCTTCAATGTTAAAGTTCTTGATAGACCTGGTCCCCCAGAGGGGCCTTTGGCTGTGTCTGAAGTCACTGCAGAAAAATGTGTGCTGTCATGGCTACCCCCACTGGATGATGGAGGAGCAAAGATTGACCATTATGTGGTTGAAAAACGTGAAACAAGTAGATTGGCATGGACATCTGTAGGCACAGAAGTTCCAGTGACTAAACTGAAGGTTACTAAACTGTTGAAGGGCAATGAGTACGTGTTCCGAGTTATGGCTGTTAACAAATACGGAGTTGGTGAGCCTCTGGAATCAGAGCCCGTTCTTGCAGTAAATCCATATGTTCCACCTGATCCACCTAAAACACCTGAAGTTACAGCAATTACAAAGGATTCTATGGTTGTCTGTTGGGGCCATCCTGATTCTGATGGTGGGAGCCCAATAACTAACTATATTGTGGAACGTCGAGACAAGACTGGTCTACGGTGGGTGAAATGTAACAAAAGGGTTGTTACTGACTTACGTTATAAAGTGTCTGGACTGACAGAAGGCCATGAATATGAATACAGAGTCATGGCAGAAAATGCTGCTGGTGTCAGTGAGCCAAGCCCAACCAGTCCATTCTATAAGGCCTGTGATACTGTATTTAAGCCTGGTCCCCCAGGTAATCCTCGTGTTTTGGATAGCAGCAAGTCCTCTATTACAATAGCGTGGAACAAACCAATATATGATGGTGGTTCAGAGATCACTGGTTATATGGTTGAGATTGCACTACCTGAAGAAGATGAGTGGAAGATTGTAACTCCACCAGTGGGTCTAAAGGCCACTTCTTTTACCATCACTGACTTGAAAGAAAATCAAGAGTATAAAATACGGATATATGCTATGAACTCTGAAGGTCTTGGGGAACCCGCTCTTGTTCCTGGCACTCCAAAAGCTGAAGAAAGAATGCTACCTCCAGAGATTGAACTTGATGCAGAACTACGTAAAGTTGTAACTATTAGAGCTTGCTGTACTCTAAGACTCTTTGTCCCAATTAAAGGAAGACCAGCACCTGAAGTAAAATGGACAAGAGAACATGGGGAATCTTTGGATAGAGCGAGCATTGAATCAACAAGCTCTTATACTTTACTTATTGTTGAAAATGTAAATAGATTTGATAGTGGCAAATACATACTGACAATTGAAAACAGCTCAGGTAGTAAGTCAGCATTTGTGAATGTCAGAGTTCTTGATACTCCAGGGGCACCTCAAGATTTGAAAATAAAAGAAGTTACAAAATCTTCAGTTACACTCACATGGGAGCCTCCTCTCATAGACGGTGGCTCTAAAATAAAAAATTACATCGTTGAAAAGCGTGAATCAACAAGAAAAGCTTATTCAACTGTTAATGCCAATTGCCACAAGACCAGCTGGAAAGTTGATTCACTGCAAGAAGGCTGCAACTACTACTTCAGAGTCCTAGCTGAAAATGAGTATGGAATAGGCCTTCCAGTTGAAACTTCAGAATCCATAAAAGTATCAGAAAGACCACTTCCACCAGGGAAAATAACTTTGTTGGATGTGACAAGAAATAGCGTATCCTTATCTTGGGAAAAACCTGAACATGATGGTGGTAGCAGAATTCTGGGCTATATTGTTGAAATGCAAAGCAAAGGCAGTGAAAAGTGGTCAACCTGTGCTACAGTTAAAGTTACTGAAGCCACTATCACAGGATTGATCCAAGGTGAAGAATACACCTTCCGTGTTTCAGCTCAGAATGAGAAAGGTATCAGTGATCCTCGCCAGCTGGGTATACCAGTTGTTGCAAAAGATCTTGTGATCCCACCAGCTTTCAAACTACTGTTTACCACTTTCAGTGTTCTAGCAGGAGAGGACTTAAAGGTTGATGTCCCTTTTGTTGGTCGACCCAAACCAGCAGTGTCTTGGCATAAAGACAGTGTGGCATTGAAGCAGACTACCAGAGTAAATGCAGAAAGCTCGGAAAACAACACAGTGTTAACAATAAAAGAAGCATGCAGAGAAGATGTAGGATCATATTTAGTTAAACTTACAAACTCTGCTGGTGAAGCAACTGAGACCCTAAATATTGTTGTCCTTGACAAACCAGGACCTCCAACTGGACCAGTAAAAGTAGATGAAGTAACAGCAGATAGTATTACCATTTCCTGGGAACCACCCAAGTATGATGGTGGTAGCTCTATCAATAATTACATTGTAGAAAGAAGAGACACTTCGACCACTACGTGGCACATTGTGTCAGCTACTGTTGCAAGAACAACTATAAAAGCATGTCGTTTAAAGACTGGGTGTGAATATCAGTTCAGAATTGCAGCTGAGAACAGATATGGGAAGAGTACGTATCTCACCTCAGAGTCAATAATAGCCCAATACCCATTTAAAGTTCCTGGTCCACCTGGAACTCCTTTTGTAACAAATGTCTCAAAAGACAGCATGGTGGTACAATGGCATGAACCAGTCAATGATGGCGGTAGCAGGATCATTGGTTATCACTTGGAGCGCAAAGAAAGAAACAGCATTCTGTGGGCTAAACTGAATAAAACACCAATTCCAGATACCAAATTTAAGACAACTGGCCTTGAAGAAGGTCTTGAATATGAATTCAGAGTCTGTGCAGAAAATATAGTGGGAATTGGAAAGGCAAGTAGAGCATCTGAATGCTTTACTGCACGTGACCCATGTGACCCTCCAGGTCGTCCAGAACCTGTAATCGTCACAAGAAACTCAGTAACACTTCAGTGGAAGAAACCTATATATGATGGTGGAAGTAAGATCACAGGCTATGTTGTTGAAAAGAAGGAATTACCTGACGGCCGTTGGATGAAAGCAAGCTTTACAAATGTCATTGATACTCAGTTTGAAGTTACTGGCCTAGTCGAAAACCAGAGATATGAGTTTCGTGTTATAGCACGAAATGCTGCAGGCGTTTTCAGTGAACCATCTGAGAGCTCAGGGGCAATTACAGCAAGAGATGAAGTAGAACCACCTCAAATAAGTATGGATCCAAAATACAAAGACACTATTGTAGTGCATGCTGGTGAGTCTTTCAAGCTTGATGCTGATGTTCATGGCAAACCAATACCTTCCATTCAGTGGTTAAAAGGTGATCGTGAGCTGACAAGCACCGCTCATATGGAAATAAAAACTACTGATTTTGCAACAAGCCTTAGTGTGAAGGAAGCCACAAGAGTTGACAGTGGGCAGTATGTACTACTGGCAAAGAATGTTGCAGGTGAAAAGAAGGTTCCTGTTAATGTCAAAGTTCTTGATAGACCTGGACCACCAGAAGGACCTGTTGAGATTACAGGTGTTACAGCTGAAAAATGCACACTGTCATGGAAACCTCCACTACAAGATGGTGGTAGCGATATTTCACACTACGTTGTAGAAAAAAGGGAAACCAGTCGCTTGGTGTGGACTGTCATTGACTCAAATGTGCAAACCCTGAATTGCAAAGTTACAAAACTTCTAGAAGGAAATGAGTATGTTTTCCGCATCATGGCAGTAAATAAGTATGGTGTTGGTGAACCTCTTGAGTCTGACCCAGTAGTCGCAAAGAACCCATTTGTAGTGCCACTTGCTCCAAAAGCTCCAGAAGTCACAGCAGTTACCAAGGATTCTATGATAGTTGTATGGGAAAGGCCAGCCTCAGATGGTGGCAGTGAAATCCTAGGCTACGTCCTTGAAAAGCGAGATAAGGAAGGCATTCGCTGGACAAGATGTAACAAACGCCTGATAAGTGAACTGCGATACAGAGTGACTGGTCTTATAGAAAATCATGATTATGAGTACAGAGTTTCAGCTGAAAATGCTGCTGGCCTAAGTGAACCAAGTCCACCTTCTACTTACTACAAAGCATGTGATCCTATTTACAAACCAGGTCCACCCAATAATCCTAAAGTTACGGATGTTACAAGATCTTCAGTTTTTCTTTCGTGGGGTAAACCTATCTATGATGGTGGCTCTGAAATTCAGGGATACATTGTGGAAAAATGTGATGTAAGTGATGGTGAATGGGCAATTTGTACCCCTCCAACTGGAATTAAGAATACTCACATGGAAGTAGAAAAATTAGTGGAAAAACACGAATACAAATTCCGCGTATGTGCAGTTAATAAAGCAGGAGTTGGAGAGCATGCAGATGTTCCTGGTTCTGTTGTTGTAGAAGAAAAGATGGAGGCACCAGACCTTGACCTTGACATGGAATTAAGGAAGATTGTAAATGTGAGGGCAGGAGGTTCCTTAAGACTGTTTGTTCCCATCAGAGGTCGTCCAACACCAGAAGTAAAATGGGGTAAAGTGGATGGTGACATCAGAGAAGCAGCTATTATTGATACCACTAGCAGCTTTACTTCCCTTGTTCTAGATAACGTTAACAGATTTGATAGTGGAAAGTATACTCTGACCTTGGAAAATAGCAGTGGAACAAAGTCCGCCTTTGTCAGTGTCAGAGTACTGGATACTCCAAGTGCACCTGTCAATTTAAAAATCAGAGAGATCACTAAAGACTCCGTTTCACTTTCATGGGAGCCTCCTCTCTTGGATGGTGGAGCAAAAATAAAGAATTTCATTATTGAAAAGCGTGAAGCAACAAGAAAGGCATATGCAGCTGTTGTAACAAACTGCCACAAGACTTCATGGAAAGTAGATCAACTTCAGGAGGGCTGCTATTACTTCTTCAGAATCTCTGCTGAGAATGAATATGGAATTGGCCTCCCTGCAGAAACCAGTGACCCAATTAAAGTTGCTGAAGTTCCACAGCCTCCTGGGAAAATAACAGTGGATGATGTCACAAGAAACAGTGTCTCGCTAAGCTGGGCAAAACCTGAACATGATGGTGGTAGCAAAATCATACAATATATTGTTGAAATGCAAGCAAAGGGGAGTGAAAAGTGGTCAGAGTGCGCTCGTGTTAAAACACTTGAAGCAGTTGTTACTAATCTAACTCAAGGGGAAGAATATCTTTTTAGAGTAATGGCTGTAAATGAAAAGGGTAAGAGTGATCCTAGAGCACTTGCAGTTCCAATAGTTGCCAAAGACCTGGTGATTGAACCTGATGTAAGACCTGCTTTCCACAGTTACAGTGTTCAGGTGGGACAGGATCTGAAAGTAGAAATACCAATTGCAGGTCGACCTAAACCAACTGTTACCTGGGTCAAAGATGGCCAGCCATTGAGGCAGACAACGAGAGTCAATGTTAGCGATTCAACTGATCTCACTATATTGAATCTTAAGGAAACTAGTAAAGAAGACAGTGGCACTTATGAAATCACTGTGGCTAATGTTGTTGGGCAAAAGTCTGCCTCTGTTGAAATTATTACTCTAGACAAACCTGACCCTCCAGTTGGACCTGTGAAGTTTGATGAAATAAGTGCAGAAAGTATTACGCTATCATGGAATCCCCCAGTGTACACAGGCGGCTGCCAAATCACCAACTATGTTGTTCACAAGAGAGATACAACAACCACTGTATGGGAAACAGTTTCAGCTACTGTTGCAAGAACTACACTGAAGGTGACTAAACTGAAAACTGGTTCAGAATACCAGTTCAGAATATTTGCTGAGAACAGGTATGGGCAGAGTTTTGCATTGGAATCTGCACCGGTTGTAGCACAGTATCCCTACAAGGAACCAGGACCTCCTGGCACACCATTTGTGACAACAGTTACGAAAGACTCCATGGTCGTACAATGGCATGAACCAATAAATGATGGTGGCAGTAGAGTGTTGGGCTACCATCTTGAGAGAAAAGAGAAAAACAGCATTCTGTGGACTAAAGTAAACAAGACTATTATTCAGGACACAAGTTTTAAGACAAATAACCTTGAAGAAGGAATTGAATATGAGTTTCGAGTTTCTGCAGAAAATATTGTTGGTGTAGGCAGAACAAGTAAAGTTTCCGAGTGCTATGTAGCTCGTGATCCATGCGATCCTCCAGGTCGCCCAGAAGCTATAATAATAAAAAGAAGCTCTATTACTCTACAGTGGACCAAACCAGAATATGATGGTGGAAGTAAGGTTACTGGTTATATTGTAGAGAAACGTGACTTACCAGATGGTCGCTGGATGAAAGCTAGCTTCACAAATATCATTGAAACTCAGTTCACTGTAACAGGACTTACTGAAGATCAAAGATACGAATTTAGAGTAATTGCAAAGAATGCTGCAGGTGCAATAAGCAAACCTTCTGACAGTACAGGACCAATAACAGCAAGGGATGAAGTTGAACTTCCACGAATTTCAATGGATCCGAAGTACAAAGACACTATTGTTGTAAATGCTGGTGAAACATTCAGACTTGAGGCTGATGTTCATGGAAAGCCACTACCGACCATTAAGTGGTACAAAGGAGATAAAGAGCTTGAGGACACTGCTAGATATGAAATAAAGAACACAGATTTCAGTGCATTGATAGTTGTAAAAGATGCTATTAGAGTTGATGGTGGACAATACATTCTAGAGGCCTCTAATGTTGCAGGTACAAAGACAGTAACAGTAAACGTAAAAGTCTTGGACAGGCCAGGACCTCCGGAGGGCCCAGTCCAAGTGACAGGAGTTACAGCTGAAAAATGTGCATTGGCATGGGGTCCTCCTCTTCATGATGGTGGCAGTGATATTTCTCATTACGTTGTAGAGAAGAGAGAAACTAGCCGCCTGGCATGGACTGTGGTTGCTTCAGAGGTTTTACCTACAATGCTGAAAGTAACAAAACTCTTGGAAGGAAATGAATACATCTTCCGTATCATGGCAGTTAACAAATATGGGGTTGGTGAGCCGCTAGAATCTGTGCCAGTAATGATGAAAAATCCATTTGTGGTTCCTGGACCACCAAAGGCCTTGGAAATTACCAACATCACAAAGGATTCTATGACTGTCTGCTGGACCCGGCCAGATAGTGATGGAGGTAGTGAAATCATAGGTTACATTGTAGAAAAGAGAGACCGAGCAGGCATCAGATGGATAAAATGCAATAAACGCCGCATTACAGATCTGCGATTAAGAGTTACAGGATTAACAGAGGATCATGAATATGAATTCAGAGTTTCTGCTGAAAATGCTGCTGGAGTTGGTGAACCAAGCCAAGTTTCTCCCTACTTTAAAGCTTGTGACCCGATGTTCAAGCCTGGCCCACCTACAAATGCCCATGTTGTGGATACCACCAAAAGTTCAGTTATGCTTGGTTGGAGTAAACCTATTTATGATGGCGGTTGTGAAATCCAGGGATACCTTGTAGAAATCTGTAAAGCAGATGAAGATGAATGGTCGCTTGTAACTCCACAGACAGGAATACGTACCACTCGATTTGAGATCAAAAAGCTTACTGAACATCAAGAATACAAACTACGAGTGTGTGCTCTCAACAAGATTGGTGTGGGAGAGGCTGCATCAGTTCCTGGTACTATTAAACCAGAAGACAAACTTGAAGCTCCAGAACTTGATATTGATTCAGAGCTAAGGAAAGGGATAGTGGTTAGAGCTGGTGGGTCTGCTAGGATTCACATACCATTCAGGGGACGACCAACACCTGACATCACATGGTCCCGAGAAGAAGGTGAATTCTCAGAAAAAGTTCAGATTGATAAAGGCATAAACTACACACAACTTTCAATTGACAACTGTGATAGAAATGATGCTGGAAAGTATATTCTTAAGTTAGAGAACAGCAGTGGTTCTAAATCTGCATTTGTTTCAGTAAAAGTCTTGGACACACCGGGACCCCCGCAAAACTTAGTGGTAAAGGATATAAAGAAGGATTCTGCTGTATTATCTTGGGAACCACCTATTATTGATGGTGGTGCAAAGGTAAAGAACTATGTAATAGACAAGCGTGAGTCAACCAGGAAGGCATTTGCAAATGTAAGTGCTAAGTGTGGCAAGACAAGTTTTAAAGTTGAAAATCTTACAGAAGGAGCAATTTATTACTTCCGAGTTATGGCTGAAAATGAATATGGAATTGGTGTTCCAGTTGAAACCAGGGATGCTGTCAAAGCCTCAGAGCCACCTCTGCCTCCTGGGAAAGTAACACTCACTGATGTGACTCAGAGAAGTGCATCACTTATGTGGGAAAAACCTGAACATGATGGAGGTAGCAGAATTTTGGGATACCTTGTTGAAATGTTGCCTAAAGGAACAGAAAAATGGAGTGTTGTTAGTGAGACCAAAACATGTAATGCAGAGGTGTCTGGTTTGAGTCCAGGACAGGAATATCAATTCCGTGTGATTGCCTACAATGAAAAAGGCAAAAGTGATCCCAGAGCACTTGGAATTCCTGTGATAGCTAAAGACTTGACTATTGAGCCAAGTTTCAAACTGATGTTTAACACATATAGTGTACAAGCTGGAGAAGATCTGAAGGTAGAAGTACCATTTATAGGTAGACCCAAACCTACTATTACTTGGACAAAAGATGAGCAGCCACTGAAACAGACAACCAGATTAAATATTCAGAATACAACAACATCAACTATTTTACATATTAGAGAAAGCAACAGGGAAGACTTTGGTAAATATACAGTAACAGCAACAAATGCAGCAGGTACAGCAACAGAGCACCTGAGCATAATTGTACTAGAAAAGCCTGGCCCACCACGAGGCCCTGTCCGCTTTGACGAAATTAGTGCTGACTTTGTTGTTTTATCATGGGATCCACCTGATTATACTGGTGGCTGTCAGATAAGCAACTATATAGTAGAAAAGCGTGACACAAGCACTACCACATGGAACATTGTGTCAGCAACTGTTGCAAGAACAACCATCAAAGCAACAAAGCTTAAAACAGGTTCTGAATACCAGTTCAGGATTTCTGCTGAAAATAGATATGGAAAGAGCTCTCCTTTGGCTTCTAAATCAGTTGTTGTGCAGTACCCCTACAAGGTGCCTGGACCACCTGGAACTCCATTTGTCACAGCAGCTTCCAAGGACCATATGATCGTACAATGGCATGAACCAGTTAATGACGGAGGAAGCAAAGTTCTTGGCTACCACCTTGAGCGTAAAGATAAGAACAGCATTCTTTGGACAAAACAGAACAAGTCACTTATTGTGGACACCAAATATAAAACAGATGGCCTTGAAGAAGGTCTTGAATATGAGTTCAGAGTTTCTGCTGAAAACATTGTTGGCATTGGCAAAGTCAGCAAAGTATCAGAACTGTATGTTGCCCGAGATCCTTGTGACCCACCTGGCCGCCCAGAGGCCATTGTTGTTACAAGAAGTAATATCACACTGAAGTGGAAAAAGCCAGAATATGATGGTGGAAGCAAAATAACTGGTTATATTGTAGAAAAGAAAGAACTGCCAGATGGTCGCTGGATGAAAGCCAGCTTTACAAATGTGTTGGAAACAGAATTTACAGTAAGTGGTCTTGTTGAAAACCAACGATATGAATTCAGAGTAATTGCAAGAAATGCAGCAGGTTGCTTGAGTGAACCATCTGAAAGTACAGGGCCTATTACTGCTAGAGATGAAATTGAAGCACCAGGAGCTTCACTGGATCCTAAATACAGAGATGTCATTGTTGTTCATGCTGGAGAAACCTTTGTGCTTGAAGCTGATATCCACGGCAAACCTATTCCTGATGTTACATGGTCAAAAGATGGTAAAGACCTTGAAGAAACAACTGCAAGAATGGAAATTAAATCTACCATTGAGAAAACAATTCTCACTGTCAAAGACTGTGTAAGAGTAGATGGAGGTCACTATACTCTTAACCTCAAAAATGTTGGTGGCACCAAATCTATACCAATCACTGTAAAAGTGCTTGACAGACCAGGACCTCCAGAAGGACCTCTGAACGTTACAGGTGTCACTGCAGAAAAATGCTACTTGTCGTGGTCTCCACCTTTACATGATGGTGGTTCTAGTATCTCACATTACATCATTGAGAAGAGAGAGACAAGTAGGCTTTCATGGACACAAGTAGCAACAGACGTGCAGGCTCTTAACCACAAAGTAACCAAACTCCTTCCTGGCAATGAATACATTTTCCGTGTAATGGCAGTCAATAAATACGGAATTGGAGAGCCCTTGGAATCTGAACCAGTTGTGGCTCGTAATCCATACAAACCCCCTGGTCCTCCTTCAACACCTGAAGTTTCAGCAATCACAAAAGATTCTATGGTGGTAACGTGGAGTCGCCCAGAAGACAACGGGGGAGCTGAAATTGAAGGTTACATACTTGAAAAACGAGACAAAGATGGTATCCGGTGGACCAAATGCAATAAGAAAAGGCTGACAGACTTGCGATTCAGAGTAACAGGTCTAACTGATGGGCATTTCTATGAATTTAGAGTGTCTGCTGAAAATGCTGCAGGGGTAGGGGAACCCAGTGGGCCATCCATTTTCTATCGTGCTTGTGATGTTTTATATCCACCAGGTCCACCTAGCAATCCAAAGGTTGCAGATACTTCCAGGTCATCAGTTTCCCTTGCCTGGAGTAAGCCCATTTATGATGGTGGTGCTCCTGTTAAAGGATATGTAGTAGAAGTAAAAGAAGCTACTGCTGATGAATGGACTACCTGCACCCCACCAACAGGCCTACAAGCAAAACAGTTCACTGTGACAAAACTGAAAGAGAACCAGGAGTATAACTTCCGCATCTGTGCCATCAACTCAGAAGGAGTAGGAGAACCTGCGACTATACCTGGTGCAGTCTTAGCAGAGGACAAGATTGAACCTCCTGAAATTGAACTTGATGCAGATCTCAGAAAAGTAGTCACTGTACGTGCTAGTGGTACCTTACGCCTGTTTGTCACCATCAAAGGAAGACCAGAACCTGAAGTTAAATGGGAGAAAGCAGAAGGAACAATTAGTGAACGAGCTCAGATTGAAGTCACAAGTTCCTACACAATGCTGGTCATTGACAATGTCAATAGATTTGATAGTGGTAGATACAATCTTACTTTAGAGAACAACAGTGGCAAAAAATCAGCTTTCGTTAATGTCAGAGTGCTTGATACACCTAGTGCACCTCTAAACCTGACAATCAGAGAAGTGAAAAAAGATTTTGTAACTTTAGCCTGGGAACCACCACTTATTGATGGTGGAGCTAAAATTACCAACTATGTAGTTGAAAAGCGAGAATCCACAAGAAAGGCATATGCCACAGTTACAAGCAACTGTACTAAGAATTCCTTCAAGATTACTCAACTACAAGAAGGATGTAGTTATTACTTCCGTGTTCTAGCTGTGAATGAATATGGGGCTGGTTTACCAGCAGAAACTGCTGATCCAGTTAAGGTGTCTGAACCACCTGCTCCACCTTCAAAGGTCATGCTTGTTGATGTGACTCGCAATTCGGCTTCAATTAAATGGGAAAAGCCAGAGAGCGATGGTGGCAGTAAAATTACTGGTTATGTGGTAGAAATGCAAACTAAAGGAAGTACAAAATGGAGTGCATGTACACAGGTGAAAACATTGGAAGCAACAATAACAGGCTTAAGTATGGGAGAAGAGTACAGTTTCAGAGTGCTTGCTGTTAATGAAAAAGGAAAAAGTGATCCAAGAGAACTTGGTGTCCCAGTCATTGCAAAAGATATTGAAATCAAGCCATCTGTTGAGCTCCCTTTTAACACATTCACAGTGAAAGCTGGAGATGATCTTAAGATTGACATTCCGTTCAAAGGGCGACCTCTTCCCACTGCTAGCTGGAAGAAGGATGGGAATCCCTTAAAAGAGACAACAAGGGTAAATGTTCAGACATCAAAGACTTTAACTTCACTGTCCATCAAGGAAGCTACAAATGAAGATCTGGGACATTATGAATTACATCTTTCAAATACTGCTGGATCAACAACAGCTTCTTTAACTGTAGTTGTCCTTGACAGACCAGGACCACCAACTGATGTTAAAGTTGATGAAGTTAGTGCTGATAGTGTAACTCTGTCTTGGAAACCTCCAGCATATGATGGTGGATGTCATATTAGCAATTACATTGTGGAGAAGAGAGATACTACCACAACAACATGGGAGGTAGTGTCTGCAGCAGTTGCAAGAACATCAATTAAAGTATCTCGACTCATCACTGGATCTGAATATCAGTTCCGTGTTTGTGCAGAAAACCGCTATGGGAAAAGCACTTATACTAATTCTCCTTCTGTTGTGGCAGAGTATCCATTTAAGCCTCCAGGTCCACCTGGAACGCCTCGTGTGGCACATGCGACTAAATCTTTCATGATTGTAACTTGGCAGGTACCAGTTAATGATGGAGGTAGCATAGTACTAGGATATCACTTGGAGCATAAAGAAAGAAGCAGCATTCTTTGGACAAAAGTCAACAAGAGCCTTATTACTGATACACAAATGAAAGTTACAGGTCTTGATGAAGGACTGATGTATGAATATCGTGTGTATGCAGAAAACATTGCTGGAATAGGCAAATGCAGTAAAGCCTGTGAACCAGTTGCTGCAAGGGATCCATGTGATCCTCCTGGTCAACCAGAAGTTACTAATATTACAAGAACATCTGTCTCACTGAAGTGGACTAAACCAGAATACGATGGTGGAGCTAAAGTAACAGGATATATTATTGAACGCAGAGAGCTACCAGATGGTCGTTGGCTAAAATGCAATTTTACTAATGTGCAAGAAACATACTTTGATGTAGGTGGACTTACAGAAGACCAGCGTTATGAATTCCATGTGATTGCAAAGAATGCTGCTGGACTCTTCAGTCAACCATCTGAATCAACTGGACCTGTGACCGTAAAAGATGATGTGGAGGCTCCAAGAATTATGATGGATGCCAAATTCAGGGATGTTGTAGTTGTGAAAGCTGGAGAAGTGTTTAAAGTCAATGCTGATGTTGCAGGACGGCCAATACCAGTGATTTCATGGACAAAGGACGGCAAGGAGCTCGAAGGAAAAGCTAGAGTTGAAATAGTCTCAACAGATTACGCTACTGCAATAACTATTAAGGACTGTATCCGAGGTGATTCAGGACAGTATGTACTGACATTACAGAATGTTGCAGGAACAAAATCTTTGACAATTAATTGCAAAGTACTTGATAGACCTGGCCCACCTGCAGGTCCATTAGAAATAAATGGCCTGACTGCTGAAAAGTGCCATTTATCATGGGGACCCCCTCAAGAAAACGGTGGTGCAGATATTGATCATTATATTGTGGAAAAACGTGAGACCAGCAGAATTGCATGGACACTTTGTGAAGGAGAGCTTAAAACAACATCTTGTAAAGTGACAAAATTACTGAAGGGTAATGAGTATATTTTCAGAGTGATGGGAGTTAACAAATACGGCGTTGGTGAGCCTCTAGAAAGTGTTGCTGTCAAAGCCCTAGACCCATTTACAGTTCCAAGTCCACCTACATCTTTAGAGATCACCAGTGTGAGCAAAGATTCAATAACTCTGTGCTGGGCAAGACCTGAGTCTGATGGAGGCAATGAGATCTCTGGCTATGTAATTGAAAGGCGTGAGAAAACCAGCCTAAGATGGATTCGTGTAAACAAAAAGCCAGTTTATGATTTAAGAGTGAAGTCATCGGGTCTCCGTGAAGGATGTGAATATGAATTCCGGGTTTATGCAGAAAATGCTGCTGGCCTCAGTCTCCCAAGTGAAACCACACCATTGATTAAGGCAGAAGATCCAATCTTCCTGCCATCGCCCCCATCTAAACCTAAGATTATGGATTCTACAAGGTCAAATATCACAATTGGTTGGACAAAGCCACTGTTTGATGGAGGTGCTCCAGTAACAGGATACACAGTTGAATACAAGAAAACTGATGAAACTGACTGGACAACAGCTATTCAAAATTTAAGAGGCACAGAATATACCATAACTGGATTAACATCAGGCTCTGAGTATGTTTTTAGAGTGAAATCCATTAACAAAATGGGTGTCAGTGAACCAAGTGATGTCTCAGAACCTCAGGTGGCAAAAGAAAGAGAGGAAGAACCTGCCTTTGAAATTGACAGTGAAATGCGGAAGACTTTAATTGTAAAGGCTGGTGGATCGTTCACAATGACTGTTCCTTTCAGAGGCAAACCAGTCCCAAATGTAACATGGAACAAACCAGACACTGATCTCCGTACACGTGCAAGCATTGACACTTCAAGTAATTGTACATCTCTTACTATTGAAAAAGCAACAAGAAATGATTCTGGAAAATACACATTAACATTGCAAAACATCCTGAACACTACCACCTTGACTTTAATTGTCAAAGTTCTTGATACGCCTGGCCCACCATCTAATATTGCAACAAAAGAAGTAACTAAAGAATCTGCTGTGTTATCTTGGGATGTTCCTGAAAATGATGGTGGAGCACCTGTAAAGAACTATGTAATTGAAAAACGAGAAGCTAGCAAAAAAGCGTGGGTCACTGTGACAAACAACTGTCATCGCCTGTCCTACAAAGTGACTGGTTTGCAAGAAGGTGCCATTTACTACTTCCGTGTCTCTGGAGAAAATGAATATGGTGTTGGAGTGCCTTCTGAGACCAAAGAGGGAACAAAAATAACAGGTATGTTTTACAATGAAAAAAAAATTGTTACTACTTAAAATAATATGTGTTTTAAAGTGTTGACTTCAAAATAATGTCAAAAGTTTTAAATCTGCATACAGTAAAATAGATCATTTTTTGTAGGTATGTCTGTAGTTTTACAAGTAAAAAAGAGCTAAGTAAGCTTGAATTTTAAATTTTGCTTGTATTTTACTTAAAATATTTCTAATACACAAATTGGTTTAAATACACATTTTCTTGATGTGTTCCTGTGTAATTGCTAATATAAAAAGTAAATACCTTCTATATCCTTTAACCTGTTGCACTTTTTTTCTCAGAAAAACCCAGCCCACCAGAAAAGCTAGGAGTAACAAATGTCACAAAGGACAGTGTTTCTCTTTCGTGGCTAAAACCAGAACATGATGGTGGAAGCAGAATTGTGAGCTACCTCCTTGAAGCTCTTGAGAAAGGACAGCAAAAATGGGTTAAGTGTGCTGTTGTGAAGACAACTCATCATGTTGTCCATGGTCTTAAGGAAAATGTCGACTATTTCTTCAGGGTGTCTGCAGAAAACCAAGCTGGTTTAAGTGATCCTAAGGAACTTCTGCTCCCTGTTACAGTTAAAGAACAATTAGGTATGCTTCCTGACATGAGACAAAAGTTGATACACAGTCAATTACATTCATATTTTAAAAGATGGAACATTATTTTAATGGTTTGAAAATGTTTTCTATTTCAGAATCTCCCGAGATTGACATGAAGGGCTTCCCTCATAACACTGTATATGTTCGAGCAGGATCAAACCTAAAAGTTGAAATTCCAGTTTCTGGAAAACCAGTGCCAAAGGTGACATTGTCTAGAGATGGTGTTGCACTGAAACCTACCATGAGATTTCACACAGAAACCACCGCAGAAAGTCTCATCATTAACCTTAAAGAAAGTGTAGCTGCTGATGCTGGCAGATATGACATTACTGCTGCAAACTCAAGTGGCACCACAAAATCTTTTGTTAATATTGTTGTGCTGGATAGACCTGGTCCTCCTGTTGGTCCTGTTGTCCTTAGCGATGTCACTGAAGAGAGTGTAACACTCAGATGGCAACCACCAGCTTATGATGGTGGAAGTCAGGTTACCAACTATATTGTACTGAAAAGAGAAACGAGTACTGCTGCCTGGTCCGAAGTATCTGCCACTGTTGCTAGAACTGTTATCAAAGTTATGAGGCTCACAACAGGAGAAGAATACCAATTCCGCATCAAAGCTGAGAACCGCTTTGGCATCAGCGATCACATAGACTCACAATGTGTGGTTGTCAAGCTTCCTTACAGTGAGTAATATGCTTCTCATGGTATATATTGATGTTTTAATGCTCTGATGTTGAAAATATAATTTTGTTAACAATCACTTCTTTTTAAATCATCAGCTACCCCGGGCCCTCCTTCAACACCATGGGTCACTAATGTTACCCGAGAGAGTATTACTGTCGGATGGCATGAACCAGTCACTAATGGTGGCAATGCTATCATTGGATATCACCTGGAAATGAAAGACAGAAATAGCATATTATGGCAGAAGGCTAACAAGACGCTTATTCGTACCACTCATTTCAAAGTCACCACAATCAGCGCTGGCCTTATCTATGAATTTAGAGTTTATGCAGAAAATGCCGCTGGCATTGGAAAAGCAAGTCGTCCTTCTGATCCAGTCCTTGCAATTGATGCTTGTGGTATGTACTCCCTAGAAAATAATGAAGCCCAACAATTTTGTTTCCCCTGTGATAATCTGTTCTGTACAGGAAGCCAGTATTCAAAATAGCTGTTAATTAGTGGCAATTTCTTATGTTTCCTTCTGCAGAACCACCAAGAAATGTTCGTGCCTCAGATATTTCCAAGACCTCTATCACTCTCTCCTGGCAGAAGCCAGCATTTGATGGTGGTAGCAAAATCACTGGATACATCGTAGAAAAACGTGACCTCCCAGATGGCAGATGGACAAAAGCTAGCTTCACCAATGTTATTGAGACTCAGTTCACAGTATCTGGCCTGACACAGAATTCCAAGTATGAATTCCGGGTCTTCGCAAAGAATGCTGTTGGTTCCATTAGTAATCCCTCAGATGTTGTGGGTCCTATCACATGTGTTGATACATACGGTAAGTGTTCTGCAATGATATAATGATGTAATTTTGGGGTACTAGGACAATTAAAGGCTGTGCTGTTTTGTAGATGGTCTTTTGAATATGGAAGGCTAGTTTACAGTGATCGATTCAAGTAGCATGACTGACTGAGCATTTGGGCATGACTGTAGGGAACATCTTTGACTGTGTCTGCATTTTTAAAGTCTTCTGGTATCTTTATTCTCTGAGCAACAGAAGTCTGCCCGTGATCCAAGTGGTTATATTTATACATGTAATTGTCTTTTCTTCATAGGATTAGTTCTAACTTACTCTAGGTTTATGATTTCAGTTAATATATGCTCTCTTTACTTTGATCTGTATTTATCAAATACCTTTAACTATTAGATTAAATAAGGTAGTATTATTTGGGGATTTTATTAAATACAGGGCTACAATAAACACGTTTTTAACTTACTCTTACTTTTTATTAAGGTGCACCTGAAATTGATGTGCCACCAGAATATACAGAAGTGGTGAAATACAAAGCAGGAACTTCAGTTAAGCTAAAACTAGGCATCTCAGGCAAGCCTGTACCCACAATTGAATGGTTCAAAAATGGCAATGAGGTACTAACCAGTGCACTAGTGTCTTTTGAAAACACAACAGAATTTGCTTCTGTACTCATCAAGGATGCCAATCGACTCGACAGTGGCACCTATGAATTAAAATTGAAGAATGCTATGGGTTCAGCATCAGCCCACGTTAGACTACAGATACTTGGTACGTCTCGAGATGCAACTGTATTTTACTACTGAACAATAATTCAGTAATGAATACTTAACATCTTCTTTTTTCTGCCTTCCACAGACAAGCCAGGACCCCCAGGTGGACCTATACAGTTTAAGACAGTCACTGCTGGAAAGATTACAATAATGTGGGACCCACCAGCAGATGATGGTGGTGCACCTATAACACACTATGTTGTTGAAAAGCGGGAAACAAGTCGAGTGGTATGGTCTTTAATTTCTGAAAAACTGGAGGGATGCATCATAACTACAACAAAAGTCATCAAAGGAAATGAATATGTGTTCCGTGTCCGTGGTGTGAACAAGTTTGGAATTGGTGATCCACTGGAATCTGAACCCGTTATAGCCAAAAATTCATTTGGTAAGAAATAAGTTCTGTAAAATAACTTACGCAACTGAATTGTTGTGTGTATTATTTGTATGTAGTACTGATCTACTGACATACGATTTTTTACTCAGTTACACCTGGACCACCTAGTACACCAGAAGTCACAAAGATAACCAAGAATTCTATGACCGTTGTCTGGAATAGGCCCACTGTTGATGGAGGCAGTGAAATATCAGGATATTTTCTGGAGAAACGTGACAAGAAGAGTCTGAGTTGGTTTAAGGTCTCTAAAGAAACCATTCGGGACACCAGACAGAAAGTAACGGGTCTGACTGAAAACAGCGAATATCATTTCCGCGTTTGTGCTGTCAATGCTGCTGGACCAGGTCCGTTCTCTGAGGCTTCTGACTTCTACAAAGCTGCAGATCCTGTTGGTAAGATTCAATGTGCATTATCTCCAATAGGTTAGAAATCAATGGAAAATGAGTAGTTAGGGTGGGATTGTACTAAAGTAATTGAGGGCAGATTTTCTTCCTCTTTAACAGTTAATTGGATTCTGATTGGTGTTTTATTCCCCCATAAACTATCATTTACAGATAAGCCAGGCTCACCAACAAAGCTGAAAGTCGTGGATACAACCAAGACATCTGTTACCCTTGGCTGGATTAAACCTGCTTACGATGGAGGAAGTCCAATTACCCACTACGTGGTAGAGAAGAAGGAAGGTGAAGATCAAGAATGGACTGTAGTCAGTACTAAGGGAGAAGTGAGAACAACTGAGTATGTTGTGTCCCACCTTCAGCCAAGTGTTAATTATTATTTCCGTGTATCTGCTATGAATTGTGCTGGACAAGGAGAGCCTATTGAAATGATGGAACCCGTTCAAGCTAAAGATATTCTTGGTACTGTATTTTTTTGTGATTTATCATTTTTCTGTGTGGTTTTTTTTTCAAATTATTTCTTATTTTACATTCCAGGTATGCATTATTAATTTTTATTTATTTCCACAGTGGCGCCAGAGATTGATCTGGATGTTGCTCTTCGGACATCTATTGTTGCTAAAGCAGGTGAAGATGTGGAAATAATGATTCCATTCAAGGGAAGACCTCCTCCAACAGTCACATGGAGAAAGGGTGACAAGAATCTTGGGACTGATGAAAGATACATCATCCAGAACACAGAATCATCTACACTACTTATTATTCCTCAAGTTACACGAAATGATACAGGAAAATATGTTCTTACAATTGAAAATGGAGTTGGAGAAGCAAAATCATCATTTGTGAATGTAAAAGTACTTGACACACCTTCTGCATGCCAGAAGCTGCAGCTTAAGCATGTTTCTCGTGGCACAGTTACACTGGTATGGGAGCCACCTCTCATCAATGGTGGTTCTGAAATAACAAATTATGTTGTTGAAAAAAGAGATGCTACAAAGAGGGCCTGGTCAACTGTTACAACAAAGTGTTCTCATACCACCTTTAAACTAACTAACCTGTCAGAAAAGACTGCATTCTTTTTCCGTGTTCTTGCTGAAAATGAAATCGGACTGGGTGAACCTTGTGAGACATCTGAACCAGTGAAAGCTGCAGACATACCTGGACCTGTAAAAGACCTAGCCATGAAAGACTCTACAAAGAGTTCTGTTAAATTGCAGTGGAGCAAACCTGACTATGATGGTGGTAGCATTATATCAGACTATGTTATTGAAAAGAAACTTCAGGGAGAGAAAGAATGGACATACGCAGGCACAAGCAAGAGCTGTGAATTTGTAGCTGACAAACTTAAAGAGCTTTCTGTCATGGAATTCAGAGTCTTTGCTAAAAATGAAAAAGGCATGAGTGACTCTGTTACTGTTGGACCCATTACAGTGAAAGAACTTATAATAACACCTGAGGCTGACCTTTCTGATATTCCTGGAGGTCAGATTGCAGTAAGAATTGGACATAACCTGCATGCTGAAATGCCCTATAAAGGTAAACCTAATCCATCAATGAGCTGGCTCAAGGACAACCTCCCTCTTAAAGAAACGGAACATCTTCGTTTCAAGAAAACTGAAAACAAGATAAGCTTAAGTATCAAGAATGTGAAAAAGGAGCATGGTGGCAAATATACTTTAATTCTTGATAATGTGGTCTGCAGAAAGTCATTCACAATCACTGTAATCACTCTTGGTCCTCCATCTAGGCCAAAAGCACCTTTACGAATAGATGAAATCAAAGCAGACAGTGTAGTTTTGTCATGGGACGCTCCTGATGATGACGGGGGAGGAGAAATTACTGGCTACAGTATTGAGAAGAGAGAAACCTCACAAATGAATTGGAAGCTGGTGTGTTCAAGTGCTGCAAGAACAACTTTCAAAGTACCAAACCTTGTTAAAGATACTGAATATCAGTTTAGAGTTCGTGCAGAAAACAGATACGGAGTGAGCCCACCTCTTGTCTCAGCTGATGTTGTGGCAAAGCATCAGTTTAAACCACCAGGTGCCCCTGGCAAGCCTGTTGTATACAATGTAACTGCTGACGGAATGAGCATTTCTTGGGATGCTCCTGTTTATGACGGTGGTTCAGAGATTATGGGATACCACGTTGAAAAGAAGGAAAGAAACAGTATTTTGTGGCAGAAGGTTAATGTTGCATTAATATCTAACAGAGAATACAGGATTACTGGGCTGCTTGAGGGCCTGGATTACCAGTTCCAAGTATATGCTGAAAACGCTGCAGGCCTAAGCCGAGCGAGTGAGCCAAGCAAATTTACTTTGGCAGTCTCTCCAGTGGGTAAGTGAATGATTAATCACTCATCCAAGAAAATTCTGTTCTTGTAGATTGTGGTGAGCAGTAATAAAAATAAAACTTCATTATTTTCCTTTCAGACCCACCTGGTACTCCTGATTACATTGATGTCACTAGGGAAACAATCACCCTGAAATGGAACCCGCCACTGCGTGATGGAGGCAGTAAGATTGTGGCTTACAGCATTGAGAAACGGCAAGGAAGTGCAGACCGTTGGCTCAGGTGTAACTTTACTGATGTCAGTGAGTGCCAGTATACAGTTACAGGACTCAGTCCAGGGGATCGATACGAATTCAGAGTGCTTGCAAGAAATGCTGTTGGTACAATCAGCCCACCTTCACAGTCTTCAGGCTATATCATGACCAGAGATGAAAATGGTAAGAATTTTTTTTTAATATGCTTGCATTTGGGTATTGAAGCCAAATAGAGTTTCTGGCTGCACTGATGGGAAGTGGGAAGTCAAGGGGCAAAGAAGTTGTGACTAAGGTCCTCCGAGTCAATTTAGAACATTTATGTTTGTAGTCCAAGGTGGGAAGGTCTAAACTGAAGAACCAAATCTGGCAGACATACATAATCAATTCTGAAAAGCATGGCACTCTACATTTCTCTTGCATAAGCAGCAGCAGCAAAGTTGGAAAGAAAGCATGGACTGTAATATTCTGATGTACTGAATAATTTCAAAATTGAAATGTGCCTCAGGTAGCTTGGCATACTATTAACACCACATTTTAACAGTGCCTTTCACATCATAGGATGCACTTATGGGTGCTTACAGGAAAAATAAGTTTATCATTCATATAATAACGTCTATTTAGAGAATGCCATTTTGTAAGTGAAATAATTCTATATATCACAAACTTTTATAATTAGTACACTTAGAAGAGTATCAGAAACATATTTAGCTATATGGAAATTGATTTATATTTTCCTTTTTTAGTTGCTCCAACAATTGAATTTGGTGCTGAGCACTTTGAAGGCCTTACTGTTAAAGCTGGAGAGAGCATTAGACTTAAAGCTCTAATCAAAGGACGTCCAGTACCTAAAGTGACATGGTTTAAGGATGGTAAAGAGATTGATAAATTAATGAATATAGAAGTAACTACAGCTATTGGATATAGTACAATATTCATTAGAGATGCTATCCGGGAACATCGTGGAGTGTACACAGTAGAAGCCAAAAATGCATCAGGCACTAAACGAGAAGATATCACCATCAGAGTACAAGGTACTGCACCAAGCACTTTCAGCATGCTTTTTTAAAAATAGTATTTTATTATAAGTGTCAGCAAATTATAACTCTGAACCTTTAAAATTGCAGACACACCAGGAAAAGTTGGTGGACCAATACGATTCACAAACATCACTGGAGAAAAAGTCACATTATGGTGGGAGCCTCCAGCAAATGATGGTTGTGCTTCTATTTCTCACTACATAATTGAAAAACGTGAAACCAGCAGGATTGCTTGGGCATTAGTTGAAGATAAATGTGAAGCTTGCAGCTATACGGCACTTAAATTAATCAAGGGCAATGAGTATCAGTTTCGTGTCTCTGCAGTGAACAAATTTGGAGTTGGCAGACCATTGGAGTCTGATCCAGTTATCGCACAAATACCTTACAGTAAGTTGCCACCTCATTCTGCACAAATATCCGTGGAGTTACCATCTTATCTTTCTAATGACATTTTTTTGTTTTTAGCGCTCCCTGATGCACCAGGAACTCCAGAGCCTACCAATGTAACAGGAGACAGTATCACACTCACATGGGCAAGACCAGAGTCAGATGGTGGAAGCGAGATAAATGAGTACATTCTTGAAAGGAGAGAAAAGAAGAGCATGCGCTGGGTTAAAGTATCCAGTAAGAGGCCCATTACTGAGAACAGATACAGAGTAACTGGCCTTATTGAAGGCAATGAGTATGAGTTCCATGTCATGGCTGAAAACGCTGCAGGAGTTGGACCTCCAAGTGACGTTTCAAAGCTGATTAAATGCAGAGAACCAGTCAGCCCACCAAGTGCTCCTAATGTTGTAAAGGTGACAGATACATCAAAGACCAGTGTAAGCTTAGAGTGGACAAAGCCAGTTTTTGATGGAGGCATGGAAATAATTGGGTACATCATTGAGATGTGCAAAGCTGATCTTGAAGCATGGCAGAAAGTCAATGCAGAGACTGTTATTGCTACTAAATATACTGTTGTTGATTTGGAGGCAGGAGAACACTATAAATTCAGAGTTAGTGCCGTCAATGGTGCTGGCAGAGGAGAAAGTTGCCAAGTTCCTGCTTCGGTCCAAACGGTGGACAGGCTTTCTGCACCTGAAATAGATATTGATGCAAACTTCAAGCAGACTCATATTGTAAGAGCAGGTGCAAGCATTCGTCTATTTATTGCCTTCTCTGGAAGGCCTGTTCCTACTGCAGTGTGGTCCAAAGCGGATGCTAATCTTAGTTTGCGTGCTGACATTCAAACAACTGATTCATTCAGCACATTGACTGTGGAGGACTGCAATAGAAATGATGCTGGCAAGTATGTCTTCACTGTGGAAAACAACAGTGGAAGTAAGTCTATTACATTTACTGTCAAGGTTTTGGACACACCTGGTCCACCAGGTCCTATTACATTTAAAGATGTGACTCGAACATCTATTACTTTAATGTGGGATGCTCCTGTTCTGGATGGAGGTTCTCGTATCCACCACTACGTTGTGGAAAAACGTGAAGCAAGTCGTCGTAGCTGGCAAGTAGTGAGTTCAAAATGCACTCGACAAATCTTTAAGGTCACGGATCTAGCAGAAGGAATGCCATATTACTACCGAGTATCAGCAGAAAATGAATATGGTGTAGGTGAACCCTGTGAATTAACAGAACCAGTTGTAGCCACAGAAGAACCTGCTCCACCTAAGAGACTAGATATTGTTGATACAACCAAATCTTCTGTAGTTTTAGCTTGGCTTAAACCTGATCATGATGGTGGTAGCCGTATTACTGGATACCTTCTTGAAATGAAACAAAAAGGATCTGACTTCTGGTCTGCAGCTGGACAAACCAAGCAACTTACTTTCACCGTTGAAGGCCTTGTGGAGAACACAGAATATGAGTTCCGGGTCAAGGCGAAGAATGATGCTGGCTACAGTGAGCCAAGGGAAGCTTTCTCTTCTGTTATTGTTAAGGAGCCACAGATTGAACCAACAGCAGATCTCAGTGACATAAGCAGACAGCTTATAACATGCAAGGCTGGAGGCACCTTTACTATTGATATACCAATCAGTGGGCGCCCAGCTCCAAAAGTGACATGGAAACTTGAGGAGATGAGGCTGAAGGAAACTGAAAGAGTGACCATCAAGACAACAAAAGACCGAACCACGCTGACTGTAAAAGACAGTATGAGAGGTGACTCTGGTAAATACTACCTTACACTTGAGAACACTGCTGGTGTGAAAACGTTTACTGTCACAGTGGTAGTCATAGGAAGGCCAGGTCCTGTCACTGGCCCAATTGAAATATCATCTGTATCTGCTGAGTCCTGTGTGTTGACCTGGAAAGAACCTGAAGATGATGGTGGCAGTGACATTACAAACTACATTGTAGAGAAACGTGAATCTGGCACAACAGCATGGCAGCTGGTAAATTCCAGTGTGAAACGCACACAGATCAAAGTCAGTCATCTCACAAAATATCAAGAGTACAGTTTCCGAGTAAGCTCAGAAAATAGATTTGGTGTCAGCAAGCCAGTTGAATCAAAAACAGTAGTTGCTGAGCATCCATTTGGTAAGTGAGACACTTCTCAAAAGTTGTTCTTTTCCTCTGACTGAGGTGTTTATAGTTACTAACATTCTCCTCCCCATCTTTCTCATGTTTAGTCCCACCAAGCCCACCTTCAAGGCCAGAAGTCTATTCTGTGTCTGCAAGTGCCATGGCCATTCGCTGGGAGGAACCCTATCATGATGGTGGCAGCAAAGTCATTGGATATTGGGTGGAAAAGAAAGAGCGCAACACCATCCTCTGGGTGAAGGAGAACAAAGTACCATGCTGTGAATGCAACTATAAAGTCACAGGGTTGGTGGAAGGCTTAGAATATCAGTTCAGAACCTATGCTCTAAATGCTGCAGGTGTTAGCAAAGCTAGTGAAGCTTCCAGACCTGTAGTGGCTCAAAATCCAGTTGGTAAGTATTACTTTTAGAGTTACATTGTTATTTAAGCTAGAACAGGATTGCATTTCTTATTTTTTCTGCTTTATTCCTCCAGATCCACCAGGAAGACCAGAAGTAACAGATGTCACCAGATCTACAGTGTCGCTGAGCTGGTCACCTCCACTTTATGATGGTGGAAGCAAAATTGTCGGATATATTATTGAGCGCAAACCATATAATGAATCTGGTGATGGACGTTGGCTGAAGTGCAATTATACCATTGTCTCAGAAAACTTTTTTACTGTGACAGCTCTTAGTGAAGATGAAGCCTATGAATTCCGTGTACTAGCAAAGAATGCTGCTGGTGTGATTAGCAAAGGATCTGAATCAACTGGTGCTGTCATTTGCAAAGATGAATACAGTAAGGAATACTTACTTGGAACAATTCAAAACATAACATTCTATTTTTAGTACTGTCATGTAACTTTTTTTCAAATCTCTTTTTCCAGCACCACCAAAGGCTGAACTTGATGCCAGACTTCAGGGAGAAGTTGTGAGCATTAGGGCTGGATCAGATCTTGTTCTTGATGCAGCTGTTGGTGGAAAACCAGAACCAAAAGTCTTCTGGTCCAAAGGTGACAGGGAACTGGAGCTATGTGAAAAGATATCTCTGCAATACACCAGCAAACGAGCTATTGCAATTATCAAGTTCTGTGACAGAAGTGATAGTGGAAAATATACCCTAACAGTTAAAAATGCCAGTGGGATGAAACAAATTTCTGTTCTTGTCAAAGTGCTTGGTATGTATCCTGTGATTAGTATTAATACTTAGTACACTAAAAAACCCACATTCTTTTAAATAAGAATGAGATGCTTTTCCTTAGCCGCTAATAACAATACTTATTTTGATTCCTACACAGATTCACCAGGTCCATGTGCAGGCAAAATCACAGTTAGCAGAGTAACAGAAGAGAAATGTACTCTGGCATGGAACATTCCTGAGGAAGATGGAGGTGCAGAAATCACTCACTATGTCATAGAAAGGCGTGAAACCAGCAGACTTCACTGGGTTATTGTTGAGGCTGAATGCCAGACTTTATCAACTGTGGTAACAAAACTTATTAAAAATAATGAATACATCTTCCGTGTGAGAGCTGTCAACAAATATGGACCAGGTGTTCCACTTGAAACAGAACCTGTGATTGCCAGGAATGCTTTCAGTGAGTGTTACTACATTCCGTTCTGCATCAGAATTTGTGGAATAATTCTCATGGATAAACAATGTATTGAACAATAATATTTTTTTCTCACCTTTTAAAAAAATAGCTATTCCAACACAGCCTGGTGCTCCTGAAGAAGTGAGTGTCGGCAAGGAACATATCATTATTCAGTGGTCGAAACCAGAATCAGATGGTGGCAGTGAGATTAAGGACTATCTTGTGGACAAACGTGAAAGGAAAAGTCTGCGCTGGACACGAGTGAATAGAGATTACACCATTTATGATACCAGACTGAAAGTCACTGGTCTCATGGAAGGGAGCCAGTACCAATTCCGTGTCACTGCAGTGAATGCTGCTGGAAACAGTGAACCTAGTGAAGCTTCACAATACATGTTATGTAAAGAACCATCATGTAAGTTACAATATTTAAAACATATTTAAATATTTATTTGTAATTATGGAGCATAAACTCACATTGACACTTTAACTAAGAAACCATTAACCACCTATAAACTCACTGAAGTAGCTAGTATTGGAATAACTTAAAAACAGTTATAGTTCATCTTAAATGCATTTCCCAGGATTAGCTGTCTGGAAGTTGGTTTTGACTGTAAAATGTTTTCTGCACCAATGTAAAATGCATTTTCTTCTTTTTCAAAGATACTCCTGCATCACCTTCAGTTCCAAGAGTTGTGGACACTACAAAGCACAGCATAAGTTTAGCATGGTCAAAGCCCACATATGATGGTGGTGCTGACCTCTTAGGCTATGTTCTTGAAATGAAAGAAGAAGGTAGCGAACAGTGGTATCGACCACATACAACTGCCACTCTGAGGAATGCTGAGTTCACTGTGACTGGTCTTAAAACAAACCAGAAATACCAATTCAGAGTTGCTGCAACAAATGTGAATGGTATGAGTGAATTTAGTGAATCATCAGCAGAAATAGAACCTGTGGAAAGAATAGGTAATTTGAAAACTTAATGTATATTTAGAACTTATAGAACTTCTGTAAGATTAACTAATTCCATGTTTCTTATACCCTTCATCAGAAACACCTGAACTTGAGCTTGCTGATGATCTGAAGAAGACAGTTACAGTCAGAGCTGGTGGTTCCCTGCGCCTAATGGTCTCTGTATCTGGCAGACCTGCTCCTGTAATCACGTGGAGCAAACAGGGTGTTGACCTTGTAAGTCGAGGTATTATTGATACTACAGACAGCTACACTCTGCTTATTGTGGATAAAGTTAATCGCTATGACGCTGGAAAATACATCATTGAGGCTGAAAATCAATCAGGAAAAAAATCTGCAACTATTTCTGTGAAAGTGTATGGTAAGTACTGCTACAGTTGTATATGAGCATTACACCACTCTGTGGGCTCATTGCTCAGAAATAAATGTCATTCATTTCCAAAGGAAGTTTGCATTTTAAATAACATGAGAATGTTTGAGAAGTCAGGGAAAACAATCTAATCCAAAGCAAAATTTCCGGAGCTCTGCTAGTTTATAAATCAAATCCCAGCATTTTTGTTTTATGCAAAAGTAGTCATTGACTGTAAAATGAAAGGATCCAAAAGGGGAAAAAAAATTTTTGTTTGTTTGTTTTAGATACACCTGGTCCACCACCTGCAGTAAGAGTTAAGGAAGTATCAAAAGATTCTGTGACACTTACTTGGGACATTCCAGTCATTGACGGTGGAGCCCCAGTCAACAATTACATAATTGAGAAACGTGAAGCTTCCATGAGAGCTTACAAGACTGTCACTACCAAATGCAGTAAGACATTTTATAGAGTTACTGGACTACTGGAAGGAGCTTTGTATTATTTCAGAGTACTACCAGAAAATATTTACGGCATTGGTGAAGGCTGTGAAACATCTGATGCAGTACTGGTATCTGATGTCCCCATGGTACCACAAAAACTTGAAGTGATTGACACCACTAAATCAACTGTTACACTTGCTTGGGAGAAACCACTGCATGATGGTGGCAGCAGATTGACTGGATATGTTATTGAGGCCAGCAAAGCTGGAACAGAAAGATGGTTGAAGGTAGTGACATTGAAGCCTACCGTCTACGAACATACCATTATCTCTCTCAATGAAGGTGAACAGTATTTGTTCAGGGTCAGAGCACAGAATCAGAAAGGTGTGTCAGAACCACGAGAGATTGTCACAGCAGTGACAGTTCAAGACCAAAAAGGTAGGTGTCTACTGTTGAAAACAATAGGGTCAAGCTTACACCAAATGAATGTGATAGTTATAAAACAGGTATTTAAAATATCAATTATTTGCTTTCCTTAGTACTACCAACAATTGACTTCACTGGAATACCTCAGAAGACAATCCACGTACCTGCTGGCAAGCCCATTGAATTAGCCATTCCAATTGAAGGACGACCACCTCCAACTGCATCTTGGTTCTTTGCTGGTTCTAAACTAAAAGAATCAGAACGCATCAAAATGGAGACTGCTGCCAAAATTGCCAAATTAACTGTGCGTGAGACCACCATACATGACACTGGGGAGTATACGCTTGAACTGAAGAACACAACTGGAACAGTTACTGATACAGTAAAGGTTATAATCCTTGGTAAGAATTCATTAAAATAATTGTCCATGATATTTCTCCATTTCAACTTTTACATGAGAAATATGATTCCTTTTTTCCACCTGTTTTGTAAGTTTCTTTTTTTTTTTTTTTCCCCTAGACAAGCCTGGGCCACCTGTTGGACCTATCAGAATTGATGAAATTGATTCAAATTATGTAACCATCTCCTGGGAGCCACCTGAGCTGGATGGTGGAGCTGCCCTTAGTGGGTATGTGGTAGAACAGCGTGATGCTCACCGTCCTGGATGGCTGCCAGTTTCAGAGTCAGTAACCAGGACAACATTTAAGTTCACCAGACTTGTTGAAGGTGCAGAATATGTGTTCCGTGTAGCTGCTACAAACCGCTTTGGAATTGGATCTTACCTGCAGTCTGAAATTATAGAATGCAAGAGCAGAATCCGTAAGTCTGAATTTTTGTTCATTCTCTACCTTTGAAATTAAAAATATATATTTAAATAGGCTTATATATCCACACATATACTAGAATTTTCTAGATGTTGCTACTTCCTTTTGCCAGATAAAATTGTACATTATGATGCACAATAATCTTGATATTTTCCAGAGAAAAATAACATCCGAAAATCTGTATATGTATTACAGATGTACTGCACAGAACATGGATGGTAAACTTGGATTTTCTGCTCAGGTCTACCATTAGTCTTGAGAAATTGCTTTACCCCATTACAAAACCAGAAGTTTTTCAATTACCTGATTTGTAAATTACTTAGATATCTGCTACTAAAAGACTTTGATAAGACATTAATATTACATTTTTATTCACAATATGTCACATACTACTAATGTGTAAAGTCATCTGATGCTTTCTTCACTAATTCCATGTCATGTTTTTACAGGTATTCCTGGTCCTCCTGGCACTCCAGAAGTGTTTGATATCTCTCGTGATGGCATGACATTGACTTGGTATCCTCCAGAAGACGATGGTGATTCACAGATTACTGGTTATATTGTGGAACGCAAAGAAGTTAGAGCAGATAGATGGATCCGTGTAAATAAAGTTCCAGTCACCATGACTCGTTACCGTTCCACTGGGTTGGTCGAAGGATTAGAATATGAACACCGGGTCACAGCAATCAATGCCAGAGGCACTGGGAAACCCAGCCGTCCTTCCAAGTCTGCTGTTGCCAGAGATCCAATTGGTAAGTAATTTCCTACAAAGATTAAATACATTATGGTAGAAGGGAATGACACCAGTAAAATCTACTCTTTTTTCTAATTTGGAAATTTATCTGGATGTATTAACAAATGAGATTCTGACTGGAGAAAATGAAGAAAATATTAGTGAAAATCATTCAAAGTTTTCCTGTATAAATTCACTATAGAATTATTACAGTTCATAAGTTGCAAGTTTCGTCTTTTAGATATTCATAAAAACAAATTCCACCTGCCTATTTGATCTTCTCTTCTAGCTCCTCCAGGTAAACCTCAGAATCCAAGAGTCACTGATACTACAAGAACATCTGTCTCCCTGGCTTGGAGTCCACCAGAAGATGAAGGTGGTTCTAAAGTTACTGGCTACTTAATTGAGATGCAGAAGGTTGATCAGTTTGAATGGACCAAATGCAATACTACACCAACCAAGATTCGGGAATATACCTTGACACATCTTCCCCAGGGGGCAGAGTACAGATTCCGTGTGCTAGCCTGTAATGCTGGTGGGCCAGGAGAACCTGCTGAAGTGCCAGGAACAGTTAAAATAACAGAAATGCTTGGTAAGACATTTCAAGTCTTAACTCTTGTTGAAAGCTGTCCTAAAAAATTTTTGCCTAAAGCAGGTGTGACATCATCTGTAGAAGGACATAGCATGACATGTTGTTTTTGTTTACAGAATATCCAGACTATGAACTTGATGAAAAATACCAAGAAGGTCTCATGGTGAGACAAGGAGGAGTAATCAGGCTTACAATACCCATTAAGGGTAAGCCCATCCCAGTATGCAAATGGACAAAAGAAGGACAGGACATCAGCAAGAGAGCCATGATTGCGACTTCTGAGACTCACACAGAACTTGTGATCAAAGATGCAGAAAGAGAAGATTCAGGCACCTATGATTTGGTACTTGAAAACAAGTGTGGCAAGAAAGCTGTGTATATTAAAGTCAGAGTGATTGGCATTCCAAATCCACCAGAAGGACCACTTGAGTATGATGATATACAAGCTCGTTCTGTCAGAGTAAGCTGGAGACCTCCTACAGATGACGGTGGTGCAGATATCCTGGGTTATATCGTTGAGAGAAGGGAAGTGCCGAAGACTGCCTGGTACACTGTTGACTCCAGAGTGAAAGGGACATCACTAGTGGTGAAAGGGCTCAAAGAAAATGTGGAATATCACTTTCGTGTTTCTGCTGAAAACCATTTCGGTATTAGCAAATCTCTCAAATCTGAAGAACCAGCAGTACCAAAGACACCTCTAAGTAAGTTTTCTTCTAGACTAAAAAAAATGTAAAAATTAGTTACTACATTATGATCTAAAAGTGCAATAATATATGCAGAAATTTTAATGCTATGTCACAGTTATTTCTATTATTTTTATTATTATAATTATTAATAGATCCTCCAGAGCCTCCAAACAACCCACCTGAAGTGCTTGATGTTACAAAGAGTTCCGTCAACTTGTCCTGGTCCAGACCTAAAGATGATGGTGGTTCTCGTGTAACTGGCTACTATATTGAACGTAAAGAGACATCTACAGAAAAATGGGTCCGGCATAATAAGACACAGATTACGACTACAATGTACACAGTCACAGGACTTGTTCCAGATGCTGAATATCAATTCCGTGTCATTGCTCAAAATGACATTGGTGAAAGTGAAGCAAGTCCTGCTTCTGAACCAGTTGTATGCAAAGATCCATTCGGTAAGATAATATCTGCATTAACAGATCTTTTGAAGAGCAACTTAATGACATTTAGAGAAAAATTTATTTTCTTTATCTATTTTAATTTTCAGACAAACCAAGCCAACCTGGAGAAATTGAGATCACTTCTATATCTAAGGACAGCATTACATTAGAATGGGAACGACCTGAAAGTGATGGTGGCAAAGAGATCCTTGGCTATTGGGTTGAATATCGCCAGTCTGGAGAAAGCACCTGGAAAAAATGCAATAAGGAACGCATCAAGGACAGGCAGTTTACAGTAGGAGGTTTACTAGAGGCCACAGAATATGAGTTCCGTGTTTTTGCAGAAAATCAGACTGGTCTCAGCAGACCTCGAAGGACCGCTATGGCAGTGAAAACTAAATTAACATGTAAGCAAAAATATATTGTCACATTTGCTGTGACAGTGTTGTCATTTGCTGTGTCATAAGCCATGGTGCTGCATTTAACATGCTGCCTATTTGTTTTACATGATATTTGCTAACATGACTGTCCCAAAGGACAGTCTTTCAAGTATAAGAGAAACAACTATAAATGGAAATTAATTTCCAGTAATCTAATAATATAGGAAAATTTCATAGTAATCATCATTATTTCCTTAATTTTCTTTGTCGTAGCTGGAGAAGCACCTGCCATAAAAAAAGAAATGCAGGATGTTACAACTAAACTGGGTGAGGCAGCTCAGCTGACATGCCAGATTGTTGGGAGACCTTTGCCTGATATTAAATGGTACCGCTTTGGCAAAGAGCTGGTACAAAGCAGAAAATACAAAATGTCATCTGATGGACGCAATCATACACTGACTGTAATGACAGATGAACAAGAGGATGAAGGTGTCTACACTTGTATGGCTACCAATGATGTCGGAGAAATTGAAACTAGTGGCAAGCTATTATTGCAGGCTCCTCCTCAGTTCCACCCTGGCTTCCCATTGAAAGAGAAATACTACGCAGGTGCAGGTGGCACCCTCCGCCTTCACGTGGTGTATATTGGCCGGCCAGTACCAGCAATAACTTGGTTCCATGGCAACAAACCTTTGAGAGGATCAGAAACAATTACTATTGAGAACACAGAACAGTATACTCATCTTGCTATTAAGAATGTCCAGCACAAAACTCATGCTGGGAAATACAAAGTACAACTCAGTAACACATTTGGAACAGTTGACACTGCACTTAATGTGGAAATACAAGGTAATTAATTTTATTTTCAGTGTTTTTGTGGAATATTTTCTCAAATATTGACTGGAAAAAGAAATAAAATTTTTGTGCTTTTTCTTGTACAGATAAACCAGATAAACCAACAGGGCCAATTGTTATAGAGTCTATACTGAAGAATTCTGTGGTCATAAGCTGGAAACCACCAGAGGATGATGGAGGTGTTATGATAACCAATTACATCATAGAGAAACGTGAGGCCAAGGAAGGAGCAGAATGGCAACTTGTATCTTCAAGTATTTCAGGCACAACATGTAGAATTGTTAACCTAACTGAAAATGCAGGCTATTATTTCCGTGTTTCTGCTCAGAATATGTACGGCATTAGTGAAGCACTGGAGGTTTCATCAGTAGTTTTTATAAAGCCTCTATTTGGTAAGTGGAGGCCAAAATATCAATGTCTGTATGCTCCTGTGTTTTTGTTTAACCCCAGCCAGCAGCCAAGCCCCACGCAGCCATCCGCTCACTCCCCAACAGTGGGACTGGGGAGAGAATCAGAAGGGTAAACACTGGAAAACTCTTGGGTTGAGATACAGACAGTTTAATAGGAAAAGCAAAAGCTGCCTGCACCAGCAATGCAAAACAAGGAGTTCATTCCCTGCTTCCCATGGACAGACAGGTGTTCAGCCCTCTCCAGGAGAGCAGGGCCCCATCACATGTGACAGTGGCTTGGGAAGACAAATGCCATCACTTTAAATGTCCCACCCTTCCCCCATTTTATATACTGAGCATGGTGTCATATGGTCTGGAATATCCCTTTGGTCAGTTGGGGTCACCTGTCCTGGCTGTGTCTCCTCTCACTCTCCCATGCACCTCCAATTTCTTCACTGGTGTGGCAGTACAAAAAGCAGAAAAGGCCTTGGCTCTATATTAGCTCAAATGGCAGAGCATGATAGGGGATACACATGATAGAGTCACCCCAAGACAATAAGCTCTGCTCAGCAATAACAAAAACATCTCTATGTTATCAACCCTGTGTTCAGCACAAATCCAAAACACAGCCCCATATTAGCCACTGGGAAGAAAGTTAACTCTACCACAGCCAAAACCAGCATACCCTGTAATTAATTAGTAAGGCAAGTTTACTTCAGTTTTTGAACTTTGTTATTCTTTACAGAAAAACCAGGACAACCCGGCCAGCCAGTAGCAAGTGCTGTCACAAAGGATTCTTGCGTTGTCTCGTGGAAGCCACCCGCAAGTGATGGTGGTGCAAAGATTAGAACTTACTATCTTGAGAAGCGTGAGAAAAAACAAAACAAGTGGATTTCTGTAACAACAGATGAAATTCGTGAAACAGTCTACTCTGTGAAAGACCTTATTGAAGGTCTTGAATATGAGTTCCGTGTAAAATGTGAAAATCTTGGTGGTGAAAGTGAGTGGAGTGAGGTATCCCAACCAGTCATTCCAAAATCTGATGTACCAGTTAAAGCTCCACATTTCAAGGAAGAACTAAGGAATCTGAATGTGAAATTTCAAGCTAATGCCACATTTGTCTGCAAAGTCACTGGTCATCCTAAGCCAATTGTCAAGTGGTACAGACAGGGCAAAGAAATCATGCCAGATGGGGAGAAGATAAAGATACAGGAATTCAAGGGTGGATATTACCAGCTGATCATCACAAATGTAACAGATGATGACGCCACGGTATATCAAGTTAGAGCTACCAACCAAGGAGGATCTGTGTCTAGCACTGCCTCTCTGGATGTTGAAGGTGAATGAAGGGTCTTGATAACCAAGACAAATTCATTTTAATTTTGAATATTTAGACTATTTATGCTCTTCTTGTATGCTTTTGGTCATGTGTTTTTCCTTCCTCTTTCTATTCCAGTTCCTGCAAAGATTCATTTGCCCAAAAACCTGGAAGGCATGGGAGCTGTTCATGCCCTCCGAGGGGAAGTGGTGAGCATCAAGATTCCATTCAGTGGCAAGCCTCCCCCTGTGATCACATGGCAGAAGGGACAAGATCTCATCGATACTAATGGACACTACCAAGTCATTGTTACACGATCATTCACATCTCTTGTTTTCCCAAATGGTGTTGACAGAAAAGATGCAGGGTTTTACATTGTTTGTGCCAAAAACAGATTTGGAATCGATCAAAAAACAGTTGAATTAGATGTGGCTGATGTGCCTGATCCACCAAGAGGTCTGAAGGTAACTGACGTTTCAAGGGACTCAGTCAACTTAACCTGGAGTGAACCAGCTACTGATGGTGGAAGCAGGATCATAAACTACATTATTGAGAAACGTGCTACAACAGCAGAGCGATGGATTCGTGTTGCACAAGCTCGTGATACACGATACACAGTGGTGAACCTGTTTGGCAAGACCACCTACCAGTTCCGTGTAATTGCAGAGAACAAGTTTGGCCAAAGTCAGCCTTCTGAACCTACTGATCCAATTGTAACAAAGGAAGATAAGACCAGGGTAATGAACTATGATGAAGAAGTTGATGAAACCAGAGAAGTTACGGCAGCTAAAGCAGCTCACTATTCTACAAAGGAACTCTATGACAAATATATGATTGCAGAAGAGCTTGGACGTGGGCAATTTGGCATTGCACACCGCTGTGTTGAGGCAGTTTCAAAAAAGACTTACCTGGCCAAGTTTGTCAAAGTAAAGGGTGCTGACCAAGTTTTGGTAAAGAAAGAAATTTCCATCCTAAACATTGCTAGGCACCGAAATATCCTGTATCTTCATGAATCATTTGAGAGCCTAGAAGAATTGGTCATGATCTTTGAATTCATTTCCGGGGTTGACATCTTTGAAAGAATCAGCACAGCTTCATTTGAACTTAATGAAAGAGAAATAGTAAGTTACGTACGCCAGGTCTGTGATGCACTAGAATTTTTACATCGTCATAGCATTGGACATTTTGATATTAAACCAGACAATATTATTTACCTTACAAGAAGAAGCTCTGTAATTAAAATTGTTGAATTTGGTCAAGCCAGACAGTTGAGGCCTGGAGACAGCTTTAGACTCCAGTTCACTTCTCCTGAATATTATGCACCTGAAGTACATCACCATGACCTGGTCAGCACAGCTACTGACATGTGGTCAGTTGGTACGCTAACATATATACTTCTCAGTGGCCTTAACCCTTTCATTGCTGAAACAAACCAACAAGTTATTGAAAATATTCTAAATGCTGAATACAGCTTCGATGATGAAGCATTCAAAGACATAAGCATCGAGGCCATGGACTTCATTGATCGCCTGCTAGTAAAGGAGAGAAAATCTCGGATGACAGCTGCTGAAGCGCTTAATCATGTGTGGCTAAAACAGCAGACAGAAAAGACCAGCACTAAAACCATTAAGACCTTGAGGCACAGGCGTTACTATCAAACGCTAGTAAAGAAGGAGTGGAACACAGTTGTGTCAGTAGCCCGCATTTCCTGCGGAGGCGCAATTAGATCCCAGAAAGGCATAACGGTGGCCAAAGTTAAAGTTGCCCCAATAGACATTGGGCCTATTGCTGGGCAGATAAAGCATAATGTTGCAGAAGAAGGAGGCCATGCCAAGTATGTATGTACGATTGAAAACTATGATGAGTCCACACAAGTCACATGGTACTTTGGTATGAGGCAATTAGAAAGCAATGAGAAATATGAAATCAAATATGAAGATGGTGTGGCAACCATGTATGTCAAAGATGTCTCTAAATCAGATGATGGTACCTACAGATGCAAGGTAGTAAATGATTATGGTGAAGACAGCTCTTATGCAGAACTTTTTGTTAAAGGTGTGAGAGAAATTTCTGAGCACTACAGATGCAGAACTGTTAGAAAAGTGAAACGACGGGTCGATACTATGAGACTACTAGAGCATCCCCCAGAATTTACTCTGCCTTTGTATAACCGCACTGCATATGTCGGAGAAAATGTCAGGTTTGGAGTAACTATAACAGTTCACCCAGAACCTCGCTTAACATGGTACAAATCAGGCCAGAAAATCAAACCTGGGGATGATGATAAGAAGTATACTTTTGAATCAGACAAGGGTCTTTATCAACTTGTCATCAATAATGTCACTGAAGAGGATGATGCTGAATACAGTATTGTGGCACGCAATAAATATGGCGAGGATAGCTGCAAAGCTAAGCTGACTGTGATTCCACATCCGCCTCCAGCAGATGCTACACTCAGGCCAATGTTTAAAAGACTGCTGGCAAATGCTGAATGTCAAGAAGGCCAAAATGTCAGTTTTGAGATCAGGGTATCTGGTGTGCCAAAACCAACATTGACATGGGAGAAAGATGGTCAACCTCTATCCTTTGGTCCCAACTTTGATATAATTCATGAAGGTTTAGATTATTATGCTTTGCATATCAGAGATACTTTACCAGAAGACAGTGGCTATTACAGAGTTACTGCTACAAACAGTGCTGGATCTACAAGCTGTCAGGCTTATCTAAAAGTTGAACGCTTGAAATATGTCAAGCGTGAATACAAGACGGAAGAAGAGCGGGAGAAGCATGTAAAAAGGCAAATTGACAAGACCTTACGAATGGCAGAAATCCTTTCTGGGGTTGAAGCTGTTCCACTGACACAAACTGCACAAGAGGCTCTCAGAGAAGCTGCTATCTTATATAAACCAGCTGTTAGCTCAAAGACCGTCAAAGGTGAATATGAAATTAAGAAAGAAGAAAAGAAGGAGAAGGAGGAAAGAAGACTTCGTATGCCATATGAGATCCCAGAGCCTCGCAAACATGTGCGTGCTGCTCTTGAGGAAGATCAGCATATTAAACACTATGTGCCTCTCTCAGACATGAAGTGGTACAAGAGGCTGCGAGACCAGTATGAAATGCCAGGAAAACTTGAGAGGACTGTTCAGAAACGCCAGAAACGCATACGTCTTTCCAGATGGGAGCAATTCTATGTGATGCCACTGCCACGCATTTCTGATCAGTACAAGCCTAAATGGCGCATACCAAAGCTGACACAAGATGATCTTGAAATTGTGAGACCAGCACGCCGGCGTACCCCATCTCCAGAGTATGAATATTACTATAGACCAAGAAGGCGATCGCTTGGCGATTTGTCTGATGAAGAATTGCTCATGCCTATAGATGACTACTTAGCCATGAAGAGAACCGAAGAGGAAAGACTGCGCCTTGAAGAAGAGCTGGAGTTAGGCTTTTCTGCTTCTCCACCAAGTAGAAGCCCCCCACGCTTTGAACTGTCTGCCCTTCGGTATTCTACTGCAGGAGCACAGGTCAGTTCAGAGGAAGAAAGAAAAAGAGAGCTGCGGTATTCAAGCTATCACATCCCAACTAAAGCTGAGACCAGTGCGAGCTATGCAGAGCTTCGTCAACGTCACGACAGGGCTGCCTACAGGCCACCTAAACAAAAGCAAAGAATAATGGATGAGAGGGAGGATGAAGAATTGCTCCGTCCTGTTGGCACTGATCAACGACTTTCTGAATACAGAAGTGAGCTCAAATATATGGCAGAGGAAGAAAAGAGTAGACTCAGGAGAAGGAGGGAAAGAGAAATAACTGAAATCACATCAGAAGAAGAAGAAGAAATAGAAATGGTGCAATATGCTCACAGGGAATTTTCACCTCCCTCTAGATTACTAAGGAGAAGAAGATCCCTTTCTCCAACTTATATTGAGTTGATGCGTCCTGTATCTGAATTAATTCGACCTCGCTCACGGCCTCCTGAAGAAAGTGAGAGAAGATCCCCAACACCAGAGAGAACTCGACCACGCTCACCTAGCCCAGTCTCTAGTGAAAGATCTCTCTCTCGGTTTGAGAGGATGGCAAGATTTGATATATTTTCTAGATACGAGTCCATGAAATCTGCTCTGAAAACTCAAAAAACGATGGAAAGGAAATACGAAGTTCTGACTCAGCAGCCTTTCACCCTTGACCATGCTCCTCGCATTACCCTGAGAATGCGCTCACACCGTGTACCATGTGGCCATAATACTAGGTTCATTCTAAATGTCCAATCAAAACCAACTGCCGAAGTGAAGTGGTACCACAATGGTATAGAGCTCCAAGAGAGCAGGAAGATACACTTTACTAATACGAGTGGTGTATTAACTCTGGAGATTCTTGATTGCCACATTGATGACAGTGGAACATACCGAGCTGTATGCACAAACTACAAAGGGGAATGCTCTGATTATGCAACGCTAGATGTTACTGGAGGAGATTACACTACATACTCTTCCCAGAGGAGAGATGAAGAAGTACCAAGGTCAATTTTACCTGACTTGACAAAAACAGAGGCATATGCAATCTCCTCATTTAAGAAAGCATCTGCAACAGAAGCAAGTTCCTCAGTAAGAGAGGTCAAATCAGAAGTGTCAGCAACAAGAGAATCACTTTTATCCTATGAACACTATGCTGCTTCTGAAGAAAAAGTCACTGCAGCTGAAGAAAAATCATTGGAAGAAAGGACAGTACACAAAGCATTTAAAAGCACTCTGCCAGCAACAATCCTTACAAAGCCACGGTCAATCACAGTTTCTGAAGGGGAGACTGCAAGATTTTCCTGTGACGTTGATGGTGAACCAGCACCAACAATAACATGGCTCCGTGCAGGTCAACCTATTGTTTCTTCAAGGCGCTTCCAAGTAACCCGAACACAGTACAAGTCTACCTTTGAAATTTCTTCGGTCCAGATGTCAGATGAAGGAAGTTACACTGTTGTGGTGGAAAACTCTGAAGGAAGACAGGAAGCACATTTTACTTTAACCATTCAAAGAACAAAAATTCCTGAAAAAACAATTACATCACCTCCAAGGATCAAATCTCCTGAGCCTCGTGTCAAGTCACCTGAGCAAGTTAAGTCTCCTAAACGAGTGAAATCTCCTGAAACCATCAGCAGTCCCCCAAAAGCTAAGTCACCACCTGGAGACAAAACAGTACCCGCAGAGAAATTACAATTACTGACTGCTTCTCCACCAAAGATAAAACAGCATCTGAAAGCAGAAACTCTTGGAGATAAGGTAAAGTTATCCTGTGCAGTTGAAAGCAATGTTTTAAGTGTCAGAGAAGTGGCTTGGTATAAGGATGGTAAAAAACTGAAAGAAGACCATCATTTCAAGTTTCATTATGCAGCAGATGGCACTTATGAGCTCAAAATCCATGAGCTCATGGAATCTGATAAAGGAGAATACACCTGTGAAATTATTGGGGAAGGAGGTGTTTCAAAAACTAACTTCCAGTTTACCGGCCAAGTATTTAAAAATATCCATTCCCAGGTAAGAGGTGTATCTGAATCTCATAAAACAGTTCATAAAGAAGAGGAGTTGCTTACGGTTTCTACCCAGAAGAAATCAGTAGTGGCAACTGAAGAGAAATCTGCAGTTCAAGAAGTCATTAAAAAGTCAGTTGTTACGGAAGATGTCAAACAACTGAAAGCAGAAATTACAGCTTCTTCAACTAAAATGACAATGTCTGAAGGGCAGAAAGTGACATTGAAAGCCAACATTCCTGGTGCCTCTGAAGTAAAATGGGTGCTGAACGGAATGGAGCTGAGAAACTCAGATGATTACAGATATGGTGTTTCTGGAAGTGATCACACGCTAACTATCAAAAAGGCCAGTAATAAGGATGAAGGTATACTCACCTGCGAGGGTAAAACTGATGAAGGCATTATTAAATGCCAGTATGTTGTGACCCTTTCTAAAGAGCGCTCCAGTGAACCAGCATTCCTCATGCAGCCGAAGTCTCAAAATGTCAATGAAGGACAAGACGTGTTGTTCACCTGTGAAGTTTCTGGAGATCCTTCTCCTGAAGTTGAGTGGTTAAAGAATAATCAACCTGTAAGTAATAATTTAATATATTTACTTGAAAAATTAGAATTACTCATAAAATCAATCGTAATGAAACCTTTTTTTTTTGCCTCCTTAGATTGCAGTTTCATCGCACCTCAGAGTATCTCGCTCTAAAAATATGTATTCTCTTGAGATTCGAAATACAGCAGTGAGTGACACTGGAAAATACACAGTCAAGGCAAAAAATTACCATGGGCAGTGCTCTGCTACAGCATCTTTGACCGTACTCCGTAAGTTTGTTCTTCGGGTCTTGAGTTCAGAATAGTCACAGCTTTTTGCTGTGGTGTGTCTACTAAAATGACTTATCATAAAAGCCACTGGTAACGTTGATTCAGGTATTTTAAGAAGTTAATACTTCTTTTGTATATTACATATACAGCCCTAAAACAGCATTAGAAATCTTTTTAACACCCACAGAGTCTCACAGAGGTGCTCTATTACATCATCAGGTGCATGTTAAGAGAAAGCTATGAGCATTCGTTCTAGGATGAGTATGTTAAGACCTTGGTGCTGGTAATTATTCTTTTCTCATTTACTAACAAAATCTGTTACAGTAAAACAAAGTCATTCCACAGCTAAATTTTTTTATGGCAACTTAACTGAACTGGGTTTAGTATTTTATTGGCTACAACATATCCCAGTTCCTAGCATCAAGGGGTGGCTGTGATTTGCTTGTATGACTGTGTTTGGATTCAAAGCAAAGCTGCAGTGATTGAGCTTTCTTGTTGCCCTTTATAGCTACAGAACAATGCAGTGAAATATAGATTTTACTATTCTGTGTTTGTAAGAACTTGAAAATGTTTCACAGCTTCTACAAATATGAACTGAACACACATAATTTCTCGGTGTCTAATTCTAGCAATGGTTCTAATAAACACTGTGTGATGACCTGCTTTTTCTTAAGTATGTATGTTTTTCCTTGAAGCTCATACATACTGTAAGTTTCATTGCCTATTTATTAATTTCTATATTACTGCTTGTGATTTGGGTATCTTGAATCAAATGATTGTAAACAATTGTATACTTCACTGCAGTTTTCCATTGAAAGCAAAGTATGCCGTCTGTATTAACCATACAGAACTGCATGACTTTTTTCGTTAATGTGATATTGTTGCTTTTTCCTTCTATGTTTGCAATGCTCCTCAGCTCTAGTTGAAGAACCTCCGAAAGAGGTAGTATTGAAGACCAGTGGCGACGCAAGCATGCACGAAAGTTTTTCTTCTCAGTCTTTTCAAATGGCTTCTTCTAAACAAGAGGCTTCATTCAGCAGTTTCAGCAGTAGCAGCATGACTGAAATGAAATTTGAAAGCATGTCTGCCAAAAGCATGTCCTCCATGAAAGAATCCTTTGTAGAGATGAGCTCCAGCAGTATTATGGGGAAATCTAGTATGGCTCAACTGGAGAGTTCAACTAGTAAAATGCTTAAATCAGGTCTGAGAGGTGAGCATTACAATTATTGGTAGAGTTAGTGCTTCAGCTATCCTGAAGTAGTCCTCAGAGTAAAGCTGCTGCATGGCTTAGTGAAAACAGACTAACTTGGTATTTCTTCTCCTGTTTTATAAAGGAGTACCACCCAAAATTGAAGCTCTCCCATCTGATATCAGCATTGATGAAGGAAAAGTTCTCACACTATCCTGTGCCTTTTCGGGTGAACCTGCTCCTGAAATAACATGGTACTGCAAAGGAAGAAAAATTACCAGTCAGGACCAGCAAGGCAGATTCCACATTGAAACCAGTGAAGATCTAACCACTCTGATCATCATGGATGTCCAGAAGAACGATGGTGGACTTTATACTCTGAATTTAGGGAATGAATTTGGTACCGATTCTGCCACTGTGAATATAAATATCCGATCACCTTAGAGAGCTTAATCTGTATTATTTACACTTGTATTTTTACAAGTGACTCATATATGGACTGAAATATCTGACATGTAAATATGAAAGAAAAATATTTTTTTACCTACCTGAACAAGACAAAGTCCAGAGCTATACATTATGATTTATAGTCATTATTGACCTAAGAATTTAAAACACTTTTTTCACTGACATGTACATACTGTATATAGCCGAAGTTAACGGTTATGAAGTTTTGTACCGTTTATTTTATGACATTTTGAAATGTAACTTTTGGAATTAACAGTTGGCGGGGGAAAGTTTCCTAGCAAATGACTACCCTGCTCAACATTTAACTAATTTTTGCGCCTCAACTCATTGTTGATGTCTAAGAATGCCTCAACAGGTAGAGAGGCTCCCTGTTGAAGATTACCTACACCTGAGACATGATACTGTGCACAGTATTTCATACGTGCACAAATATTTATGTTGAATCAGAAATGTAAGGCATTGGTGATGTTTGCAATTACCCTCCTGTAAGCATTGCTTTAATGTTTTACATTAGATCTGATTATGTCATAATTTTCATACCTGACTGACAATTTCTGGACAAAGTGCGAGCGGCCAGCACTTTGTTCACCCACTGTTTGTGTACTGTTTCTGACATATTGACTGCCTGAATAGCTTTTCAAAAAGTAACATCACCTGGCCATCCCCTTAATCAACAAAGCTATTTAGGTATTCAAGTGCAGCAGCAGTACCCCATCTCGGAGGTTCTTAGGGTGCAGTGATTGAGTTTGTGTGGTAGTATTAGACACCCAGTAGTCACTTCTAGGCAACTAAGCAGTGAACCACAGTTTGAAAACAAACTGTTGCTACAACATCAAATACCAGCCTGCACTTCAATTTGCTTTAGTTCTCCTAATGTAGTAATAGAGCTTGGTAGCTGTTGAACCTCCTTGAGATAGAACTGTTCATTTGAAATAAAGCATGCTTTCTGCACCATAAAGTCTGTGACTCCTTCTTTATTTATTATGCTGTTTTTACAGTTCCTGTACTACACTACAGAAAGAGTTGCTGAAACAAAAGATGGGGTAGCAGTGCAATTCTCGAATGCAAACCAGGTAGTTAACTGTTGACAATCCAGCCATCTATCAGAAACAGCCTGTCCACCAGCAAGCCTTGAAAAAAGCCACTTTAAAAAAAATTTTCATCAGATTCTTCATTGACAAAGGATAAATTCTAGCACATGCCTAAGCATCGTACAGTTCTTATCCCTCTGTTATTTCCAGGCTTTCCTCTGCATTCTCTTGGTTTTTTGGCAGCTGCAACTAGTATTGACTAGTTGAACCTAATTGCCTGGACCTACAAGTTCTCACCTCCTGCGGGTGATTAATCAATTCTTCATCCCACAAATCAGCTGACATATCTGTCAGAGCAAAGCCTGTCTTTACATTTGGGGGCTCGGGGCGGAAGGGGGGGTATGTTATCTATGGGAAAAAGAGTATCAAGGTCCAAGGAGCAAGTCTGCTTCCAGTATTCATGCTGTAGAAAAAGCTTGAGAGCAAACACACTCACAGAAAGGCAACATTTCAGGAGCTGTAAAAATCTCTTAAGTGAAGCATGAGCATTAGTTAGCACACACGATGCATCACTGTGACTCTCAGCATGCCAAAAAAAAGACTCAAGTTCATCAGAAGTACTAAAGCAGATAGAATGTTTAAGAACTTATTCCAAAAAGACTCACTATGGAAGCTTTTTCTATAACTTCCTATAACCCTATATATGATCAACCACTATCCATCCAAATGATGCAGGAAAGCTAAGAAATAGGGACAAAACAAGGACTAAAGTAAAAATAAGGATTTCAGAAGAGCTAAAGCTCTGGGTCAGGACAAAATCCAAACTTTTTCTAGTGATGGAAGCAGGAAGACTTAGAAACAATCATAAATATCAAAAAGAGTGCATGGTATTTCTTCCTTAGGGAGAAAAGTAAAAAAGAATTAAAATGAAATTAAAAAGGCTGTTTATTTTAATGTTTAAACCATTCAAAGAGAAAAAAAAAAAAACAAACTCAAGAAAGCTTCTAATTCTCATTTCTTTAGATATTTAAAAAAACCCCAACCAACAAACTCAATATAAGACATAAAAATGCATAGGTACAGTCTTGCTTAGCTAACAAGTAACTTGTTTACACAGGCACATAATAAAATTAACACTAAAAACGCACTAGATATTTAATCATCTCAGCAGAAAGAAATAGTGATAGACAGCATCTGCAGATTTAACCATGGCCTCTTCTTCACAGGCACTAGAAACTCAATCTTACATGGTCTCTGCTGAGTCTCAAAACAGTCAGTGAAGAGGCAGAACATTGACATGGCAGTGTAAGCAAGTTCATCCTGCCAGTACCTCTCTGGCCCAACTCTGCACAGCCCTTAAGCAAGTACTTTAGGCAGATGAGTCACTCACATGTCTAAAAATAGGATTTAAAATACTTAGGGGCTTTGCAGAAACACAGCTTGAATAGATAATGTTACAGGCTGACCAGCTGAGCCAGTTTTTTTCCACAAGACCACTAAGCAAATGCTAACCTAGAGTGACATTGCTGAAGTCACAACCTAAAGCTTCGATATTCCATTTCACAGAACACATCCCTAGGAATAACATTTTTCAGGATAACAGATTAAGCAGTCTCTGGATGAAAAGAAATAAACATTTTGAATTATGTACTTATATCCAGGTCAAATATTGGGATTTCTAACTGTACAAGCTGACATTTATTATCTTTAATCAAATCTATTGTGCTATAGGACCAAGTTTAGAAAAATATCCTACCACTAATATGGAGTATGAAAGCATTTGGCATTCATGTTTCCTGAGTGCTGATGCATAAGGAAAAACTTTTAACAAAGCTCTATGAGCTGCTGTATAAATCCTACTGTAAAGCTATCCATTTTCTACTATCATTTTACATGTGGCAGCCTGAGAAAAAAAACGGTGATGGTGGAGAGCCATGATAGTACTGAGAGATTCATTTTATTGCATTTTAGTTGGTTTTCAGATATAGATATTTCCTTTATTCAGGTATTACACCCCTTTTAAAAGTTTCTAATTTACACCAACAGGAGAAACAGCTACTACACTAGAATACTTAAAAGCAATACAGGTGGAGCAAAACTCAAGTTTGTAATTTCTGAAAATAATCTGAACAAAAACAAATAGGTGTGATTGCAATTTTTAAGTAAGGAATACATTTTTTTTTGCAGAAGCAACCTCTGAAGTATTCCTATCCCCAAGATTGCTTTCTCTGAGGAAAAAAAAAGTTTAAAAAGTAGAGCTGAATTACTAAGTTGAAAGACATGCAAACTAATTTACAGTACTTTAAAGCCTCTCAACATTGTAATCTCAGTATTCACAACTCTCCAACTCATTGTGTGCCTTACCATTAATTCTTTATAATGAAAGCTGGTAATTTCTAAGCATTCTTTTTCTAATTATCTGATGTTAGAAACTTCAGAGACATAACTGAAGTTACCACTTTTCACCTAAATATATGTCCCATGCTTATATGCTTTAAGTGATGAATACTATTTAGAAATTTGAACTGGTTTCAGACTGATCTCTTCAGAAGCACTTGAGATCAAAACTAGAAGTACCAACTAACTACTCTGTTGAGGTTCAGCTCCCATTCTGCACTAGGAAGAATGGTACAATCAGGCATGCCTGATAAACTCTCCCCTAAATCTGAAAATGAAAAATGTTAAGAGCATCCAGATCTTTTTTAGTCAATGGATCATTGTGATTCAGCCAGATAATTTTCAGAAATTCTTTCTTAGCCCCACTTACCAAAAGTATGACAGCATATCATCTTCACTGATTTCACTGAAATACATTTTAGGATGTTTGGCACAGGTATCTATAAAAAGGCTGATTTAACAGAAACATATCACATATATATAGACAAAGCTGAAATGATGGCTTTGGGGACCTAGAAAAACCCAAAACAGTGCTGAAGCAATTACATACAAATTTTGTGCTTGGATCCAATCACAACAATTTTTGTCTTGGGGCAGTATTTAAAATTATTACTTACTACTACATGCACTAATCAGTCTCACATTTTTTTGCACAATGTGGAGTCCAACCTCTTTTCTTTGTAGTAGCTGAAAGCAGAAAAAGGTATCTGTTGTTGTGACTTGTACTTAACACTGCAGAAGCTGGCAGAAACCTCAGTGAAATTTCAACAAGCACCTCTGACAGCGTATGATTCAAGACAACACTCGCATTGCAGTATGTAGTTTACTTCTCTGAACATCTTTTTTAATACTTATTTTTACAATTGTCATGTCATACAGAATACATTAAAGCAAACATTCAGAAAAAAAATGTAAAAGCATGTGTGTGGCTGATATGCACATGCCAGTTTGCATGAAAACTGACATAGCTGAGCACAAATGACAGCTCTGAGCTGGTATCCACAAACCCCTTTTACAAACCACTCCATTCCACTTGAACCCGACATAATGGTTTATAAACTGGCATTTTATATATGGCCAACAGCTCCTACGTTTTTCCTCAATCTGGACCTATTTTGATTTAGAGAAATCAACATTCCAAAAATGTATAAGGAAAGCTCCCATTCCCATCTGTTCTTCCCAGCCTGCTTCAAATTATTTATATACACAAAAGGAAGACTAGTTAAACCAAATTAAAGATCTGATTATAAAAACAGATTTTGGTATGTGCTTGAGTACAAAAAACCCTGTACATTTATTTAGCAACTGTGTAAATCAAGAACAGTAAATGGCTTGCTTAAAGTGCTCTACAGCTAAGACTTTATAGACCAAGTTCATCCCTAAACCAACACCCAAAAAACCCCCAAAAGCTTACAATGCTAACATTAACAACCTTCTGGACCAAGGTGCTAGTAGGCACTATTATACTATATTATTCATTAATTATTAAGAGAATCAGACTCTGACCTCACAGTTAATGGAAATTTACACTGATGTAACTGAGAGCAGAATCCATCTTCTGGTGTATACCATCCTCAAATGATATTAAAGGAGTTGCAAAAACAGACACTCCCTTTTGTATAAATATGTCATAAATAGAACATGTATAGATACAAATATTCATTACAACAGCAGCTTAGAATGGTCTAACATTTCAGCTCTTGTTTTTATCATACTTTGCTAAAAACACACCTTAAGTAAGCAGAGTAAATCTTAACAGCACTGTATTAATTATTTGAGATGCTACACACCCCAGAAACAATTTATGCACATTTTGAAGCCTTTAGTAGATCTTTAGACCTTTAGTAGTGAAAGTAGGTAGAAATTTTTGATGCAAAAAAGAAAAATAAATAAAAACTATTAAATATCCCATGTTTGGTACAAATACTTCATATTAAGTTATTTTTATACATTTGTTTAGAAAAATACACTAAATAGTTCTACTTTCATTGCCTAAAAATAAGGACTGGTTTATGTATATCCTTGTGTTTTTAAAGGCGGCAATGTCAATTACCGTCAAGCTGCTGGAGCAGAGCCATTAGTGCCCATTCCCACAGCCCTTATACTGGCAAAAAAAAAGCCATTGTGGGGCTAATCACAGCTCCAGGTGGATGACCTGGTACAAATGACCAAAAGGCCCGTGGCACAAGTTGCATTTTCTCCAAAAAAATGAAAACTTTTCGCTGAAGTTTATAATGCATGTATACTAATGTATCAGTCAGACCTCCACACTATTTAAAAAGAGCTGCATTTACAAATGTGGATGTTTATCTGTTAAAGCCATCATTTTTTCAAAAATGCACATTCAAACTGTGAAATATTAGGAAAATACTCTTGCAAATAAACTATATAAAGATAAAATACACTTCAAAGATAGTATTTATGTTATTCTATAAAGTGCAGAGAAATCCTTCTAAAAAGGGAAATAACTACTTCCTATAACAACAGTATAATTTCAGCAGCTTTTGCATAGCATTACTTATAGAAAATTTAATACTTTCAGTTGCTTCAGGAGGAAAAGGATGAAAGAGTCTCTTCCAGTTCAGATCTTTCCCTTGACACTGATTTATTTTCTTCAGGAATGGTTGATGATACCAGATCTCCATTGACAGCACTTCTAAAACAATGAGCAGTTCCTATGAAGAGATCAATTAAGTATTTAATTTTCAATCTCCAAAAGTATCATCCGGTCTGTCAATTACTGTATTTGCAAAGTACTTCCTACATATAAACAATCAGAAGAACTAGTCAAGTTAAAGTCCATCTGAGAAGAGTTATAATGGAGTCAGAATGTCAGCAAGATTCAGAAGGAAAAACCACAGAAGAACTGGCTACTAACTCAGTCAGCCCATCTAATCAAGAAGGACTAAATTCTGATCGTGATCTTTATTACTGGCAAGGCTGTGTGCCTTCAGAGCACTGCTGTTCTCTACAAAAGGCAAGGAACCACTGAAATGAACCATCTTTCCACAATGCACTGGGTGAAAACTACCCTTGCCACTCACAGAAGTCAAAAAAAGAGAATTTCTTCTGCGACAATAAGCAGGTGGCAAATAGCAGTATTCCACATCACTTACCAGAACATCATTCATGTAAGAGTCTATTAGAATAAATATCCCTTTTCTGGATATGTCTTAATTTTATCTAGCCAGTAGTCCCACTGATTTCAATGTAACTCCTCCAGCTGCAAGATCCTTTGTAATATGGATGGAAGCCAGCACAAATCAACCAGGTAACAAACTATAAAAGTGCCCTAATTTATAAATAGGAATCTTACAAATAAAACTTTTTTCTTCATGCTGTTATCTGTGCTAGAACAGCTGCTGTAAACAGAGAAATAAACAGGATACAAAGAAAACTCCCTCCCTTTCAAACTTACTCTGAGAATCTTCTGAAAGTGTATCACTGTAAGATTCTGTATCTGAGTATGTTCTTCTGCGCCGCTGAGAAAATCGGTGAAGAGATGAACCTGGTTCTTTTACAGAGTGATTAATCCTACAAAGGAAATTAGATCTATTAGTAAGCAAAATCTGTAACAGCCCCCACAAATTTTATATAATTTAAATTTGAAATAACTTTGGTGCTTAGATTAAATTGTTGAGTATCAATGCTTTTTACTATAACAAACTAAAAACAGCACAGTCAACAATCTTAATTTCACAACTGCAAAGCCTGAAAGTGGAAATAAAAATGAAGAAAATAATCTGAGAATCTGAAATACTGACTGAAAAAGAATGTTAGTGTTTCAAGCTCTAATTTCATGAATTTGTCAAAACAAGCCATTTGCATAAAGCTTCCAGCATGATGAAATTTTGGTACTGTATTAAAAACAGCAGCTGCCACCGACAGCTGATAAATCTGCACCTTTTGTTTTCAAAATTAGATCAATTTATGACTTTTAATTTTTTTCTCCAAGCAATCAATTCTTCTCACATTTTTATTTTAATGCTAGCAAGTTCAGGGAGGTCTTTCGAGACACAAGAAAAAAGTTTAATGAAATAGAAATTTACCTTTCTGAATAGCAAGGACCAGGGTGGCTAATGGAACGCTTCATCTAGAGGAAAAAAAAAATTCCAAAGAACAAACAACACGAAAAATGTCACAAGCTACTTAGAAGAATGATGTGCATATCTAGATTATTTTTTAGTTTATTAACAGTCTTTACAAAGAAAGATGGAATTTTTTTTAATATAAAAAAGCAACCACTCTTATTTAAAAATCTGATTTAACTATATGAAAACAGATGGACTGCCATCAATGTTAAAAGTTTTAGAACATTCACACAGGAAATAGTTTACTACAAAAAGATGCCACGTCCTATGTATGCAATTCATTCCCTCTTTCATCAAAGTTCCTCATAGAGCCATTGCTAGTTGCTATGATATACAAAAGTATCAAGACATTTTTCCTTTAGCAAATGGAAGTTTAAATTCCTCATTACACAATAAAGCCAAATTCTGCCTCTTGATTCCTTGTGGTTTCTCTGCTATCACTGTCAAATCTCTATGCATATCAAAGAAAGTTATTATTTTAAATCATAATGATCAGCTTTTTAAGTAAAGTGATTGAAGATAAAGAGATGAAAGATCCAAAAAATTCCACAATACAGCTCATCTTGGAATACATACACAGAACTGAGAAAGCATTTGATTCCCATACATTGTCCTTTTAAGGGAATTAATCAATAGTGAATAGTTATGTAAGTAATATCTTTATCATTATATATCTTTTTGTTAAATAAGGGAATGATATATTAAGACAAACATATTGAATTATATACACTGAAACATGCTATCTTGCTGAAGTGCTTCAAGTCACAAAGCACTGAAGCAGGAGGTGAAGTTATGTAATTTTTATGATCAGTGTAGAGTTAGCATTCTAAAAAAAGCAAACAGTTCAACTGAGGAAAAGTTAAACCTTATTCATTCATGAGATACCTCATTACAGGGCCTTGACACATATGATAAATTACTCTGATGATGTAAAGGCTAGCAAACAAAGACTGGGAATGGAAAATTGATTTATATTTGGGACCAGTACTGATTTATAACAGTCAAAATTTCAACATCATAGCACATAGCAATAGCATAGCATTCTGCCACTCCTCCCCCCAGTCCAACCACCAGTATGACACTTAGAAAAGATAATATTTCAAAATGTCTAGACCATTTGAATAGGTGATGGTGACACAGGAGAAACCAAGGGATCGGGGTGAGGCAGCTGGAACATTTCTGGCTTAAACTTGGCATTAGCAATCTTCACACATTCTTCAAGCGTTGTGATAAATGTATTACATGTGGCACTAAGCAAGGAAGAGGCTTCATTCATGTTCTGAAAATAAATGAATGCACAAGCATAAGAAAGAAAAAAAATAAAATATGCAAATACAACTCTCCCCCACCACCTCTCCCAGACACACTAATTTCCCTCATTACCACTAAGAATTTACATTTCCCATTTTATTTAATCAAATGTACACCTTACCATAAGGCAAATTTAAGAAAACAAATGTGATAGCACTGTAACTTCTTTCTGACATCTCAGTTTCTTTAGGGTACCAGCCAACAATGCCTTACTGCAAAGCTTGTCTCCGAGTGACTAACTGGTATCAGAAGATCATTCAGTGAAAAAAATTAATTGCAGCAGAAGGTGTGAACAGTTTTATCACTCCAGAACAAGAAGCTGCAGGTCCGTTTCACCTCCCTAAACTGAAAACTTGCTCTGTTGTGACTAGACATCAACCCTTGGCTTTGCACTAAATGACCAAAAATATTGTTCACATGCTGCTCAAGAGTGCAAAGAATGAAGTCATTCATAATTTCCAGTACTTCCATTCAGAAGTAGGAATACATTCTAGCATTGTACTTGTGCAAATTCAGAGATAGATACCTACACTGCATGTTCCCAATGCCTGGAACACTAGCTTTCACTGATAAAAAAATGGAATACCCTCCTACACAAGGAAGTAAGAATGGGCAAAGAAGATTGTTTCAACTACTTAAACAGAGATGCAAAACAAGACAAAGTGTTGTATTGCTCATATGACAGCTCTTCTGGCCTTTCAACCGAATGACTCAGAAACACAATTGCTTCCTAACAGCCAGCACAATTACAGTTAAACCATCCAGGTACTTTACACACAGAAAATGACTATTGGTAGATCTACACACAAGCATTCAAAAATTGCCATTAGGTTAAGTCTCCCAACATTGGGGAGATGAATAAGGTTTAATACATCAACAGTAACTTGAGGTGTATTGTACAGTGGAATAAAAAGAAAATCTAGAATTCTGCACCTCAATGCTGGGAGGAGAGCGAGTGTCATCATGGTGAACAAATTCTTGTATTGTATGAACTTGCTGCATTAAAAGATCACAGTAGAGACGAAGTTCGGACATTTTGGTTTTAAGAGATTCATTGGTCTCACTTATTTCTATGAAAAAACATGGAAATAAAAATTTATTGCATACAATGTACATACACATTGTAATTTTTAGGCACTTTTCATTTAAGTATCAATTTAAAAATCCACTTAAACTTCAACTTAGTTTTGAGGAAAACTGGATTCTGCAATGAATCAGGAATTATACTTGAAAAAGACAATACTTTTGGATAACTGATGCTAATTTAATTACTATTATGAAAAAGGCATATTACCAGGAAAAATAAAGTTGAAATCTTTCTTAGCTGCAATGTAATGTAGAAAAAACTACTGGATAAAATTTATGCCAACCAGAGTGGCTGCAAACAGTTACATTAAGCCACCCAAGAAAAATTACAGAAAAAAAAATAGTTACTATAGAGAGTTACTAAAATGGCAGAAATTAAATGGCTTCACAACAGCTACAAACGATATATTTGTTCTTGTGACAACAATACCTTGCTGGTATTTCAGCTTAAGATAAAAGAGGTCAATGGAGATGACTTCTAACTCTAACACTGAGGGGGAATTTACCATAGAGATGACTAGAAATAATTACAATTTATATTCAAAGACAATAATACTGACTTTGTACCACAATACTTACACTATGATTATCTGAAAAGGTGATATACTCCAGGTAACACACATACCTTTTTCTTTTTTTGTTCTGGTATCTGCTAAACAGGCTTTTGCACTCCCCAGTGCTACCAGCCATCTTTGCCTTTCAGCTGCATTAACTGCTTTCATATAGAAATGCTGCTCCCCTGGGATGATTAGCTCCATTCTCGTGTTGTCTGTTGCATGAACTTGTGATAGAAAAGAAAAAAAAACTGAAATAATAACCTCAACTCAGTAACAATCATTTATTAAATACTGCTCAAAGAGTTTTAAAATGCTTATGATAATCCCACAGTAATAAAGTGAATCACAATGCACCACTGCTGAGTAAGGAAAAGCCCAAAGCTGCTCAACCTTTCTCCCCCTTTCCTTCACCAAAAGAACAAGATAACAAGCAAAATCAACTGGAATGGCAAAAAAAAAAATTTTAAGAAGTGATCCTCTCCACTTTACATCACTGATTCTATCTACACTAAAGAAACACTAACAAAAAAAGTAATATACAGTGTGTTCTAAATCTCAAAACAGAACTCTATTCACATTCATTATTGTTTGTGAACTATGAAGCTGACACACTGGGCTACAGATAAACAAAAACAGAGGAGGAAAAACTTGTGATGCAAAAATGTATGATTGGTGACCTTTTCTATTTCCATGGCAGCTAAAGTTCCCTCAAGCAGAAATCTATTAATTCTTACCTTTTATTTCACACACAGCCATCTTTATACTTCCTTTGCTGCCTTTGCAAACATCATCCTGGGAATCATAGTATGACAATATCCCATTGTCTAGAACAAACCACCGAGGCTGCCAACCTAGAGAGATCAAAAACATGAAAGAGAAAGTTTAGTCTAATTCCTAAATTTTAAATCAAATTAATCTCTGTGGCTGTTAAAACTTTAATAAAAGAGGCAAACATTAAATTATCCTTGTAACACACCAGGAAGTGAACAATCTGTGCAGTCTGAAGACCAGAGCCACTCTATAACCAGACTAGTGTTACATGGATGTTCCACTCCCATTCCTTTTCGGTGCAAGATCAGCATTACTTCTGTTTTCACTGTATTCCATTCTAGAGAAATATTAAATTTTAATTTAGCCGCCATGGAATCCTGTTTTGAAGGCTGTTAAATTACATACCTCTGAAAAACCATTCTAATTCGAATATATTTTTCAGGCAGATTTTTGTAAGAATGTAGGAACTTATCTGTAAGATACAAATAAATGACTGATGCCACCAACTGCTATGCTATGTTCTCCTTTACCTACTGTATTTCAGTGAAAACTTTATATTTCACACTTAAATATTGACACTTTCTCCATTTCTACAAATAACATAGCACTAAAATATCCCAGTAGAGCATAACAGTTACACTGGCCCATTATAGTCTGGGTCAGCTGTACAATAGGAGCAGATTATCTCTCTATTTTACAACTTGACACCAAACTTTAATTTCCTGCTTGGTTTAGGGTTTGGAATGGCAAAAACTGTGTGGCCAAGCCCTCTACGTATTTGGCGATATGACAGCGTGGCCCAGGGTGCTTTCCAGTTGCCATCCCAACAGAGCAAGCTGAAGCCATCCAGCAGCAGTGTATTTTAACACAGGAGGCTAAATCACGTACAGACTCTGAAATCAGCTATAGGCTTCATACTATTCACATTCATAGCATTATAGAATCATTAAAGGTTGGAAAAGATCTCCAAGATCATCGAGTCCAACCTTCAACCAATCACCACCTTGTCAACTAGACCAGAGCACTAAGGCCCATATCTATTTGTTTCTTTGACACCTTCAGGGATGGTGCCTACCACCTCCCTGGGCAGCCTGTTCCAGTGCAACCCCTTCCAGGAAGAATTTCCTCCTGATGCCCAAACTGAACCTCCCGTGGTGCAGCTTGAAGCCGTTTCCTCTCATTCTGTCACTTGTTATCTGAGAGAAGAGGCTGAGCCCGACCAACTTTCTGTCAGGGAGTTGTAGTGTGATAAGGTCACCCCTGAGCCTCCTCTCCTCCAGGCTGAGCCCCCTCAGCTCGCACAGCTGGTGCTGGTATGACTCAGTCTCTAAACCCTTCAGCTCCACTGCCCTTCTGTAGACACTCTCCACCACCAGCATCATTACAAGTTGTAACACTAATTCCAGAAGAGTAAGACCAGGCTGCATTAAATCATGTTACCATCCCATGATAAAGAAAAAATAGTATGTTGGGGTTTTTTGTTGTTTACTAGCTGTAACAGTGAATGTACATGTCTTTTTAAATGCAGAGTGGCAACTAAAAAGCAGATCCACACTCAAATCTAAAAGCAGAATGATAAAAAGTACAAACACTGAAGGATAAGAATTCACAAAGGAAATATTTCAAATGGTACATGTACATCAACACTAATACTCGAAGAATATGAAATTCAGAAGACTCTGTCCTGTAAAATGCAATTCAAAAATGCACGGATCTTTTTTTCTGCTACATGCTGTTGCAAGACATGGACTCTGTGCTGTCCTTATCTCCTAAGTAAATGCCTGTCTTATTCTGCTAAATATTCAAAGCAGTCTTATTCTGCTAAAAAGGGAACCTACGTGAATGACTATTCCATCCTCACATTATGCTGATACTGGAATAAAACAGAAGCAAAGGACTTAAAAGGCCACGTGCCTCACAGAAGCAAGCCAAATAACAAAAACACCTCTTGTAATTTGAAACTGGGCAGCGCCTACATTTCAGAAAATAGTTAACAAATTTGTACTTCACAAATTCTTATTTGAGGAGAAAAAAAAAAGCAGCTGTATTTCTGGTTTGCTTTTAATGAAGGATGAAACTAAACGTTTTCCAAAACGCTTCAGCAACAATAACAAGCTCCTTTGCTGCTTGGTGTCTACCATTAATGACAAGTACTACAGCCTATTTTTGGCCACAAAAACAGATACTATACAGATAGTAGAGTAACAAGGCAGATGGTAATAAAATTTAAACATTTCACGAATATGATTAGATTACTTAAAAAAAAATGCTGCCTTCCTACATTCTGGAAACTGTAGGCAATCCCTGACACACTAATTTTGAAATGCAGGAGCAGATGCTCTCTGTTGGCCAGCACAAGCCTAAGGAAGGGTTCTGAAGTTTGCTGGTTTAGAGGATTACTGGCTTTCAGCAGAAGTTAGCTGCATGCTGATAGAACAGTCTATTGTGTGTACAGCATTCACAGCTACTGTCGAGTATTTGCTTATTAAATAACAGACTTAAAAGAGGAGCAAACACCACAAGAGTTCATTGCCTGTATCCATTTATCTTTTGCTACAGCAATGTTTTCAGTCATGTAAGTGAAAGTGACAATTTTCATTGTTTTCAAAACAACCTTGTACTCATGCTTTCTCTCCTAACCACAACTTTTCCTCTATGTGTTTTCTCTATAGTTATTGTGAAGAAGTGACAAAGACATCAAATATCTATTTAACTACAGCACAACTGCTCCCTTTTACCTGAAGGCCCATATCTGTGGACACATAATTGCTCTGAAAAATGCAAGATTATGCTCTTTACACTTCATTTCACACCGCATCCGTACAATCCTCATAACATGGCCCATATTTTATAATCTCTCAGAACCGAGTTTCACACCACTCCACACTCACAAGCTGCGTATGCTGAAGCAGAACTGCACACATGTAGCGCTGAAGAACCAGAGGGCAAAGATACTGTCAAAGCAGTGTAACATGAGGCACGATTAAGCACGGTATGTTATCCAATGCTGATTTGCTTCGGAGAGACAATTAGCCCTATCACAGTGTCAGAGGAGAAATGTTTCACCTTGACACCACTGCCTGCCCGCTGCCTGCTCCAGAGGGAGATGGTGTCTCTATCACAGCAGAGGATCAGCCAAACAAAACCAGGCAAATGCTAGCATTTGGTGCACCTTTTGTCTGCAGCGCTTCTAAAAATTCATTTAATGAAACTAAAGTTCATCATGCGTTTCCCAGGTTGGGATACAGGGGATCTTCCTGAGAGTCTCTGACTTACTCGGCAAGGCGCAATCCAGGTCGCGAGAGGGGCTCGACAGAAGGCCAGGGCCGGGCACAGCTCGCCCGTGCGGCTGCCGGGGGCAGTCGGTTCGCAGGGCTCCGGCCGGCCCGGCCGCCGCCCGCACCGGGAGAGAGTGGGGAGCGCTGGCGCTCCTCCGCCAGGCGCGTGCCCCGGCCCAGCCCGGGAGCCGGC